>LPNX010465806.1:93474-217442 GCA_001517045.1 Pseudotsuga menziesii | reverse complement strand
CCCCCCCCCCCCCCCGCCAAGTACAGATTTTGAAGGAATTGAACACGTAGCCCTGCGCACACAAAGTTTCAGTGGACCATCGATATTAGAAATCCACAACAACCCACTGTATGTCGAAGACTACTCGACCACCGATGGAGGCACCAGTTCCGTCGACCAAAATTCCACAGGAGCGACTACATCAACAATCCCACCACTTTCACCACCACCCACACCTCTGACCTCGCCAACTTCTGAGAGAAGTGAAAGTGATTCAGACATGGGTCACAGATCCACTCACATTCCTCTCTACGAGGGGGATGAAGACCCCAGATGACATTGGTTCATCTATGAGTCGATCTGGGATGCAAACCAGGTGACGGATGAAGACCGACAGATGGCTCAGTTCGCAGGAGCCTTACGGAAAAGGGCCCTGACCTGGTACATGACCTTTTTAGAAAGGCAACCTAGAGAAATGAAAGCTGAGATTTAAGCATAGTTCTTATCCTTTTTCAAGACCCCAGATGCTAAGCACCTGGCTGCCAAAAAGCTCAAGACAATGCAGCAAAAGCTAGGGGAGACAGTCCGCGACTACGACAAACGTTGGAAGGACCTATTGAGCCAATTAGATTATGTTATTGATGAGAAACTACTAATTCAATGGTTCCTTGCAGGATTATCACAAAAAGTATGCCGACACATCAGTCTGGAAATGTTCAATACATATGAAGATGCACTGACCAAAGCTCTATAGGTGGAAATGGACGAAGACATACCGGCCTATCCGATGGACCACAGACTAGAAGAATAGCTTGAGAACGTGCAGAAGTCCTTGAAAGAATTGACCCTCAAAAATCAATAAATATGGTGTACTAAATGTTCGATGTCCAGACACTCGAAAGATAATTGTCGACAAGAATACAGCCGACAAGACGTTCGCTTTGCGTAAACTAAAGTATTTTGTGACATTTTCTAGGAGGCCGAAGATCATTCTATGAAAGAATGTCGGTTTAACATGAAGAACGCAAAAGCTTCCTGGTGCGCCATCTGTGAGACAAAAAGTCACAATACGGCCGATTGTCAATTAAACCTGAAAAATAGACAGAACTATCAGGCGGTCTACCAGATGAATGCAGTGGCGCAAAGCAATGAGAAAAATAATACTAATGACCAGAACAGGCAACGATATGAAGGCCGACAATATGAGCGCCGGTACGAAATCGACGACAAGGGTTTGGAGGAAGAGGTCGATTCATCAGGAATCGCGACATACGACCGCGTCGATCTACCCAGTGCTTCATCTGCTATAAAGAAGGGAACCAATGCGCAGACTGTCCGTACAAGGACAGAACTAACCTTAAATTATGTACACATTGTGGAGTAGGCGATCACTCTCTGGAGGATTGTCCTACCATGTTAGAAAAAATCAATAATAAGAAAAATGTTAATGTCTTGTCTTGTGTACAAAAGCATGATGTATTAACTACTAAAAATCTGCATATTGTCACTCACCAAGGCACAAAAACAGGGCCTGATAACCCTCAAATTAGTAAAATTAACAACACAAATGGTTATCCGGATCCTCTGAAGGAAAAACAAACCTATCAAGAAGCCACCCACATATTTCAAGACATTGCACAGCAAGAAGACATTACTACCAGTCGACTTAGCACGACACAGCAATTAACTCATCTCATCCAAACAGACAAATCCATAGCCCAGTTCATTGATTTATTACACGAAATAAAAATCCCTAACTTTGGAAAACAAACTAAGAACATTTGCAGCCTAAATCAAAAAGACAAAAACGATGTCGACCCACTTGTCGACCTGGAAATCGAAGGTTATCACGTCTGACAAGTGGTGCTCGATTTTGGGTCTCAGGTAAATATCATGACCAGAGATACATGGGAAAACATGGGCTAACCTCGACTCTATGAGTCAGGAATTCAACTAAAACTCGCCGACCAAGGCCTCATTGAACCCATTGGGGTTTGGAAAGATGTCAACACGACCATCAAAGGAATCTCGACTAAGGTTGATTTCGAAATTATCGACCCAAAAGAGGGATCTAGCTCCTTTCTCGCGCTAGTTGGTCGACCTTGGGGACGAAAGATGAAATCCTTCATATCCTTAGACAAAGAACGAATTAAGTTAAAAGGAAATGGTCAAAATGTCATTGTACCCATTCATCCTTCCCAAGGAGCACCTTGGACCGAATTGATTGATGAGGAAGTCGATGTCAGACAGCTTTACCAGATCCATAACAATACAGACTATACCGAGCCAAACATCTATGGGGAGCTTCACTTAGGTAACCAAGACTCAATTGGTTATAATTCAGATGCTGAATTATATGATTGGGAAATAGAAAATTATGAAACATAAGCAAGAGGGTGCTGGACTATACAAAAAGTACAGAAAAAACCCACCCAACAGTGTTTCATTGTATCAATTCTCCCCAAAGTCTTTGAAAAAAAAATCAGGGAACGACCTACATTACAGCCAACCAACTTACATAATACCCAACTGCCCAGGTATAAGGAAAGAGAATCCCCAATCATGCATCTTGAACAAGTATCTAAAAATATTGGAGAACATGGCCAACTTCAAAGCTTAGTGGAAACATTTACCGGTCAAGTAGCTAGATGGTGGAACACCCATCAGATAAAATTGCAGACTTCGACAACTGCTTCAACTTTCTTTGTTGAATGATTTGGTGGGAAAAAGTTAACACAGGAAGCTCAAATCCCTATCTTTGTCCAAGGCGAAGACCCAAAAGAACACATCAAGCTTTGTGAAAAGGAGTGGAGACGGCTTGAATACAAAGATGAGCGAGCCTGGCCACATTTGTTCCATTCAACCCTAGCTGACTTGCCTAATAAATGGTATAAGACAGAGGAAGCTAGAGGAGAAACCTTCTTTTGGCATGAACTTAAATAAAATTTTATTAAGGACTTCCAGTTCATACCTCAAAACGAAAGATTGGTTGGGACAGCACACCAAATCAAACAATTTCTTCAACCGACAGAAAAACAACCCATCCAAGACCATCGACAAATCAAGGACTGTAACAAGATACAAGCTGAATCAAAATCACATTTGACATGTTTACACTTAGAAAATGAACACACAGAAGGTAAGATCTTTAGATGGAAGACCGACCACATTGAAACAACCAAACTGATCTACTCAATCCTGAAAGTCAAGACCACCGACAAACCAGACCTTGACAGAATGACTGCAGCCGACTTTCCAGCTACATTCTCACAGTTTAAAGAAGGAAGTCAGTTGATCAATGAAGCTAAAGCACCAGAGTGGCTGGATGCCAAAGTGAAAACTAAGGAGATCGACATTTCAAACGACGACCATCCAAAAATAGCTAAGATTGGGGACTACTGGAATGAACACCAAACTTCCGAAATCATAAACTTACTTAGAGAATTCCAAGATGTCTTTGCAAGGGACTACAAAGACTTAAAAGGGTTAGTACAAGAAATGGGAGAAATGAAAATAGATACTAAACCTGATGTCCGACCTGTCAAGAAACGACCTTACAAACTAGCTCATAAGTATAAGGAGATAGTTAAGAAGGAAATAGACAACATGTTAGCAGCAGGGATCATTTACCCTATCGACCAGTTGGAATGGGCAAGTCCCATGGTCATATAGCCCAAGAAACATGACCCGACCAGGTTAAGAATTTGTGTCTACTTTAGGGAGCTCAACAAAGTCACACTCACAGATCCATTCCCCACCCCCTATGCTGATGAAATCCTAAATGAAGTTGCAGTCCATGAATGCTATTCATTTACAGATGGATTTTCAAGATATAATCAAGTACCCATAGCAAAAGAGGATCAAAAGAAAACAACATTTGTATGTGAATTTGGGTCCTTTTCCTATAGAGTTATGCCTTTTGGGTTGAAGAATGCACCTGCAGTATTCTCTCGAATTATTGTCAAAACATTCCAAGAGTATATCTATAAGACCATGGCAGTATACTTCGACGACTGGACTATATATTCCACCCTAAAGGATCATTGTACATGGCTCCGACTTATGCTGGAGAGATGTCGACAGATACAACTCTCCCTAAATATTAAGAAATGTATTTTTATGACTCCCATAGGCATTCTCTTAGGGCATATTGTCTGCAAAGATGGTATAAAGGTCGACTTTGCCAAAATAAAAATCATCCTCGACCTAAAACCCCCAATAAACCCTAAACAAGTCTAGGTGTTATTGGGCCATACCGGATACTATAGGAAATTCATCAGACACTATTCAGATATGACTTACCCTTTGGAAGAACTGCTAAAAGAAGATCAAGAGTTTACATGGACAGAAGAATGCCAAATATCCTTCGACAAATTAAAAAGAAAACTAGTCGAAGCTCCCATACTTAAATTTCCAAACTGGTCGACCAAATTTCATGTGCATATTGATGCATCAGGCATCGCAATTGGAGCCATCCTTACTCAGCCAAGGGATGATGGGATGGGTTACCCTATAGTCTACAGCAGTCGAAAATTAAATAAAGCTGAAAGGAACTACTCGACCACTGAACGAGAAGCCCTAGGTATGGTCTTTGCCCTCCAAAAGTATCGACATTACCTATTGGCCAACCCTTTCATATTTTATACCGAACATCAAGCTTTGAAGTACCTTGTTAATAAACCCCTTCATCATGGAAGAATTTGTCGATGGTTACTTCTTTTTCAAGAATTTGAGTTTGAAGTGGTGGTCCGACCAAGAAAGCTAAATGTCGGACCCGACCACCTATCACGTATAGACACAGGGGAGGAACCGACTGGAATCGACGACGACTTGCCGGATGCACATCTATTTCGCATAGAAGTAGTACCCAAAGAAATAGAAGAAATAGTTCAGTTATTAGAGATAGGTCAGGCACCCGAAGGTCTAAACACCAAGAAGAAACAAATCTCAGCTATGAAGGCTGCACCCTACAGCCTCATCAATGGATTTTTGTACAAAATAGGGTTAGATGACATTCTCAGATGTTGTGTACTTGACCATGAGAGAGAACAAATCATGCATGAAGCAGACTATGGACCTGCAGGATGACATTTTCAAGCGGATACAACTGCAAGAAAAATCCAACAATCGGGCTTATGGTGGCCGACAATCCACAAAGATTGCAAAAACTTTGTTAGTCGATGCGATAGATGTCAACGACTTGGTTGACCTCTACCGAGCACTGAAATTCCCTTGATATCTGTAAACCCTAGTCTCACATTCGAACTTTGGGCTATAGACTTCATAGGACCTTTTCCTATCCCAGCCAAACGATCAGGTGTAAGATATATTATCATGGCAGTGGAATATGTCACCAAATGGACAGAAGCTGAACCCGTCGATACATGTTCAAGTGAGGTAGCTGCTAAGTTTATCTACGAAAAAATTATCACTAGATTTGGATGCCCACTCACATTGATTAGCGACCAAGGATCACACTTTATCAACAAAACCATCAAACATTTGACTGACCAGTTTCACATTGACCACCGACGAAGCACTGCATATCATCCTCAGTCGAACGACGCAATTGAAGATTTTAACAAAACACTAACAAAAGGGTTAACCAAAATATGCAGTACCGACAAAGATGATTGGGATGAGAAAATCCCTGTGGTTCTCTGGGCATATAGGATAGCATATAAGCGGTCGACCCATCAAACCCCCTTCCGACTAGTTTGTGGGCAAGAAGCAGTCGTCCCCCTACATTTCCGATAGTAGACACCTATTATTGCACAGATACTAGATGTCGATGTCGAACAGGCAAGAAAGGACCGACTATTTCAACTCAGTAAGCTAGAAGAACATAGAATCATGGCTATCCAGCATCACTAAATTCACAAACAACAACAGAAATCCTGGCACGACCGTAACATCAAAAACAAAAACCTCTCGGTCAGTGACCTTGCTTTACTTTATAATAGTCGAGTCAAAGGAAAACCCAAGAAATTACACACATAATGGATGGGACCTTACGTTGTCGAAGAAATACATCCCAATGGTTCATTCCGACTAAAGACATTACAGGGCCTAGTATTTCAGAAGCTTGTGAATGGAGCTCGACTCAAACGTTACAGAAACTAAAAAAAAAAAATCAAATAACGACCTTAACCGTCAATCAAAACCCATAAAATGATAGAAAAATTCCAAAACAAAATAATACATCTTCCACAACAAGCCATGACAACAACTCACTACTTCGACACCCGACATCACCACCATCAACCATCTCCATCGACTAGTCAAGATGACCATTTTCACCAACGACACTGACCATCGACTTCAAAAGTCCCATCATGCATTGATGGCCTCGAGCGCCGAAACAGATCCTCCATTAAGTCACACTCAAGTATTGCAGTTGGACTGTCAAGTCCGCCATTAATACACCCATTTCGACACTCAACCACACCCACGCTTATAAATAATGGACAGTCGAAGGTTCATTCACCACACCAATTACCCTCAGAGAACCCATAATCTCAGTCAACCAAAAACCAAGAACCCTGTCAAAACCCCAACCAGTCTCACGCAATGGCACCCAAACTAACCAGAGCCGCGACCAAGGCAAAGGAGCTGCAAGCGGAGGACACCCCCTTGATCAGCCACTTAAAGAACATAAAAAACACAAAGGTATAGGAGGGCCCATTCTAGAAACTCTGGACAGAGATCCAAGAGTGGTCCTATGTCGACAACAGAATGACCCAGGCCGCTGAGAAAATTCGGAAGAGCACCATCTTCAACTACCCTAATGCACCACTGATGGCAAGCTTCAGTGGGACGAAAGAAGCAGCTGTTAAATTCATTATCAGTCGTTACCACAACGGCTGATTCTACTTTGACCAGCCGATTAACATCACTGGGGATGTTATCTCCAAGCTTACAGGTCTGTCCAACCAAGGCAGCCCTGTACCTATTGGGATCAAAGACGGGTTAGTCCAAGAACTTACGGGCTCACCGTCAGGAAAGAACTCCAAAGGATTGATGATCGGACAGATTGCGACATGGAGGCCCCAAATCGTGGCTAAAATCATAGCAATCACCCTTACATTGGCAGGTTGGGGCAGCAACCTTAAACTAGAGATGCTGGAAGCTGTCAACATAATCGCGACCGACGCTTGGATCTACCGATGGGGAGATTATGTTGCCAACATGGTCAAAACCATCTGTGAAAGATTCCAAGAGACGGGAGGTATGATCAAGTTCCCCTCTCTCCTTCTCTGGATTTTTATGTACCATATTTGTCCCGAAGGTAGTCCAGTATTCCGGGAGCCGACCAAGTTTGAAATGCACCGCTTTAAACCTTTTTCACAAAAAGGAACCCTGCATGAGCTGGCACAGGGGAAAGTCTTCTTGGAAAACTGGTTCCAGCAGTTGAAGGTTCACACGACGAGGTGGAGGGTGCCCCAGAACATCCGATGAAATATCCCTGTTGAGTCTCATATACAGTTAGAACTTAATCATACATCAGTATGGTACATGTGAGGTCAGGACCCCAAAGCCCAGGACCTCGACTACTATCCGATGGTCGACCAAATTTTTCGAGAGTTGACCCAACAAGTGCAGACAAAGATACCAATTCCAAAGGGTTCCAAACAGGTCGACTTCTCCATCATACAGCCACTCACCGACCAGGAAAAAGAAGAATACTACGAACTCAACTTATACATCAGCACATTTGTGTCAAAGGATACCCCGGCTGTGCCCACTAGTCGGGTACACATCACTGTCAAACCTCCAACTACAAAGGTATTCGACCCCCAGCCGACAGAACAACAACAACCAACAGTACAACCACAGCAATAGACAACCCCTCCGGCTCCAGTAACCGTCAACCCCACTCAAGTACCCACAGGTGAAGTCGAAGGCGACGACCCGGAATATGCTTTATCCAGAAACATCATTAAGAAGCTGGCTAAGGAGATAGCTGTCGCCAAGAAAAAAATTAATTCCCAAAAACTACAACAAGGCAAGGGTAAGCGCAAGCTTATTCTGGCTAACTCGTCCGACGATGAGGAGGAACTAGCAGCCGCGGCCGTCGATGTTGTCGAGGATGCCCGTGCAAATAAAGTATCATTTGAAATTTAGTTTCAATAGTATCTGGACGCAGGAGCTCCAGAGGGTCGGCCAAAGAAAGAAAAAACGGCACCGACACCTGAAAATGTGGTCGACCTTGTGTCGACCCCTCCCCCCATCCCCGACAACCATAGTCAAGGAGAAAGCACTAGTACAGCAGGAAGACAGTCCCCATGATGAATATCAAAGCGCCATCCTGAAGGCACTCAGAGCCAAGGTCGACCAGGATGCTGAGCTTAAAGCTTTCTTCGCGACACTTTCTGCACTGTTTAAGTCGACCCAGAAAATACAAACAAAAGCTCCTCTCTATGCAAGCAAAAATCCCTATGCAACTGTTACGACGACATTCACCTGAGACCAACAAGGTGACATAATAGGAGCATCAAAGTCTATCACAGAGCCACTCAACCCAGACGACCTACCCACTACACCGCCGGAAGATGATATTTCTTCTGACCAAAGCTCACAACACACCCTGGCCAATCCCTCAACCCCTGTCCATACCCCCACTCCATCATCAAAACCTTCCTCGCCAACACCACCACCTTCAAACCATCCAACACCACCAGAAGCACAGCCAAACCCTTCACAACCACCTTCATCTTCACCTCCAGAAGTGGTCAGACCAACCCCCTAACCAGAAAAACCCTCAACCTCCATTCCATCAACCACAGACCCAACCTCAACTGCTGCAGATACCCAAGAGCAACAGATAGACAAACAGAAGAAAATGAAAGAGCATCATAGAACATCTGGTCTCCGGATTAGCCTAAGGGATGCAAGTTCCTTGGACGACACAGAGGTCAGCCAACTCCTTAAAACTGTGGCCAAAGAGTCAAAGAAAAGGACAGATCGAAAAAATAAAGAGCTTGTAGCCAAAAATGCAGAAGAAGTCGAGTTTCTCGGCAGATGCAGAGCTCTAGTATAGACCGTGATACCAGGCCCTATCGAAGTTGACACAGATTGACCACTTGAAAGAGCATATCATCTCTTCGAGACGATGGTCTCGACCGTCCAGACCCGGATGCAAGAGACTAAGGAAGAACAAAAAGAGGAGACTGTTCGACTACTCCTGGCCCAACACACTGCATTCTCGGAGGCATACAAGGTTCTACAGGATCATATGGAAGAATTAGTTGTCACTGAGGAAGTATTATGAGACTGGCCTAATCATTATGGGTAGGTCTATCAGCAGACAAGGCAGGCGCGATAGGGCATTCAGGATTTGGAGGGCTGAAAGTCGACAGAGGCAGAACTGAGGCAGACCATTCAAGAATAAATTGTGATGGAGACCAACAAACTGTAGAAGCTAGAACGAGAGGCACATCAGTAGGTTCAATAGGCCCTTCCCAACTTAGAGAAAGTTGACATCATCTTCCCACAAATTAAATGACTCATCAATGTTGCAGAAGAGCAAAACCAATTGTTGGGTCCCAACATGGAGAATATCGCAGAAATGCCCATGTCCGAAAAGATGTCGATCCTTTCAAGTCTCACTACCTTAACAATCGATATCCAGAAGGCATTGCAGATTTGGACCGACTTTCAGCATCATATTGCTATCACAGCTCCAGCTATCGTCAAAGTCTACGTCTAGAGGAGACCGACCATCCATCTGCACAGTCCACAGCAAGAGCAAGTTTGAATGGTTTGACAAGAGTTTGTTTTTTTGTACCTCCCTGTTTCTTCGGGACGAAGAAACATTTTGTTCATGGGGGAGATGTAGAAGGAGCAAGTCAACGAAGTCGACTTGAACAAAGACCAACTTAGTCGATCATCTAACTAAGTCGATGGGCCAACTTAGTCGATCAAGCCAACTAAGTCGATTGTCCGACTAACTAGAAAGATTAGTCGGCTAACTAACAGTCGTGTTGGTTCACCGAACCGACAGGTAGTTATTTTGTAACTGTTTGTAACTTGTATATATTAGGCTGTTGAGCCAAGCAAGAAGGTAGTTCAGTTCTCTACCTTGTATGAACTCATTACATTAATCTATTTTCCTATCTGTTCTTGTCTCTTGTCTCTTACTTATAGTTATGTTTTAGTATGTATTATTGGTAACCTTATGTGATCTGTGAGATTACAACAGGGGGAAAAGTCCCCAAAGTTGAGGGGCACTAGGGTTATTAGACTCTCCTAGAGATGTTAGCCTTGGTAAGTTATTATCAAGTAGGAAAATAGTATAAATAGAGAATGATACTCTCTATTGACACATTCACTCACTCAACTAAGGTGCATTATTGAGAGAGGAAGTGTTGGCACAAGTGAGAGAGATCAGCTGTTGGAGATCAACTTTATGTTTTCAAGTTTTTCTTTTGCTATTGGTGCTCATTCTTTCTCTAAGGAATTTGCATGGTTTTCTCATTTATGGTTTCCCCAAGGAAAATTATTTGTGTCTCTTGTCTCTTGTGATTGATTGTTGTGCATGTTATTCTCTCAGATATTATCCTAAGATCATATTGTTTAAATGATAAAAATCTAACATGGTGTCAGAGCTAACCTGAGAAGAAGACACTGTGCAGATACAGAAGCTAGAGATTATTATTTTTTGGGTCTCTCTCCACAATCCATCAGAAAAAGGAGGCTAGGATAACTCTCCATTGAAGGTCGCATCTTTCTGTCGAAGCAGAATTTGATTCCAGGCATTTTCAGTTTTTACTGCGGGAAATTAGGGATTTTTACAGAAGAGAAATTTTTGAGTGAGCCCAGCATAGAATTTCTCTCCTCATAAAAATCAAATTTTAGTGACCAAGTTTGAATTTTTTGGTTGACTGAAACTTCAAGAAAGTCAAACCCTACTTTGACCCCGGGCCTAAAAAACCCTAAAATACTAAAACTTGTAGTTTTGTTACACTCGCTATATCTCGGGATTGAAGAAGTCTCAGGGGATTAAATTTCCATAGGATGAAGATGAAATATGGATGTACCTCTATAAAAATAGAATCCTTAGATTCGCTATATTCTAGGAGATGTGATTCCTCCAAATCAGGGTTCCAGCCTCTTCCATAATTCATCCCTAAACAGGACACCTAGGGAGAATTGCTATATCTCGGGCTACAAAGTTCCAAATGCATTTTTGTAAGATGTTCCAAATAGGGAACAAAATTTAATTTCTTTGGTAAAATTTTGAGACCCTGATGATGAAACGGTGACACGTGGAAGTGCGTACAAGTTTTCTATGTTGAACAATCTTGAAATACATCACCTTGGGAAAATGCTCATATGTCCCAATTGGTCAAACCAATTATGCTCAAACCTATGATGTTGGAAAGAGGACAAAGGAGGATACCTCATTATGATATTTCAGACACAAAGGAGAAGTACTTTCAGAGATACCATAGAAACAATATCAAGCATTTTTGCAGAGGAAATTGGAAAACTAGGGCTTCCTATTCCGGGAGCTTCCCTCCACTATTTTCAGAAAAGGAGTGCATTGGATAGATCTCCTTGAAGAGGCCCATATTTCTATCCAATTAGAAGTTTGAAATTCCAATTTTTTAAAATTAGGGTTTCTCTAACAAACCCTAAATTAGCTAGATCCGAAACGAGGAAGGACACCTTAAATCGGTAAGATATAATCTTTTGTTGTTTACATTTGAGGTTCTCATTTCAAAATGACCTATCACACCAGCTTGATGAAAATCTTGGTGAAGCTGAAAACTTCTGAGCATGGAAGTATAAGTTTTCACTGGTTCTTGAAGGAAATGAATTGGACACCTACATAAGTGGAGAGGTTCATGTTCCAGAGGGAGATGAGGCTAAATCTTTACACAAGAAGAACTTGGTCAAGGCCAAGAGGATAACCTTATACCACATGTGTCTTCCCTAAAGACACATAAACATATGTTTGATTCCTTAACCAAGATACATTGAATGGAAGAACATAAATCGGAATATGACTTTGAGAAACCAATTAGAGAATGTAAAGATCCAGAATGCAGAGACCATACAATCATACTTTACAAGGGTCTCTCAAATCAAAGAACAACTTGAAGCAATGGATGAAGAAGTAGAGAATGCGGAAATTGTGATACCCACCTTGAATGGGCTCCCAGGATCATGGGATTCAGTCATTCGAGGAATTTATGCTAGAAGGAAGTGATTACCTTCAGTATACTCTGGGAAGAGCGCACGCAAGATGATGAAGCTGAAAAAAGGAGTCTACCCACAAAACAAATAAATATAAGTATTCAATTGTCATTTCATGATATTCTTTTGTTATGCATTTGTTTATATTAAGTTGATGTGTTATGCATGATAGAATTTTTGCATTAATATGCATGTGATGGGTAAGTAACTCATGGTCCTATACAACTCTCCATTGCTACTTATCTAGAATGAAACCTCTTTGTTGACATATTGGATTAGTGCACAATCTCAATGATGTCATGGTAGAGATGGAAGGCATATAGAAAGTTTTTGCGAGATATGGATTAATGTTGTATTGGCTAAAATAGTTGCATGATTATATATTTATGCATAAGAATTTTCCATTATGAATATGCCTTATGAAATGTTTCTAATCATACAACTGATGCATTTGTCTTGTAGGAAATATCATATACAATCGCCTACAAGAAAAGAAGGATGAGACTTGTTATCAAGAACAAGTGGCGACAGTTCAAGAAATAATCCAAAATGAAGAATGATGACTAGAATGCAATGTCAAAGACCTGAAGGGAATTTCATAGTATCTTCCATATGGATCCATAGATCCAGCATGCAGTAGATGGAAACATCATGGGATACAAGGAAAGATTCGCAGCACAAAGCTTGTCACAGAAAGAAGGCATAGACTATGAAGAGACAGTTGCAACTACTAGAAGTTAAGACACATGATAGGTAGACTTGAGTGTGCAAATTAAAGAAGGCCTTGTACGAGCTCAAAAGAAACCCATGTGACAACAAATACATGAGGAGCTTGAATATCACCTAGAGTGATGAAGATATTAACATTTACTATAAGGTTGAAGATGAAATCCAAGAAAGGATGACAAGCTCATAAATGGGTGCAAGAAGAACTCTTGAAAAATTTCAAGATAGAGGATCTTGGTATCTAGTGACCCTAGATGGATACATGGAATATTATTAGCAGAGGAATCTACTTGTCACTCCAGTACAAAATGTTTCAGTACATAGAGTATGAAAGGCAGAGGGAGAATGATGATCCACTTCAGAGGGAGTGACTGTAGAAGATCCTAAGGTTCGACATGTTACAATAGGATGGACAGCTTACTGATGGATCTAGGATTTACTGATAGTAAAGAAAATTCCAACCTTTGCTTCAAGGTTGTACGTGGAATACTAGTGATGATCTTGTTATATTTCAATGACCTATTCCTAACAGGAAAAGTGGAACTCATTAGAGATGGAAGAAGGAGACATGCTATCGAGTTCGAGATAAAGGACATGGTTATGATGCACTACTTTCTAGGGATGTAGGTTTGGCAAAATATAGATGGAATCTCCCTTGGAAAAGGGAAGTCTGCAATAGAGGTCCTAAACAGGTTCAGTGTGACAAAATGAAAGGCCATGACCACACCTATGACATCGAACCTAAAGTTATCGACTATTTCTTCATGAGAGACTGTTGATGCTACGATATATCGTTATATTATTAGGTCAATGATGCACCTGATGAATAGGAGACCGAATATTTGCTTTGTTGTGAACACATTGAGCCAGTTGCTAACAGATCTGAGACATGTTCACCTGATTGCTGGAAAGCATATTTCGAGGTACCTAAAGGGTATAGTTGAGTATGGGACCAAGTATGATACAAATCATAAGATTAACCTGAAAGGTTATGTGGAGTCAGATTGGGAAGTACCATTGATAGGAAGAGCACTTTAGGGTGTTTCTTCAGTATGGGATCAGGTGTGATATCTTGTTTTAGCAAGAAGGAGTCCTGCATGGTACTGAGTGCAGCCGAGGAGAATATGTTTCCACTTCCTTGAATACTTGGGAGAGAGGATCGTTGAAGCTCGAGTTTGTGATCCAAATCGAGATCTCTCAAAAGAGGGAGTTCTGGCATAGCTAGTGAGATAGGTTTTTTGAGCATAAAATCCTAGCAAAGCTCGTAGGTTGCTCAGATGTAAACGGTCCTATAGGTTTTCCTCATATGTAATCGCTCCTAACGAAGCTCGTAGGTTATCCTTAGACGTAATCAGTCCTGTTGTGATTCTATGCTAGAAATGGCCAGAGTGAAGTTTGAGTACTTCATGGAAAAGCTTGGTGTTCTCTAGATCGAGGTTCCTTCCAAGGGGAAGTGATGATTCTGTGTGCCTTTCTAACATGGTGGTAGGATTGGTTCCTCCCATGGTCAAGTGTAAGTGTAGAGCCCTTTTGGCATGAATGCTGGATGTGTTTCTCTCATGGTCAGATGTAAGTGTAGAGACCTTCTTACATGAATGCTAGATGTGTTCCTCTCATGGTCAGATGTAAGTATAGAGCCTTTTTGACATGAATGTTAGATGTGTTCCTCTCATGGTCAGATGTAAGTGCAGAGCCCTTCTAACATGAATGTTGGATTGGTTCCTCTCATGGTCAGATGTAAGTGCAGAGCCCTTCTGGCATGAATGAAAGATTGGTTCCTCTCACGGTCAGATGTAAGTGCAAATCCCTTCTAACATGAATGTTGGATTGGTTCCTCTCATGGTCAAATGTGAGTGCAGAGCCTTTCTGACATGGATGTAGGATGTGTTCCTCCCATGGACAGATGTGAGTGTTGGGCATGCCTTTCTAACATGGATGCAGGATGTGTTCCTCGCATGGTCAGATGTAAGTGTTGGGCATGCCTTTCTGACATGGATGATGGATGTGTTTCTCCCATGGCCAGATGTAAGTGTTGGGATGGCCATTCATACATGGATGCTGGATGTGTTCCTCCCATGGTCAGATATAAGTGTTGAAGAATATGAAGACCTACATGAAGGATAGGCCTACAACCAACATGAAAAAGGGTTGGATCTATAGAACTTCCTGTTATGAGTATAATTGAGAGAGAACACCATTTGATCGAGATAGCGTAGCAGTAATGATGATGATGCAGTGATGATCCAGCTTTGATGATGATCCAATGATGATCCAAATTTGATGACGATCTAGTGATGATCCAGCTTTGATGATGATCCAGTGATGATCTAGTTTCGATGATGATCCAGTTTCAATGATGATCAAGTTTCGATGATGATCTAGTTTTGATGATGATCCAATGACGAAGACTTGTACTAATGTATTGTGTCAAGAGAATACCTTCCTAGTTAAGAGGGAGTGTTGATGTATTTGTAACTTCGGAATGTATTCACTTGTATATTTCATATATTGTATTTCATTGGTCCCCCATGTTCCTATCGGGATATTCATTAATAGAGTAAATTCATGTAAATTCATTGAGGTTGACCCTTCATTGTAAGTCAAGGAAATAGTCCCCACAATTGAGCTGAGGTTAACCCTCCTTGTTTATCAAGGGGGGGAAGTCCCCACAATTGAGGGGCACTAGGGTTATTAGAATCTCCTAGAGATGTCGGCCCTCGTAAGTAATTGTCAAGTCAGAAACTAGTATAAATAGAGAGTGAGATGCTCTATTTGTCATGTTCACTCACTCAACTAAGGTGCATGAGTGATAGAGGAAGTGTTGGCACAAGTGAGACAGATCAGCTGTCGAAGATCATATTTATGTTTTCAGGTTTTACTTTTGCTATTGGTGCTCATTCTATCTCTAAGGAAGTTGCGGGATTTTCTCCTTTATCATTTCCCCAAGGAAAATTATTTGTGTCTCTTGTCTCTTGTGATTGATTGTTGTGCATGTTATTCTCTCAGATAAGATCCTAAGATCATAGTTCTTAAATGATAAAAATCTAACAATGGCGCAGCTTCCTGAGAAGAACAACATCCATCTCCTAGAAGGTGCACAGAAGAAATATGGTGTTTCAAGCTTAGACAACAAATAAAGGTACCATGCATTGGTTCTTGATCCTTCATGCTCTTCTTCCTTCATCATAGATTCAAGTTCCTCTAGGTACATGGCCTCCATGTATGATTCCTTCTCTTCCCTACATCCTTATAGTGGTCCATCCATTCTAATGGGTGATGATTCAAAAATCCAATCCAAAGCGATTGGTAGGATTGATCTTGAAAATAGGTACTTCAACAATGTGTTGTTTGTGCCTAATCTAGAAGCGAACCTACTATCTGTCTATCAAATGACACACATTGGTACAACTAAGAGAGTAACATTTTGGGCGACATATGATAGGTGGAATTATACCACAATTATGCAAGATGTAACCACTGTAACCATTGTTTATGCTTGTCTGTGACGAAACTACATAGATAGGATTCCATACATTTGTTAACAACTTCTGTTTGTTCATCTATTTAGGGGTGATATGCTGAGCTCATGTTAGGAGTGATCCCAACTTGTTTGCAGAACTACTTCCAAAAATTGCTTGTGAATTTGGCGTCTTTATCACTAGCAATGATTTTGAGAAATCCATATAATTTTTAAATATCTTTACAAAATACTTCAGCAGTTTAGTGGAGTCATATCTCTTAATCCCATTAAAATGTGCATATTTTTTTAAGTGATCGACTACCATGAATATTTTGTCCTTTCCTTTGGATATTGGTAACCCTTCAATAAAATCCATGGAAATCTCCTCCCACTTTTTGGTTGGTATGTGAAGTGGGTGGAGTATCCCTGGAGACATGACATGTTCTCTTTTGTTTGTTTGACAGGTACCACACTCAACTACATACTTTTGAATGTATCTATTCATTCCCTTCCAATAGAAGGATTTCTTGGCATTGTAGTAAGTTATGAAAAAACCTACATGGCCTG
This sequence comes from Pseudotsuga menziesii, assembly GCA_001517045.1. Lineage (NCBI taxonomy): Eukaryota > Viridiplantae > Streptophyta > Pinopsida > Pinales > Pinaceae > Pseudotsuga > Pseudotsuga menziesii. The sequence goes on along the minus strand of LPNX010465806.1, from coordinate 200,509 downwards.
CAGTTGGGGAGTCATGAGATTCTATCATCACCTTGGTTTAAACCGATATGTAGGGATTAAGTAGGTTCTTCCTTTATACCATAGGATTTCATTCCTCCATTGAATCCCTGAACATTGATTAGAGTCATTGAATAGGGCACAAGTGTTTGGATCCTTGGCATATTCTCCTCTGATTTCGTCTAACCACTCTGGGACTGCAACTGAGATTGCGTAAGCCTTGACTCCCTCATATTTTTGGGAAAGGGAATCAACAACTGCATTTTCCTTTCCTCTCTTATGTAGTATCTCCATGTCAAATGTAGCAATTTTTTCTATCCATTTATGTTGTTCAGTCAACAGTGTTTGTTGCTAAAGGAGATATTGAAGACTATTATTGTATGTTCTTATAAATAGTTTCTCCCTATGAGGTACTATCTCCATTTTGTTAGAACATGTATAATGCCAAGCATTTCCTTATCATATGTGGACTTTGAAATCTCTCTCTTATTGAGATTCCTTATTTTAAAAGCTATCAGATGTCCCTCTTTCATCAGGACTGCTCCTATTCCGAACCCTAACACATCACATTCAACTATAAAAGGTTTTGTAAAATCTGTGGTTTCTAATACCGATGTTGATGACATGATGTTATTTAATGCTTCAAAACATTTGTTTTCCTCTTCATTCCATCGGAATTAATTTTTCTTCAATGACTTTGTTAAGGGGTTTTTTTTGTGGGTGTAATGTTTCACATACCTTCGATAGTACCTTGTTAAGCCTAGAAACCCTCGTAATTTCGAGATGGTATCTAGTTGGGGCCACTCATTAATTCCCTTGATATTAATGCGATCGAATTTCACTCCTTCTTTTGATATTAAATGGCCAATATAGTCCACCTCCTCTTTCCCAAAAGTGCATTTTGACATTTTTGCAAAAACCTGATGCTCTTCCAAGATGGTTAATACTTGATTTATGTGTTGAACATGCCCTCCCCATGTTTTTCTATATACGAGGATATCATCAAAAAATACTAATATTAACATTGGTAAATATGGTAGGAACCATTTGTTCATTGCATCTTGAAAGGTGGATGGAGCATTAGTTAGCATGAATGGAATTACCTTGAACTCATAATGACCCTAATGAGTACGAAAAGTTGTTTTGGATATGTCTTCTAATCTAAACCTGATTTGGTAATATTATGATCTCAGGTATAATTTTGAGAAGTACTTGGCACCATGAAGTTCATCCATCATCTCATCGATGAACGGAATAGGGAATTTATTCTTAATTGTGACCTTGTTGAGTCCTTTATAATCTATCCACAACCTGAAGGATGCATCCTTATTTCGTACTAGCACTACTGGAGCAGCATAAGGGCTTCTACTTTTTGAAATGACTCCACATTTTAATAAATCTTGGGTAAACCTCTCAATATTTGTTTTGTGATGATGTGGATATCTTTAAGGTCAAATGTTTACAGCCTTTGCCCTTGGCTCTAGATCGATTAAGTGTTATGTCTTCATGTTTGGTGGGAGCTCCATCGAAAGCTCTTGGTACACTTTGTGATGTTTTTGGATTAGGTCTTGTATCTCTGAAGGGTTGCAGTCATCTCCTTCACATGTTAGCAACTCCATCTCTTGAAATTAAATTTCATAAGAAGGTGCTCCTTTTTTAATTAGACTTTCCATTTCATGTGATGTAACCAATTGCATTTGCGGTGGTTGGAAACCATACAACTTGGAATCTTTACCTAGCCAATTGAGATGGATGAAGTTCTTTTGATGGTTAGCAGAGTAAGTACCCAATGTTTGCAACCATTGGATTCCCATCACAACTTCTACTCCTCTAAGAGGTATTGAAAAGAAGTCGGATTCTAGATTATACTCCTGCATTTGTAATTTACCTTATGGAATTTTGGCACATTTTCAATCTTCTTCCCGTCTTCTACCATAACTTTAATGTTAGGCATCAGATAAACGAATAAGTTGAATACCTTAGCAAGATTAGAAATTATTAATTTATGTGTACTTCCACTATCTATGAGAATCAAAACATTGTTATTTTTTATATGTCCTTTTAGCTTCAGTGTTTGTGGTTGGGATATCCCTGTAATGGCTGCTAATGAGATATTTGGTGTATCATATTCTAGTTCGGAGAGGCAATCATACTGGGTTCTTGTATCTTCCTCATTTGGCTCTTCACATTCTAATATTTTTCCCTCTTCTTCATCTTCACACACATACAACTTTTTGGGGTTGCTTCTCTGCACAAATATGTGCTTAGGATCCCATTTTTCTTCATAATATTTTCTCTTTCCTTCTCTCATCCTATAGGATTCTAAATTGGGTTGTGCTCCTTTCCTTAGATGTGGCGCTGTATACCTTTAAGTTCTAGTATTTGTTGTCTAGGTAGGATTCCTCTTGGAGTAGTTTTTGTTGAAACTACCTTGATGGGATAGTTTAAACTTTTTCTAGATAATATTGGCCTTACATATTGCTTCCCCCATGGTAGAAGTGTTATGTAATTATAACTCTTCCTAAATGTACGGTTTTATTCCATGTATGTATGATTGCAGATGTTGGTTCTGGAACTTGAGTTTCCAAAGCTTCCCATTCACATGTGTACTCATTGATACTACCTTTTTGCTACAACCTGGTGATCTTGGAAAAGAAGTATTTCTCTGTTACACCTTGAAACCTATAAAGAAAATCATCTTTAAAGGTGTTCCAACTAAGGGAATAGACTCGAGTTGTCATCTTCCACCACATTTACCAAATATAATCATTTCCCTCTAATTGCCTGGTGTCATACTTAATATTCTCATTTTCATAGGGTGAGTTATGAATATTGAAGTATTCCTATCCCTTATTAATCCATGCAATGCATTGCTTCTCATCTCCATGAAATTTGGGTAACTCTATTTTTACCCTTATCTGGTATTTGTGTGCTTGGGGAATTGAAATCAATAGAATGTTAAAGAAAGGAAAATTAGGTGGTGGTGCCGAGTCGGGTTGACCCAATGATTTCGGAGTATTTGGATGAGGTGCATTGAAAGGGTCTAGGTTATAGCAAGGTGTGGGATTTGAGGTGGGTGATAGTAGTATGGATAAGATAATGTGGAGAGTTTATTTTTTCTTCTTCTGTTCTTCCTTTAATGTAGTGATGTCTTGATCTAGTCCTGCCTTCAGCCTCATTAGATCGTTACTATTTTTGTTGATGTCTGCCTTTAGTTATACATACTCCTTGTCTAATTTGTCCAATATAGCTTTGATATCTCCCTTTCTGGTGACTACTGGAATTTTTTGAGCGATAAACCTTGATTTATTTTTATCGCTTGTTTGAAGCAAGATCGCAATGATTTATTTTTATTTTTTTATAGTATAATAATAAGAATAAGAATAATAAGAATTTAATATCTTTATAATAAGACTAATATTATTATTATTATTATATATATATATATGGAGATGGTAGGGGAAAATGAAAAAATGCAGAGGGAATGCGAGAGAGGCAGAAACTAGTGGGAGGAATGGTGGAGAGAAGCGCGAGCACAATGAATATGGGATACGAGGATCGAGGGAGATAGTAGGGGTATAGAAGGCATGTTAGAGCAGGAGAGAGAGAACAAGCAGGCGAAATGAATTGCACAGATGATTGTGGAAGGAGAGAAGGGAAGTGTTGGTGAGGAGTGATGAAACAGCTGTTGTGACGGGAGAGGGAGGAATAGGAAACATGGTTACAGGGAGGAAGGGGGGGGATGATAAGAATTTTTGGCATCAAGAAAGATTATATGATACTGGATTAGAGGGATGAGGATGATGCAGAGATGTTACGCAGGGGAAGGAACGTGGCAGCATATATTTTGACGACAAATACTCTACACAAGCATCAATATCTATGATACCACTAGAATAGAGAACACAACGCATAAACATTATGATGAAAGATTAAATATTTTTTTATAAAATTTGATGATGATAAATTACAACAGAATCCCTAAATTTATATGTTTCACGAGGTATGAAGATGAATTTTAATAAAGTCAAGTTAATTACAAACTAACTATTAATTTATTAAAACGTTATTATATTTATTTATTATTTCATATATATATATATATATATATATATATATATAACATATGACCTTTTTATTAGAGTTAGCTGCACTAAGAAAATTGCATCAATTAAGTCTTCTTTGTATAATGAATTCTCCATGACTAACCTTGGATTGTTGAGGCAATTTATTGGATTAGAAATTGAGCAATTTGAATCAGTGATTAAGGTCAGCCAACCAAAGTATTATGTAGACCTTTTATTGAAGTTTAAAATTGTTGAATGTAAGGCAGCCAAGTTTCCATTCCTCTCAAGAATAAAACTAGGTGACTTTGGTGCATCTCCATTGGTGGATAGGTCATTGTACTGACAACTAGTTGGAACTTTGTTGTATATTACACACTCTCAACCTGATTTTTCATATACTAAAGGTGTTGTTGATAGATATATGTAGGAGCCTCATGAGATCCATTGGAAGGATACAAAAATAATCTTTCATTGTGTGCAAGGAACCAAACACTTTGGGGTACACTATGCTATTGGTTCTCCTCTAGAACTAGTTGGATTTACTGATTCTGAATGGGATGGAGATTCCATTGATACAAATTCCACTTCAGGTTATGTGTTCATGCTTGTGCATTGTACCATGTGTTGTTCAATCAAGAAGCAACACACCATATCCCTCTCTTTAGTTAAGGCCGAGAATAGAGGAGTAGTGAAAGACATAATATGTGTGGTTGCAAGGTATTATTGGGGAACTTGGATTTGCATTTGATTCACCCACAGTCATTTGGTGTGGAAATAAAAGGGAAATCAAGATTTTCAATGATCCAATGCAAAGACCAAGGACCAAAAACATTAAGATACATATGCACTACATCAAGATCATGGTGCATGAGCGGGAAGAGGGCCATGGTGAAATTTAAGAAATATTTGAAACCAGAAAATGATGCAGATGGAAGAGGGCCACACAAGTCACTGTGCATAAGCTCCAAGGGAATCGAGGCATGCCAAGATGCACGTTTGTCAAAATTGTACCGATGATGTTTTCTGAGTACACAACCAGAACAAACACCATCCTTCCAAGATACCATCAAAAGACCAGTCACCATATTGTCTTTACATAGTTGTTGCAATGAGCGATAATTTAAGTGACCAAATTGCTCATCCCAAAGTTTGCTCAAGTTATCACTATGAGCAACAAAAACTGAATGAAAAGGCGATGACCCAAAGTTGTTAAATTTGTACAACCTGGTAATATCATCAATAGTTCCAGTAGCAAGGAAATTTTGAGGATTTTTAAAATCCTTGATTACAACTTGGTGAGGTGTAAATGTCATAGTTTTACCTTCACCCGAATGAGTAAATCGATAGACTGATAACAAATTGCAGAAAATTTTTGGAACACATAGTACATCACTGAAATGACCATTTTCTACTGGAACTGTTCCAGATCCTACAACACTTAGAGATATATCATCACCAACAAATATTTGTTTGGTGTTACATTCATGCATAGTAGAAAAGATGTCTTGATCCTTTGCCATATGTTAAGATGCTCCAGAATCAATGAGCCATTCAATTGAAGTAGAAGAAGAAGATGCAGTATAAGAGTAACCATAAGCACAAAGTGCATGTCCATGAGAGGTAGATTCTGAAGATAAATCTAGGTTGATGTGGTGCTTCTTTATTGTTGCTTCCAAGGATGCCATCTTCTTGAAACGCTTAGATTCATCATGATTATCTTTCCCACAAAAATTGCAATGTTGCTCAGTCTTCTTTCCTTTTGTCTTGGATCCTTTTTCATTTTTTAAAGAAGGAGCTGACTGAGAGGGTTTGGGACCCTTGTTGTTTGGCTTATTATTGAGAAAATTTTGTTTCTTGGGAGGCTTGGACTTTTCTTTCTGTTAGGACAATAAGGATTTCCCAGATGTATCTACATCGTTAATTATTCCAAGATGAATGACCTTATCTTTCTCTCTAATTAACGAATCACAAAAGGATTCAAGACTAGGCTCTTGATAGCTAGCTACAGTTAAGGATTCTTTCATGGAGTAGAATGTAAATACAAAAATAGAATATGCAGGTCCAAGTTTGGAAAAAATATGATAAATACATTGTTTGTCTTCTTTCTTAATATTGCATTCTGCACATAAGAGTTTAAGAGTTTTATACTTATATAAATAGTCTTGAATGCATGAAAAATCATTTGGATTCAAGGAAATCAACTCATTATCAAGTTGATGGCCCCAAATTTCATTGTGTTTACCAAACATAGATTCCAGGTTTTCCCAAGTTATATCAGGTTCATCAATTCTAGATATGTGGAATCGCAAATCAATAGAGATTGACATCCCAATCAATCGACGAGCTTTATCACATATATTTTCCCATTTAATTTTCTTATCATCATCAGTGGGTTATGTTTCTTTCCCTAAGGTTATCCTGAACAATCCCCTACTTCGTAGAACATCCTCCATACAATATTTCCATGAGAAATAGTTAGAACTTGTAAGTATAATATCACAAGGGCTGTCCATACTGTAAAATAATTTCTGAAAGAATAGAAACTAACTGTATGGATGCAAAGAGATTGAAAAAATATGTGGTTTCGAAAAAAACAGCACTGAAAACTGATTCTGGATGATGAAGCTATGCTTGATCAAAGAAAATGTTGAAGATGTCCCCAATAGTGACGTGGCAGATATTAACTTGACCAACTAAAAAAAAAAGAACTCCCCTCTTCCCAAGATCAACCTTTGACAATCACTTTACAATAAAGTTGCTTTTAAATGAATCACTTTTGTAGAATAAGTGATGTTCACTTTTACAATAATGTTACTTTAAATAGTGCGGCAATAAATTAAAAGACTTAAGTGACACATTTTTTATTTTATTTTATTTAAATGAGATTCACTTTTACAGTAAAGTAACTTGAAAATAGAAATTGCATGCACTAAAAAGTAACTTAATAAGACTTGAACTCAAGACCTATTAAAGAATAAAGCAACTTTCAACCAAGTGAGCTAAGTTTAAAAGGTACGTAAAAGAAGGGAAAGAGGAAGGGGTTTTTTTTTTTAAACTCTTCTCTCTCATTCTCCGTGCTTTCCTTTTTTTTTTTTGCAAATAAAAAAAAAACTGAAAAACAAAAACAAAAACAAATTTTTCCACACAATGGAGTTAGACCTTGGTTAGCTTGCCCGAAAAGTCTACGTTTTCAAGTTTTTTCGTTGTTTCTGATTTGCCATGATCGCACAAGGTGCATGGCAAAGAGCATACGTAGCCAAAAAGACAAGGAAAAAAAAACTTTCCCTTTCTATTCCTGATTCCCTGCGATCGCGTAAGGTACACAGCAGAGAGCATACGTAGCCAGGGAAGGAAACATTCCAAGACTAAAATAGTAAAGATCTAATAATAAAACTAATAAAATATGAGAGATTTAAAAAAAATAAAACAAATCCGTCACTGTAACATTATACCTTTAGATTTGCCAAAATAGATGTTTCTGGAACAAACGGAAACAGTTTTCGATGAAATGAAAACTATTTCCCAACGGAAACAGTGCTCCAGATGCAATGGAATAGCTCCCATAGGCCACAAATGCACAGGAAATCCAAAACCAAAAACCCTTTCAAAGTTTCAGCAACACCGGTTCTAGATTTTTATCAAAACCGAAAGCGGCCCTTCATAAACGCTCTGATACCATGTTCGGGTACACAGGGTACTCTCAAAACGCCGAACACCTTGAGCAACTACTTCACACAAATAGATCACAGATCAACACACCAATGTTTATCACGTGGTTAAAACCCTCGAGAGGGAAACAGTCCACGACCTCAGCCAAATAGCTACTTTGAGCAATTTATTATACAAAAAAAAGAAAGTTACATAAGCTTCTCATAATTGATCAACTATCCCCCTCTATGCTCTTTAAATAGAGATCATAGACCAGTCGGGTGTTAAGCCATGGATCAATGGTAAGTATGATCTAAGAGAAGTTGAATCGTTGGATCACTCTATGTCTAGAACATATTGTAACCGTTGGATTAGAATATTTACAAATGCATACTAATTCATACTAAAGAAACACACTTTACCTAAAGGATATATTACACAAGTTGATCTTAACTAACTCCTAACTGTCTAAATATCCTAACAGGTATTTGGTGGTTTTTTGCTCTCCTTGGGCATTTATTGCTTCCTAGAGACACTCCCACTCACCCATGCACTCACCCACGCCTAGAATGACCTCATATATGTCTCAGAATGCTCCATCCATGCCCACACAATAATTTGTGACTATTTGGGTTGGTTTGGGAGCTCATTGGTCCACCTATGGGGATTTTGTTGTCAAATCCTATCCTGGCACATGTATGCATCCAAATTTCCTCCATTTGTGTGTTTTAATTTCACTCTTTCTACTGTTTTTGTCCATAATTGTGTGTAATATCAAATTATGAGAATCCTCTTGGCTCCTAGATCCTACTGTGAATCAATTCTCACAATTCTGTACCACATGGACTTTATGAACAAATGTTGATTTCTATGACAAAAAGAGAGAAGAATTGCTAGAAGATAGAAGACAGTTTAAGAGATGGAATTCAAGGAATAATCCACTTCCCATTTATTTTCTTAGGGAATGGGGAAAAAATTGCACACTAGAATGGGTTATTGAATAAGTTCAAAATCAAATAGAAGATACAAGTATTGATTCAAACATAGCAGAAGATGAAATCAACATGTCTAGAGGATGCGAAAGAAAGGTACAGTTGGAATTTTAGAAAATGTCATTTCAAATCAGTTATGATACTATTAAGTATATAAATATTCGTCATTATATTTATTTTAACTTAAATAAATTGTCTTTCACAAGAGAGGAAAATATACTTCAATGTGGGAATATGGTCAACATTATCATGTAGAAATGGTATATGAAAAGAGACGATCCTTTGATTGTGGCATCATGGTTGATTTCAAGCATTTGAGTCAAGCAAGCTCAAAAGATAAGAATATAATTGAATGTAATCTACAATATGTTGGAAAATACAAGAAATTATTGAATTGGATTACTCCTCTTTTAAATGTTATATTTTTAAGTATAGATGGTATGAAGCATTTGAGAGGACATGAAGACATGATACCCATAGTGCGTTGTTTTCTATAGATTTATCAAGGTTCTTATTGGAGGATAAGGAGCCTTATGTTCTACCAATTCATTGTGAATAGGTATTTCTTTAACTCAACAAGAAGCGGTACTATTAATTATTAATATATTAGTTAATAGTTTATTGTGAATATGTGTGTGTGTGTGTGTTTCTTAATTAATAAATTTTTTATAATGTATGTCTAATATACGTATCTCGCTCATCATGTGTAGGTATTTTTCTATGAAGATATTTTGGACCTGAAATGGTTATTTTTCATACATTATGATCCAAAACTATGTATTTGACGATTCCTTAGTGGATACTAAAGAGAAAAATGATAGCCAACAAAATGAGAGAGAGGGATTAGAGTACATTGAAGAAATTGGCATCCATGATGATGTTGAGGATGGTTATGTTCAGGAAAAAGAAAGCAATGTTCCAAACTTAGATGATCTTGTTGAAGAGAACAATATGAATGGTACAGAAAATGATGATCCCAATATACATTGTCTATAGTCAAGTTTTAGTGATGATGACGATGATGAAAGTGAATATGAGGATGATGAAATTACCACTTCAGTGGGATGGTGTAGGAAGAAAAATATTAAGTACTTGAAAGAATATATGAACATCGACAATTATGATACATTGGATGGAATTGTTTCATACTATAATGTTAATGAGGAATACTCCTAAATTATTAGAAATATTTGTAATGATTATTTTTTAGGCCCATGTTTAGAAATTCTTCAGTATTATTTTTTTCGATAAAAATTACCTTTTGTAACATCCTTAAAGTGTTCAAACTTGGGTATGAATTGTTGGTAGAAAATATTAGTATTACTTGGAAATGAAGAGGTAGCATGGTTAGTGGTCATTTGTTGGTTGATAATAGTTTTGATTTGTTGTTATCTTATTGGTTTGACTCCCACTAAACTAGGATGAAGAGCCTATTGAACAAAAATACATTTAATATGTAATATAAAATAAATATAATTACCTATAGTGTATATGTAAAACAATGTAAATTCAAATCACTAGAAAAAATGTAAACAAAGTGGATTAGTGTATTTTGTATTAGGAAAAATGTAAATCCAATTCAGTAGGAAAAATGTATGCAAAGTTTGTTCATTAATTTATATTATAAAACTTATTGAAATGTTTCACTAATCCCTTCACCCAATATAATCCCTAAGCAATTAACCATTAACCCACTAGCATGTTGGACCCTATAAAATTATTTTTGGGATGTATTAACTTAATAGAATAAAGTTTTAATCATCATAATGGGTGGTTATTATGATTATTATTATTTCCTTGAGTCTTACAACCCTTCCATACCATGAAGGAATGCTCCTACCCTAACCATGTAAAATTTCAATGCATATAGGAACATTTTGAAGAAATTTCAATGTTGGCCCCATTCATTACTCACTATGTGGGTTGATGGAAGACATTAGTGGTGGGAATTTTGGAAGTCCCATGACATTAAAATATATTTATGGAAAATATTCTATATGTGGGAATGACAAATTATAGCAATGAAATATGCACGATGAATGTTGAATATGGAAAGATGGACGATATTTTAGATTATGTGGGGACATAAGACATCCTTGAGTCTTGAAACCCTCCCATACCATCAAGGAATGTTCCTAGTCTAACTATGTCAAATTTCAATGCATACATTCATAGGTTGAATAAATCTCAACATTGTCCCCATTCACTTCTCGTTGTGCAGGGTTGATGGATGGAAATAACCATTTAACCCAATATAATCCCTAAGTCAATAACCATTAAATAACATGCATGTTATACCCTATAAAATTATTTGTGGATGTATTACCTCAATAGGATCATGATTTAATCATCTCGAATAATTCCATGAGAAAAAGGAAAATACATGGAAAATGGCATCTTCATTAGGTTTCCCTAGAAAATTTGGTATGTCAAGTTTTATATTTGTTGGAACGGATGGAAAAATTAGGTCATGATGAATATGATGATGATGCTGATGATGGAAATTAAAACCATGATGGTGGTGGTGATGATTATGATGATTTTCCTGAGTCTTAAAACCCTCCCATACCATTAAGGCATGTGCCTAGCTCCATGTAGAACTTCAACGCATACAAGAACATTTTGAAGAAATGTCAACATTAGCCTTATTCATTTTTTAGTGTGTAGGGTGGATGGATGAATTTGGTTATGGGCATGTTGGAATTTCTATGACAATAAAAGAGAGTTATGAAAAATATTCTATATGTGGTAATGACAAATGATGACAATGAAAGGTGAACAACAAACGTTGATGGAAACATGGACAATAATTTAGATTATGTTTGGAAATCAGACATAATTGAGTATTGAATACCTCCCATACCCTAAGGAATGTGTCTATGCTGACCATGTCAAATGTCAATGCATACATTCACAGTTTGAAGAAATCTAAATGTTGGCCCCATTCACTGCTCATTTTGTAGGGTCGATGGAAGACAATAGAATATTAACCTAATGTAATCCATTAGCCATCAATCACTAAACCACTTGCATGTTGGACACTATAAAATTATTTGGGGATGTCTTAACTTAATAGAATTGTGGTTAAAGTCATATCGAATAATTCCACAAGAAAAAGCAAAAGACATGGAAAATGAAATCTTCGTTAGGTTTCAATGCAAAGTTCAATATGTCAAGTTTGATCTTTGTTGGCATGGATGGAAAAATTGGGTCATGATGAATATGATTATGATGATGATGGAAATGAAAACCATGATGGCGGTGATGATTATTACAATGAATTCCTTGAGGCTTCATACCATCCCATACCATCAAGGCATGAACCTAGTCTAACCATGTAAAATTTCAATGCATACAAACACATTTTGAAGAAATTTCAACGCTGGCCACATTCACTGCTCACTCTATAGGGTGAATGGATGACATTGGTGATGGGCATGTTTGAATTCCAATGAAATTAAAAGAGAATTATGAAAAATATTCTATATGTGGGAATGCGGAATGATTAATGACAACTGAACAATGAACGTTGACGAAAACATGGATGATCTTTTCGATTATCTGGGGACATTGGACATCTTTAAGAATTGTAACCCTCCCATACCCTCAAGGAATGTGTTTAGTCTGACCATGTCAAATTCCAATGAATATAGTCACAGTTTGAATAAATATCAACCTTGGTCCCATTCATTGCTCGTTGTGCAGTGTCAATGGATGGCATTAATCACTTAACCCAATATAATCCCTAATCCATTAACCATTAAAGTACCTAGCCATGATTTTCAATTTGATATGCTTTTCCCATTCATTTTTTATTAACGTTTGTGAAGACAAAAAACTATGGGTTGTCAAGATCATGACTGTGTTTCATGCATAAAGATAGTCAAAAGAATCATTAATTATTCCTTGTAATGTATTTATATTATGTGTGAATATATTGAGGGCATTAGAAATAAATGCTCGACAATGTAACTTTTTGTATTAAACTTTATAAAAGTGTATCAATATGATGAGAATGGACATATATGTTTTTCTAAGTAGAGAATATAGTAATAATTTGTTATTGGAATTTATGTTTGACCCTTAACCATTAATCCTTTAAGCATTGAACACTTATCCCCTAATCCCTAAACCATTAACAAATAAACTACTGAAACCTTAATCCCTTAACCCCTAATCTCTAATCCATTAAAACATAAATCCCTAATACATAAATCATCTAATCCATAAATCCCATAATCCCTAAATATGTTGTCCCCATTACCTCAATACCTCAACAACTTAACTATTTAGGCAAAATCGACGTTAAATTGGAAGCTAAATATGATGTAAAACAAGAAGCTAAATATGGCGCTAATTTAAAAGTGAACAATGAAGCTAAATTAGAAGGAAATAAGGAATTTAAACTAGATGTCAAATGGAAGCTAAAAAATGCATAAAACATGAAGCTAAAGAGGACATAGAAGGGGGTGCTAAACTAGACGTTAAAGCTAGAGAAATGAAGGAATCCAAAAATAAAGCAAAACTAGAAGCTAAATTATGTGTTATAATCGATGTAATTATGTGTTATGGCTACAATTTTTCTCTAACAACAACCTGACATTCTCATGAGTGACACCCTGCAAATGTTTACTATGTGTTTTCAGGCACAAAATTGACCTCTTCACGCTAAGATCAGTCATCCAATATTGTGAGTTTCCCATGAGGTGAGTATGAATTTTTTATATTTGCATTAAAATATGCCCATGGATTCTTCAGTGACACTGATTTGAGTGTGGCCACTATTCAACCCATTCTCTTTGACCCCACTCGAAAAACACGTCCCGCCACATGTAATTTTCCAACTTTCTATTGGATAATTTTTTCTTGGTTTTATGAATGCAATGTTTCAAATCCATTCATCATGGTGATTTAAAAACATAAATTGCATATAAAATAGATTCATTTCGGCTTAACATGGAAAAAGAAACTATTACAATTTCTTCGGCAAATGACAATGATTTTAGACAATCTAGAACAATGGTCAAATATTTTTAATTACAATATGATTTACTATTGTTTCTTGAACTATAGATAGATTTCAAGGTTTCCTTGTTGTAGAATGAAGTGATCTACCTTTGGAAAACACAATTTGATGGTAATGGTCATGGATAGCATGAGTATCTTCAAGGAATGCACTCAACATATAAAAACCTCCTTGTATAACAATATATGGAAGCAATATGGAGTGGTAATGACAACAATTTTTTCCTTAATCTCTCCCACACAAAAAAACCCAAATAATCGATTTTCACCCTCCTTTGAAAACCCATAGTTGATGATCAATGCAATCTCCTATAATAAATAATAATCTGTAATCCATGTATCCTTCTCATAGAAAATTTGGTGATGATGACAAATGGCAAAGTGAACAACTGAGAGATGCACCCTCATCAAGTGAACAATTCCCTGGAGAATTAACTAAACTAGAGATCCGGGGAATGAATCTCACTTAGGCCCTTGGGACTTTATAATTGGGTTCAAGTACATACTTAACAAGGGGGTTCGTTGATTGGAAAGAGTTGAGGGAAATCCTCCTCGAGAAAAAGAACCTTGATTGACATTCTAGATCAATAGGCACAAAGTGCGTGCAGAGGAAGAGAAACCACACCCATGTATATGAGTTCCTACACATATGAACAAGACAACAATATAAACTAGAGGCCATGAGGCCATGATCTGGAGGTACCTTGAGATGCAAAATATGACATCCTTGATCTGGAAGAGTGGGAAATTGATTTGCTTTGCTTCCATTTTTCATTTTGTAGGAATATTTTCAACAAATCCCTAGTTAAATTTTTGTATACCAATATAAAATAACAAAACTTTAGTTAAAAATATTTCCCTGGTGGGATTCTCCTCCTCCTTGACATGATTTTAATATTATGATGGTTTTGATGGGATGTTCTTCTCCAACTAGTGACTGCACACTACGAAAATACCTCTCCCCACTGAAAACCAGAAGAAAAACTAAAAAACCTTGACTAATTCACGTTCAAAACCTCAAGTGAGGGACATGCCTTTTTCCCCAAAGAGTTTCATAAACAAATAAAAATAAAGTGCAAAGTTGTATTACAATCTCTTTTTATATTTTTACATTTTGTATAGTTGTGTGACTTATTATATAGTTGTATTTTTTATCCAATGACAGATGTAGTGATTTATAGTTATGTTCGTGACTAATGTTTTTAGTCATGTAGTTAATGATTTTCTAAATTCTACTAGTAGGTGTAGGTATCGTTATCATATTTAAGAGTAATCATTGTTTTCATGTTTTAGTGGGTTGTAAGGAAGGCTCTAACAAGAGAGCATAATTGTTGGCACTTTAGGGGTTGCCACATTTTTCCTATTTCAAAGGTATTTTATATTTTTATGTGTTAGGTGATTCTAGAGCAGTTATCGACTAGGTTTTTGGGAAAGTAAACTTACAAATGACTCTCTTCAATCATTGGAAGCAAAGACTCGGGGATCGTCAGGGGAAGTTTCTTAACTTAACCTTCAGACATATCTATTGTTATTTTAACACATAAGAAAATAGATTATCCAAAAAACACATTGAACTAGAGGAGGAGCTCCATTTATTTGAATAAATCTAGGAACTTCATTGATATCATATTCTAGTTCGAAGAGGCAATCATACTGGGTTCTTGTATCTTCCTCATTTGGCTCTTCACATTCTAATATTTTTCCCTCTTCTTCATCTTCGCACGCGTACAACTTTTGGGGGTTGATTCTTTGCACACATATGTGCTTAGGATCCCATTTTTCTCCATAATATTTTCTCTTTCCTTCTCTCATCCTCTGGGATTCGAAATTGGCTTGTGCTCCTTTCCTTAGATGCGGCATTGTATACCTTTAAGTTCTAGTATTTGTTGTCTGGGTAGAATTCCTCTTGGAGTAGTTTTTGTCGAAACTACCTTGATGGGATAGTTTAAACTTGTTCTAGATAATATTGGCCTTAAATATTGCCTCCCCCATGGTAGAAGTGTTATGTAATTATAACTCTTCCTAAATGTGCGGTTTTATTCCATGTATGTATGATTGCAGATGTTGGTTCTGGAACTTGAGTTTCCAAAGCTTCTCATTCACATGTGTACTCATCAATACTACCTTTTTGCTGCAACATAGTGATCTTGGAAAAGAAGTATTTCTTTGTTACACCTTGAAACCTATTAAGAAAATAATTTTTAAAGGTGTTCCAACTAAGGGAATAGACTCGAGTTGTCATCTTCCACCACATTTACCAACTGTAAGCATTTCCCTATAATTGCATGGTGTCATACTTAATATTCTCGTTCTCATAGGGTATGTTATGAATATTGAAGTATTCCTCTCCCTTATTAATCCATGTGATGCATTGCTTCTCATCTCCATCAAATTTGGGTAGCTCTAGTTTTACCCTTATCTGGTATTTGTGTGCTTGGGGAATTGAAATTGATAGAATGTTAAAGAAAGGAACATTAGGTGATGGTGCCAAGTCGAGTTGGCCCAATGATTTAGGAGTATTTGGATGAGGTGTGTTGAAAGGGTCTAGGTTATAGCAAGGTGTGGGATTTGAGGTGGGCGACAATAGTCTGGATAAGATAATGTGGAGAGTTTATTTTTTCTTCTTGTGTTCTTCCTTTAATGTACTGATGTCTTGATCTAGTCCTTCCTTGAGCCTCGTTAGATCATTACTATTTTTGTTGATGTCTGCCTTTAGTTATACATACTTCTTGTCTAATTTTTCCAATCTAGCTTTGATATCTCCCTTTCTAGTGACTACTGGAATTTTTTCAGCGGTAAACCTTGATTTATTTTTATCACTTGTTTGAAGCAAGATCGCAATGATTTATTTTTATTTTTTTAATAGTATAATAATAATAATAATAAAATGCCCTAAATGAGCTGGATATTGGAATAATTTTGATAGCTAGGGTTTGAAGTGAAGCATGGAGGAGCTGATCAAGGCACGTGGTTTCCTAAAGGCATCGGGCTGCAAGCTCTACTTGGTATCTTGGCCTCCTGCTGGGTGCCATGGCAGCATTAGGGCCGGGGGTGCCCACCCAGGATAATGGGTCCCCGAGCATTAGAATGAGGGACCTGGCAGAGGATGGCAAGGGGGACGGGTTTCAACCTGTTTTTAGGAAAGGTAAACAATTAAGTATGGGTAGTTCTTTCCCAAGAACGGCTTCCATACCCGCAATTCAGATCAAATCTAAGGCAGTTAGGGGAAAGATCAAGACTTGGAAGGAAAAGGCACTAATAGGGAAATTTGTGGGGATTTGGCCAAAGGAAAAAGACCTTGTCAAGTGGATCAATGGGGTGTGGAAACCCAAAGGCCACTATGATCTCCAGCTGGGATCCAATGGTTTCTTCACCATTATCTTCTTTAACCAGGAAGATAGGGATAGAATCATGGAGGGACACCCATATTTCTTCTTCTCATCGGGCCTATTCTTGCAGCCATGGAAGGAGCGTTTCAACCTAGAAATGGAAAACATGACAGTTTCCCTAGTCTGGATTCACCTCTTTTCCCTCCTGGGCGAATACTGGTTCTTGGAGACCTTACGGGACATTGGAAACAGCTTGGGAGAATTCATAAAAATAGAAGAAGAAACAAGGATCCAAAGGTATACGGCCTTTTCCTGGATTTGTGTGTACATGGACCTATCTCAGGAGCTACCCGAAGCAATCAGTTTAAACAGGGAAGAGGAGGAATGGATTCAGCCTATAGACTACAAACAGCTCCCCTTTAGATGCCGACACTGTCATGAATATGGTTATTTGGGAAGAAACTGTCCCAGAGATAGCCTCCAGTCTAATCCACCTACCTCTATGCCACGCAAAGCTGTGGTTGACGACAGGTTCACCTAGGTCAAGACCTCGGCTCACTTGGAATCAATGCCCACTGAGAAAACTCAAGGGAACTCATTTGAGGCGTTAGTGTCCCTGGAAGAGAAAGGAGATTCAGGCAGTGCCAATGATGGAAGACCAGCAGGAAGTCACATACGAATAACCAGTAATTAAGGAAACCCAACAGATGGAAGAACCAGAGGAGGACGAAGGGGAGGATATGGATTTGGACAAGTTAGACATGGATTCCATCAAGGAAGAATGCAGAAAGAAGGGCCAAGGGTATGTCTCGAGGTGTCAACTTGAACTTCTCTAGGAAGCCATTATCCAAACAGGTGCGGTGGAAAGCTTGGGAATCGACCCAGACGCCGAGAAGGGCAGTAAGAGGAAGTCTCCAAAGGAGGAACTGCATCACAGGAGGTAGACAAATAAGCAACGTATAGCAACGGTTGGAGTGCATTTAATCGAATCGAGTTAGTACCCTATGATCCAGGCGGCATTTTCTGAAGATGAAAAGGTTTGCCAATGAAGCTCATTTCATAGAATATAAGGGGGTGTAGTAACCCTAGGAAGTGGAAAGCAATAAATCATAAGATTAAGCAGGAATCCTCGGATATTTTGTTCCTTCAAGAAACCAAATGTAGTTATGGGGGCCTTGCAAAGATTAAGGACAAGATTTGGAAGGGAAGTCAGGTCATGGCCATCGATGCAACAGGACAATCAAGCGGTATTGCTATCCTATGGCAGCCATGATCGATGGAGTTTTCCAACTGGCGGGCCAATAGGTTTTCCCTAATGGTAGATTTTTGTTTTCTGGATTCGGGAGTCCAAGGAACGATAGGAAACATCTATGGTCCCAGCTGTTTTCTTGAGAAGCAAGCGTTTATGGATTTTCTCAATTGGCTCCAGGTGCAAGCGATGCAGGGGTCATGGGTGCTGGGGGGAGATTTCAATATGATCACAAATATTGGGGAAAAGAAAGGTGGAAGAAGAGTCCTGGACAAATACCAGGAAGCGTTCATCGAACTCCTTCCTCAGAGCTCGCTAGTTGATGTGGAAACTGGGTGTGGATGGTTAACGCGGAACAATAAACGAGGAGGGGAGCACTTGGTGGCCTCCCGTCTGGACCATTTTTTGGTGTCAAAAAACATCATGCATAGTTTAGGGGAAATTATGGCGAGGTCCTCCCAGCAACTGGCTCAGATCACTAACCCATCAGCGTCTCTTGGGACTGGTCTTACTCCCCTAGGGAGAAACCCTTTCATTTTGAAAGTTTCTGGATGGAACACAAGGCCTTCAAGGATCTGGTGAGTCAGTGGTGGCAAGAACTGGTCACCCCTCTAGGAACCATAATGTTTCACTTTTAGCAGAAACTAAAGGCCCTGAAAGCTAAGACCCATACGTGGAACAAAGAGGAATTTGAAAACATTTTTTAGGACAAAAAAAAACTGTTGCTGGAGCTGGATCTCATCAACAGAAAGGGTATGGAAGCTAGATGGAATGAGGATATGAAGAAGAAAAAAAGGATCTTATGGGGCAATTGGAATCTAGGGAAAAACAAGAGGCGTTGTATTGGAAACAGAAGGCGAGGGTAAAATGGCTGAAGGAGGGTGAAAGAAACACCAAATTATTTCATAACTTGGTGATCCAGAATAGGAACAATTCTAGAATACAGAGGCTTAAAACTAGAGCCGGTAACAGAGTGGACACTATGAGGGAGATAGAAGCAGACCTCACTCAACACTTCTCAGAGATTCTCAGGGAAGATGGGGGAGATAGAAGCAGGGAAATCAAACAAATAACTAGGTTAGTCCCTAGGCTGGTCACTAGAGAAAACAATGAAATGTTGAATAAGCCCATTGGGATGCAAGAAGTCGAGGAAGCAGTCAACCAAATGGCTCTGGGAAAGGCTCCTGGACCAGACAGTTTCATGACAAACTTCTTCCATTTCTTCTGGGATCTTGTTAAGGAGGATGTGCTTGATATTGTGGAGGAATCTAGAACCAAAAAAGGGGTCCTTAAAGCCTTCAGCACTACTTTCCTTACCCTCATCCCTAAAGAGGTGAGGGCAGACTCCCCTGACAAATTCAGGCTGATAGCGCTATGCAATGTCATATACAAGATCATCTCCAAAGTCATTGCTAACAGGATCAAACCCCTCCTACCGATGCTTATAAACCTAGAACAGTCTGGTTTTGTGGAAGGAAGGAAAATATTGGATGGGGTTATTCTTGTGCATGAAGCGTTGCACTTGCTCAAAATCTTGAGATATCCTGGGATGATGATTAAGCTTGATATTGCAAAATCTTACGATAAGCTCAACTAGGAATTCATGGAGAAGATGTTGGGAGCATATGGATTTTCTCTTGATTGGGTTGAGTGGGTCATGGGCATGGTTTCATCGCCTTTCTTTAATATGCTCCTTAATGGATCACCAACTTCCTCCTTCTAGCCTTCTCGGGGCATCTGCTAAGGAGACCCTCTGTCCCCTTTTCCTTTCATCCTCATGGCTGAGGGCCTGAGTTGTATCATTATGGCCCAGGTTGAAAGTGGGGCAATCCATGGAGTGAAAGCGCATGAGGGGGCGCCATCTCAGACCCACCAACAATTTTTCAATGACACTATGCTCATGGGGCACCCTTCAATCCAAGAATCTCGAAGCTTCAAAAAAATTCATGGCTGTTAACCCCAATAAATCTCAGGTTTTCTTTGTCAACACTCCCCCGGCCACCCAAAGGAATATCCTGCAAATCTTGGGCTTCATGAGAGGGGATTTCCCATCTAAATATATTTGCATTCCCCTAAAGATTGGAAGGCCTAAAAAGGAAGAATGGCAGGAACTTTTGGATAGACTAAAGTGGATATTATCAAGCTGGGTACTTCGCCCCCTTAACTTTCCTAGTAGGCTGATCTTCGTTAAGTCCATCTTACAAGTGATTCCAACTTACCTTTTTTCAATCTTAGCCGCACCAAAGGCTATCCTTAAGCAAATCCGGAGTATCCAACGCAATTTTATCAAGGGGAGGCATAGGGAGAAGGCCAAATTCTCTTTGGTAAGCTGGGAGGATGTTTGCAAACCTAAGGAACAGGGGGGTTTGGTCCTTAGGGATCCTGAAGTAATATCGGATATCCTTGGGGCCAAGGTTTGGTGGAGGTGGGTTAATCATTCATCAGAACCTTGGGAAAATCTATAGAGTATAAAATATTCTAGGGACAAACCCATACATCTCCTGATTTGCTTCAACAAAGCCCCTAGTAAATCATCCATATGGTTGAAAGCTAGGGTGGGTAAAACTATTATCCAAGAGCATAGTTTCTGGGATATCAGGGATGGTAGCAGGAAAAAAATTTGGGAATATTCTTGGAAGCATTTCCCCATCCTCGGTAGGGACCCTCGGTGGGCCCTCATCAAACAACAGGAGGTCAAGAGGGGCAGGATTATGGTGAACAAATCATGGAGGCCAGGGTTCCAAATGGACCACCATCTATGGAACTTCACTGAGAAACCTAATTTTACGAGTGCGGAGGATTGGGAAACCTTCCAGGAGGAATTGAACAAATGCTTTCTCAAGGCTCAAGAAGGCCCCAATATCTTACGTTGGGGTTATTCTTCAAAAGGATCCTTTAGCATCAAGGAGGCCTACAGTATTAGGATTTCGAGGACTGAGGCAACGGATGACATCTAGAAAAAAAATTGGGCTGTCAACTTATGGCCCAAAGTGGCCCTCTATGTCTGGCCTATAGTCAGAGGAAGGATCCTTACATGCAAAAACTTGAGAAAGCGGGGGATTATTGGGTTGTCTCAGTGTTGTCTGTGTCATCAAGCAGAGGAGACGATGGGCCATTTACTGGACAGCTTCTCTTTTTCTGGTGCAATTTGGGACAAGGGAGAGATGAAGTTCAGATGGAGCAATAGGATCTGGGGCCAACCCTCCTAGACCATAAGAGAATGGAGCCCAAGAGCCTTCAAAAATCCCATTATCAGAACCATATGGGATTCTTTTCTGGGCATGGCCATGTGGCATGTTTGGAAGGAGAGGAATGCTAGGATCTTTCATGACCAGTGCAAAGATATGGAGGCGGTTTGGAACACGATGCAAGACAACCTGTTATCATTGATTAGGTGCTTGCAGTGGCATGAACAGGATAATATTTTTCCAAAGGAAGAAGTCTAGATCACAAAGAACTGGGGGTTGATTCAATAGGCTATTGATTGTGGCTTTTCATTATCGGGACAAACTGTGCACCCCCTCTAGCCCAGCAATCTGGTCGGTTCCTCCTCCCGGTGTTTTCAAATTGAATTTAGATGGCGCGTCTTGTGGAAACCCAGGTCCGACTAGTTATGGTGGCCTTTCCCATGACCAAGATGGTTAGGTCAAGAAGGTATTCATGGGAGCTATAGGGAAGGATACAAACAAGTCGGCTGAGTTGGAAGGCATCATTCGAGGCTCGAAAGTTATGATCAGCGGGGGGTTCCTTCCGGCGATAATTAAAGGTGATTCCAACACTTTCATCACAGTGGCTAAGAGACTTCTGAATGGACAAATGGCAGAGAAAATCTCTCCTAGTTGGTGCCTAGCATACAGACTAGAGTGACTGCGTGTCCTTCTCCATGCACACCCTGCCATCTCTTTTCACCATGTCAGAAGGGAAGCCAACAAGGTTGCTGACTATTTGGCGAATGCTAGCATGGAGTGTGGGGTCGGCTTCCGATGTGACAGTCTAGACGGTAATGAAGAGGAGGACTGGGCCGAACAATGTAACCATCTGGAAGCTAGGGATCTCTCTGAGGTAATATAGATGGACGATCAGATGGAAGGGAGGACAGATGGAGTAAGATGGCACGAGCATGCCCACACGCAGCCAAGCTAATGTGGAAGGGGACCATTGGCATTAATTTTCATCGGATCTGGAGCTGGTATTGCTCCATTATTTCTTTTCTTGTCATTGGCTCTACCACGTTTAGCACTGAGCAAGAGGACCATTGACTAGAAAGGGTTCATTATCTCCGCAAGGACGGAGGCTCTTGATCTCATGATAGGAATGACACAGGCAGTGGTTAGGGATGGGAATGTTCCCATGAGTGCTCATCTATTTTATTTCAGCAATTTTGATATCTGCCATGACAAGTTAGACCCCAAAACGAGCAGGACTGTGTATCTATCCTTTGTCTTGCGCCGTGTGTTAGAGCTTGGTCCTGTTAGGGTGCTCCATCTTTTCCTCCCATTACCTGGCCTGTCCTCGCAGTATTGCCTGATGGCCCCCAAGCGGCAGTTCATGGGGGGGTTGGCTCTGAGGAGGCATCTGGATTATCGTCGGTTAAGGGGAAACCTGTCAAGTGCCAGACATGTCAAGCAACCCACGCTCAGCTCCAGGCTCAAGAGGAGGTGGACCTCTACACGAAACACATTCTGCTTAGTATCAAGCTCGAGGTTGAGAGGGTGGTCGAGGGTATTAGGGTGGAGGTGAAAGTGATGCCCTAGGATAAATTTCACATAGAAGTAGCATATTGGGTCTTGGACCCGAGCAACATAGCTAGCCATGCGTCTGCATACGATCGTATGCTCATGATGTATTGGATTACAATCCGTTTGGTTGGGCATTCCATAGTGATGCAGGAGGCCAAGAGAGACGATGACTTGGAGCTCGTGGCATTCTAGAAGGAGCATAATTTGGAATGCCACACAATGCACCAGAAGCTCGATGTCCTCGCTGCTCGTTTAGGCTTTCGGTTCCACCCTGTGGATCGTCGGGCCATGGAGATAGCTAGACCTCGAGAGTGGACCACCCGAAGTGGTATGGAAGATGAAATACGATAGGTGGAGGTTCAAAACATGGCTAGCCCCATGAATTGTACATCAGCGCTCATGTCTGGCTCACAGCAACCAGCTGCTGGAAGCCCATCAGCAGTAATCCCTCACTGGAGCTCCCTCCCCTCTGGTCGGATATGATATCTCTTACCAGTCTATGCTTATTCCTGGTTTCCTATACTATTAATGTATTTTTGGAGTTATTTAGTTTAGATAAATGTATCTCAAATGTTATTAGGCACTCTGCTATCAATTGGGGTCTAGGTCGCGACAGGTCCCTCAAGTCGTCAATTTTGTTGTGGGTGGGAAAACAATGTAACAGGATCGGGACCCATAGTAGAAACAGAGATATTAGGGGGTGCAGAAGGCTTTGGGAAAACTCTATATTTTTTTTGGCAAATCAATTCTGTTCAAGTCCCGGATTGGTTCCCACAGGAATAAACTAAGGCCTCCCTGTTTTTGGGCTGGCTCTAGTTGTATTATGCTCTGTAATTTGGCTTCTGTATAGTAATGCTTGTTTTATTTACAAAAAAATAATAATAAGAATAATAAGAATTTAATATCTTTATAATAAGACTAATATTATTATTATTATATATATATATATGGAGATGGCAGGGGGAAATGAAAAAATGCAGAGGGAATGCGAGGGAGGTGGAAACTGGTGGGAGGAATGGTGGAGAGAAGTGCGAGTGCAGTGAATATGGGATACGAGGATCGAGGGAGATAGTACGGGTATAGAAGGCATGTCAGAGTAGGAGAGAGAGGATGAGCAGGCGAAAGGATTTGCACGGATGATTATGGAAGGAGGGAAGGGAAGTGATGGTGAGGAGTGATGAAGCAGTTGTCATGATAGGAGAGGGAGGAACATGGAACATGGTTACAGAGAGGAATGGGGTGGGGACGATAAGAAATTTTGGAATGAGGAGGGATGATATGATACTGGATTAGAGGGATGAGGACGACGCAGAGATGTTACACAGGGGAAGGAACATGTCAGCATATAGTTTGACGACGAAGACTGTACACAAGCATCAATATCTATGATACCTCTAAAATAGATAACTCAATGCATAAACATTATGATGAAAGATTAAATATTTTTTTATAAACTTTGATGATGATAAATTACAATAGAATCCCTGAATTTATATGTTTCACGAGGTATGAAGATGAATTTTAATAAAGTCAAGTTAATTACAAACTAACTATTAATTTATTAAAACGTTATTATATTTATTTATTATTTCATATATATATATATATATATATATATATATATATATATAACATATGACCTTTTTATTAGAGTTAGCTGCACTAAGAAAATTGGATCAATTAAGTCTTTTTTGTACAATGAATTCTCCATGACTGACCTTGGCTTGTTGAGGTAATTTATTGGATTAGAAATTGAGCAATATGAATCAGTGGTTAAGGTCATCCAACCAAAGTATTATGTAGACCTGTTATTGAAGTTTAAGATGGTTGAATGTAAGGCAGCCAAGTTCCCATTCCTCTCAGGAATAAAACTAGGTGACTTTGTTGCATCTCCATTGGTGGATAGCTCATTGTACTGACAACTAGTTGGAAGTTTGTTGTATATTACACACTCTCAACCTGATTTTTCATATACTAAAGGTGTTTTTGATAGATATATGTAGGAGCCTCATGAGATCCATTGGAAGGATACAAAAATAATCTTTCATTATGTGCAAGGAACCAAACACTTCCGGGTACACTATGCTACTGGTTCTCCTCTAGAACTAGTTGGATTTACTGATTCTGATTGGGATGGAGATTCCATTGATAGAAATTCCACTTTAGGTTATGTATTCATGCTTGTGCATTTTACCATGTGTTTTTCAATCAAGAAGCACTACACCATATCCCTCTCTTCAGCTGAGTCCGAGTATAGAGGAGTAGTGAAAGACATAATATGTGTGGTTGCAAGGTATTATTAGGGAACTTGGATTTGCATTTGATTCACCCACAGTCATTTGGTGTGGAAATAAAAGGGAAATCAAGATTTCCACTGATCCAGTGCAGATACCGAGGACCAAAAACATGAAGATACATATGCACTACATCAGGATCATGGTGCATGAGCGGGTGATATCCTTCCAGTATTTCCCATATGCAAAGCAAATTGTTTACATATTCACCAAGAGCTTCATAGAGAATAAATTAACCTATATGAGATCCATTCTTGGAGTGGGTGACACATGGTGATGGTTGATATTCTCTTTCATATTTTTCTCCATTTCCATTTTAGAGAGGAGGTTTTGTTCCCATGAGGTTTTCCTCCTTACCTTGCTTTTTATGGACAAATAAACTTTTGTATGAGGTGACTTGAGCCTTAGTTTCCAAGGCCTCAATAATATGGTATAATATGTACTAATTTAAGCTTAAGGGGGGGATTTAGAGCACTAATCCACCTTAGTACCATGATCATACACTTAGGATACATTTTCATTAGCTTTCATGCTATGTCATATGGTCCAAAACAAGACTATGTTGATCAACATTGGTCTATTGGGTATTTTGGACTCTTAATTGTTTTGAGGTGCTCCACTTTGATAATTTTGACTGCCTGTGCACCCTCATTAATGATAGTTCATACCTTGGTGCACTCCCCATCCCTTAAATCATGGAAATTGTTTGACCATAGGCGCTAGTGCATGTATTGTTCGGGTACACAGGGTAATCCCAAAACACCGAACACCTTGAGCAACCGCTTCACACAAATAGATCACAGATCAACAAATTGATGTTTGTAATGTGGTTAAAACCCTCGAGAGGGAAATAGTCCATGGCCCCATCCAAATATCTACTTGGAGCAATTTATTATGCAAAAAAAGAAATTTACATGAGCTTCTCATAATCGATCAACTAGCCAAGGACCCTCTATGATCTTTAAATAGAGATCATAGACCAATCGGGTGCTAAGCCATGGATCAATGGTAGGTATGATCTAAGAGAAGTTGAACCGTTGGATCACTCTATGTCTAGAACATATCGTGACCATCCTATTAGAATATTTACAAATGTATACTAAAGAAACATACTTTACCTAATGGATATATTACACAAGTTGATCTTAACTAACTCCTAAGTGTCTAAATATCCTAACATCCCCCCTTAAGAACAACTTGGGATAGGATTGAAGGATTTACAAAAGTGACACTATTAGGACAAGGAAGGAGGAATTAGAGCCTATCCCCCCTTAAGGACACATTCCTAAACTCCTAACATAGATCAAAGTTTACAAAACTTCGCTTTTGTAAGAGACTTGTTGAAGATGTCTGCAACTTGATGATCTGTAGCGAAATAGAGCACTTCAATAACACGATCATGAACAATATTTTTGATGAAATGCATGTGTAGCTCAATGTGTTTGATGCGCTGATGTAGAACTGGATCTTTGGCAAGCTTGATGGAACTTTTATTGTCGTACCAAAGTGGAGTACGTTGCTGCTACTCGAATCCAAACTTTGAAAGGATCTGTCGAAGCCATAAACTTCCTGATTGGCATTAATTGTGGCTCAATATTCTGCTTCTACTGAAGAAAGAGCAAGAGCTTGTTGTTTCTTACAAGTCCAAGTGACAAGTACAGATCCCAAACTGAAACATAACCTGCAGTAGACTTTTGATCATCAAGATTGCCATCCCAATATGAATCAGTGAAACCAACCAACAAAGGTTTCCCCCCTATACTATGATGAATCCCAAACTGAAGTGTACCTCGAATATATCGAAGTATTATTTTTGCTGCTTTCTAGTAACTTTCATGAGGAGTTTACATATAATGGGCAACACGACCAATGGCAAAGGAAAGGTCAGTACAGGAATGAGTCAAGTATAAAATACTACCAACAAGCTGACGATACAAGGTGGCATCCACTTCAAAGGAAGTACAAGTCATGGAAATTTTGACTTCATACTAGAAGGGAGAAGGGGGCAGTTTACAATCTTCCATGTGGAAGCGATGAAGTAGGTCACAAGCATACTTAGATTGGGAAAGAAATATTCCTTCTTTGGTTTGCAAGACTTGGAGACCAAGAAAATAATGCAAATGTCCTAATTTTGACATTTCAAAATTTTGCTTAAGACTGGATTTCACATGGGTTATAAATTTAGGGTCACTACCAGTAAGGATAAGATCATCAACATAAAGAAAAAGTATGATGAGATGGTTTCCTACTTTCTTGGTATAGACATTGCGGTTGGAATGGCATCTAGAAAAACCAGTGTCAAGGAGAAAGCTATCCATTTTGGCATACCAAGCTCTAGGATCTTGCTTAAGGCCATATAAGGATTTCTTAAGGAGACAGAGAAGGCTAGAGTTATCCTGAACATATCTGGGAGGTTTTTCCATGTAAATTTCCTCCTGTAAATCACCATGTAAAAGGGTAGACTTGACATCAATTTGATGGACTTCCCAGTTATGTAAGGTGACAAGGGAAAGAACAAGGCGGATGGAATTCATTTTTGTGATAGGAGCAAAGGTTTCATTGTAGTCAATCCCTTCAACTTGGGAAAAACCTTTGGCAACTAAACTTGCCTTAAGTATTTCAACACTTCCATCTGATGCATACTTAGTTCTGTAGATCCATTTACATCTGACAAGTTTTCTTCCTTTTGGAAGAGGAACAAGATCCCAAGTATCATTCTCCATTAAGGAACGATATTCTTCATCCATAGTTGCATCCCAATCTGGATTTCCTAAAGCTTCTGCAAAATTTTCTGGATCATGATTCTTAGAAACTTGAGCCAAAGGAGAAGAGGCTCGCTGAAACTGAGAACGTGTTGGACATTGATCTCTAGGATCACTAGCAAGATCACCAACTGCTTCACATGTTGAATAGACCCATCGAGGAAGCATTGTTGATGGTGCAACTGAAGGAATATGATCAAGCGGAGGTGGATTTTCATCCTCACTATCATCATCAAAAACTAGAGTTGGAAACTTGTCAAGGAAGTTGGAAGAAGAAGAAGAAGGAACAATTGTCGAATTAGGCTAGAAGGCTAAAGATGGCACACCCGCCAAGTTAGGCTCGTGGGCCAAGAGATTTTCATCAAATTTAACATCTCTTCTAATGATTATATCATGTGAATGGGGCTGAAGAAGTCTATAACCTTTTACATCTTCTGAATATCCAACAAATATGCACTTTTCACTTTTAGGCTGCAATGCTTTCCATTTTTCATCTGTAATGTGAGCTCATGCTTCACAACCAAACACACGAAAGTGACTTACATCTGGTTTAATTTTACTCCATGCTTCTTTCGATGTTATACCTTGTAAAAATTTAGTGGGTGTGCGATTAACTATGTAATTTGCACAATTTATGGCCTCAGCCCAATATTGAAGACTTAGTCCCTTAGATTGGATCATACAATTAGCCATTTCTTTTAAAGTGTGGTTCTTCTGTTCAGCTACACCATTTTGTTGTGGTGTATATGGAATAGTGTGTTGTTGTTGGATTCCTTGTTCAGTGCATAAAGTAGTGAACTTGTTGTTAAAATATTCTCCTCCATTCTCAGATCTTATCTTAATAATTTGATGACCAGATTGTTTTTCAACAAGGGCCTTGTAGGCCAAGAACATGTTAAATACTTCGCTCTTAAGTTTTAGGAAGTAAACCCAAGTGCATCTGGTGTAGTCATCAATGAAATTTAAGAAATATTTGAAACCAGAAAATGATGCAGATGGAAGAGGGCCACACAAGTCACTATACACAAGCCCTAAGGGAACCGAGGCGTGCCAAGAGGCACGTTTGTCAAAATTGTACGGATGATGTTTTTCGAGTACACAACCAAAACAAGAACCATCCTTGCAAGATACCATCGAAAGACCAGTCACCATATTGTCTTTACATAGTTGTTGCAATGAGTGATAATTTAAGTGACCAAATCGCTCATGCCAAATTTTTCTCAAGTTATCACTATGAGCAACAAAAACTGAAGGAAAAGGTGATGACCCAAAGTTGTTAAATTTGTACAACCTGGTAATATCATCAACAATTCCAGTAAGAAGGAAATTTTGAGGATTTTTAAAATCCTTGATTAAAACTTGGTGAGGTGTAAACGTCATAGTTTTACCTTCACCTAAATGAGTAATTTGATAGACTGATAACAAATTGCAAAAAAAAATTTGGAACACATAGCACATCACTAAAATGACAATTTTCTACTGGAACTGTTCCAGATCCTACAACACTTAGATATCTATCATCACCAACAAATATTTGTTTGGTGTTGCATTCATGCATAGTAGAAAAGATGGCTTGATCCTTGGCCATATGATAAGATGCTCTAGAATCAATGAGCCATTCAATTGAAGTAGAAGAAGAAGATGCAGTATAAGAGTAAACATAAGCACAAAGTGTATGTCCATGAGAGGTAGATTTTGAAGACGAATCTAGGCTGATGTGGTGCTTCTTTATTGCTGCTTCCAAGGCTGTCATCTTCTTGAAACACTTAGATTCATCATGATTATATTTTCCACAAAAATTGCAATGACGCTCACTCTTCTTTCCTTTTGGCTTGGTTCCTTTTTCATTTTTTAAAGAAGGAGCTGACTGAGAGGGTTTGGAACCCTTGTTGTTTGGATTATTATTGAGAAAATTTTGTTTCTTGGGAGGCTTGGACTTTTCTTTCTGTTGGGACAATAAGTCTTTCCCAGATGTATCTTCATTAGTAATTATTCCAAGATGAATGAGCTTATCTTGCTCTCTCATTAACGAATCACAAAAGGATTCAAGACTAGGCTCTTGATAGCTAGCTACAGTCAAGGATTCTTTCATGGAGTAGAATGTAAATAAAAAAACAGAATATGTAGGTCCAAGTTTGGAAAGAATATGATAAATACATTGTTTGTCTTCTTTCTTAATATTGCATCCTACACATAAGAGTCTAAGATTTTTATACTTAGATAAATAGTCTTGAATGCATGAAAAATCATTTGGATTCAACGAAATCAACTCATTCTCAAGTTGATGGCCCTGAATTTCATTGTGTTTACCAAACACAGATTCCAACTTTTCCCAAACTATATCACGTTCATCAATTCTAGATATGTGGAATCGCAAATCAGTAGAGATTGACATCCCAATCAATCCATGAGCTTTATCACATCTATTTTCCCATTTAATTTTCTTATCATCATCAGTGGGTTCTGTTTCTTTCCCTGAGGTTATCATAAAAAATCCCCTACTTCATAGAACATCCTCCATACAAAATTTCCATGAGAAATAGTTAGAACTCGTAAGTATAATATCACAAAGGCTTCCCATACTATAAAATAATTGCTGAAAGAACAGAAACTAACTGTCTAGATGCAAAGAGCTCGAAAAAATATGTGGTTTCAAAAAAACAGCACTGAAAACTGATTCTAGATGATGAAACTATGCTTGATCAAAGAAAATGTTGAAGATGTCCCTAATAGTGATGTGGCAAATATTAACTTGACCAACTAAAAAAAAGAACCCCCCTATTCCCAAGATCAACCTTTGACAATCACTTTACAATAAAGTTTCTTTTAAGTGAATCACTTTTGTAGAATAAGCGATGTTTACTTGTACAATAATGTTACTTTAAATAGTGCGGTAATAAATTAAAAGACTTAAGTGACTCACTTTTTTATTTTATTTTATTTAAATGAGGATCACTTTTACAATAAAGTAACTTGAAAATAAAAATTGCATGCACTAAAAAGTAACTTAATAAGACTTGAACTCAAGACCTATTAAGGAATAAAGCAACTTTGGACCAAGTGAGATAAGTTTAAAAGGTATGTAAAATAACAGAAAGAGGAAGGGGGATTTTTTTTTAAAACTATTCTCTCTCATTCTCCGTGCTTGCCTTTTTTTTCTGCAAATCTTTAAAAAAATGAAAAACAAATTTTTCCACACAATGGAGTTAGACCTTGGTTAGCTTGCCCAGAAAGTCTATGTTTTCAAGTTTTCTCACTGTTTCTGATTTGCCGTGATCGCACAAGGTGCATGGCAAAGAGCATACATAGCCGAAAAGACAAGGAAAAAAAAAACCTTTCCCTTTCTATTTCTGATTTGTTGCGATCGCGCAAGGTACACAGCAAAGAGCATACGTAGCCAAGGAAGGCAATAGTCCGAGACTAAAACAATAAAGATATAATAATAAAACTAATAAAATATGAGATATTTAAAAAAAATTAAACAAATCTGTCATTGTAACATTATACCTTTAGATTTGCCGAAATGGATGTTTCTGGAACAAATGGAAATAGTTTTCAATGAAATGAAAACCATTTCCCAATGGAAATGGTGCTCCAGACACAATGGAATAGCTCCCATAGGCCACAAATGCACAGAAAATCCAAAACCAAAAACCCTTTCAAAGTTTCGGCAACACTGGTTCTAGATCTTTATCAAAACCAAAAGTGGCCCTTCATAAACACTCTGATACCATGTTTGGGTACATAGGGTACTCTCAAAAGCCCAAACACCTTGAGCAACTACTTCACACAAATAGATCAAAGATCAACAAACCGATGTTTGTCACGTGGTTAAAAACCTCGAGAGGGAAACAGTCCATGGCCTCAGCCAAATAGCTACTTTGAGAAATTTATTATGCAAAAAATAGAATGTTACATGAGCTTCTCATATTTGATCAACTAGCCAAGGACCCTCTATGCTCTTTAAATAGAGATCATAGACCAATCGGGTGTTAAGCCATGGATCAATGGTAGGTATGATCTAAGAAAAGTTGAACCGTCGGATCACTCTATGTCTAGAACATATCGTGACCATCAGATTAGAATATTTACAAATGCATAGTAATCCATACTAAAGAAACACACTTTACCTAATGGATAAATTACATAAGTTGATCTTAACTAAATCCTAAGTGTCTAAATATCCTAACATATATTTGGTGGTTTTTTGCTCTCCTTGGACATTTATTGCTTCCTAGAGACACTCCCACTCACCCATGCACTCACCCATGCCTAGAATGCCCTCATATATGTCTCAGAATGATCCATCCATGCCCACATAAGAATTCGTGACTGTTTGGGATGGTTTGGGAGCTCATTGGTCCACCTATGGGGATTTTGTTGTCAAATCCTATCCTAGCACATGTATGCATCCAAATTGCCTCCACTTGTGTGTTTTACTTTCATTCTTTCTACTATTTTTGTGCATAATTGTGTGTAATATCAAATTATGAGAATCCCCTTGGATCCTGGATCCTACTGTGAATCAATTCTCACAATTATGTACCAC
Organism: Pseudotsuga menziesii; assembly: GCA_001517045.1. Lineage (NCBI taxonomy): Eukaryota > Viridiplantae > Streptophyta > Pinopsida > Pinales > Pinaceae > Pseudotsuga > Pseudotsuga menziesii. The sequence continues at coordinate 167,858 of LPNX010465806.1, read as the reverse complement.
ATGGACTTTATGAACAAATCTTGATTTGTATGCCAAAAAGAGAGAAGAATTGTTAGAAGACAAGAGACAGTTTAAGAGATGGAATTCAAGGAATAATCAACTTCTCATCGATTTTCTTGGGGAATGTGGAAAAAATTGCACACTAGAATGGGTTATTGAATAAGTTCAAAATCAAATAGAAGATACAAGTATTGATTCAAACATAGCAGAAGATGAAATCAACATGTCTAGAGGATGCGAAAGAAAGGTATAGTTGGAATTTTAGAAAATGTCATTTCAAATCAGTTATGATACTATTAAGTATATAAATATTCATCATTATATTTATTTTAACTTAAATAAATGGTCTTTCACGAGAGAGGAAATATCCTTTAATGCGGGAATCTGGTCAGCATTATCATGTAGAAAGGATATATGTAAAGAGAAGATCCTTTGATTGTGGCATCATGGTTGATTTCAAGCATTTGAGTCCAGCAAGCTCAAAAGATAAGAATATAATTGGACATAATCTACAATATGTTGGAAAATACAAGAAATTATTGAATTGGGTTACTCCTCTTTTAAATGTTCTATTTTTAAGTATAGATGGTATGAAGCATTTGAGAGGACATAAAGACATGATACCCATAGTGGGTTGTTTTCTATAGATTCATCAAGGTTCTTACTGGAGGATAAGGAGCCTTATGTTCTACCAATTCATTGTGAATAGATATTTCTTTAATTCAAACAAGAAGCGGTACTATTAATCATTAATATATTAATTAATAGTTTATTGTGAATATGTGTGTGTGTGTTTATTAATTAATAAATTTGTTATAATGTATGTCTAATATACGTATCTCACTCATCATGTGTAGGTAGTTTTCTATGAAGATATTTTGTACCTGAAATGGGTATTTGTCATACATTATCATCCAAAACTATGTATTTGACAATTCCTTAGTGGATACTGAAGAGAAAAATGATAGCCAACAAAATGAGAGAGAGGGATTAGAGTACATTGAAGAAATTGGCATCCATGATGATGTTGAGGATGGTTATGTTCAGAAAAAAGAAAGCAATGTTCCAAACTTAGATGATCTTGTTGAAGACAACGATATGGATGGTATAGAAAATGATGATCCCAATATAAAGTTGTCTATAGTCAAGTTTTAGTGATGATGACGATGATGAAAGTGAATATGAGGATGATGAAAATACCACTTCAGTGGGATGGTGTAGGAAGGAAAATATTAAGTACTTGAAAGAATATGTGAACATCGAAAATTATGATACATTGGATGACATTGTTGCATACAATAATGTTAATGAGGAATACTCCTAAATTATTAGAATTATTTGTAATGATTATTTTTTAGGCCCGTGTTTTTAAATGCTTCAGTATTATTTGTGTCAATAAAAATTACCTTTTGTAACATCCTTAAAGTGTTCAAACTTGGGTATAAATTGTTGGCAGAAAATATTAGCATTACTTGGAAATGAAGAGGTAGCATGGTTGGTGGTCATTTGTTGGTTGATAATAGTTTTGAGTTGTTTTTATCTTATTGGTTTAACTCTCACTAAACTAGGATGAAGAGCCTATTGAACAAAAATACATTTAATATGTAATATAAAATAAATATAATTACCTGTAGTGTATATGTAAAACAATGTAAATCCAAATCATTAGAAAAAATGTAAACAAAGTGGATTAGTGTATTTTGTATTAGGAAAAATTTAAATCCAATTCAATAGGAAAAATGTATGCAAAGTTTTTTCATTACTTTATATTATAAAACTTATTGAAATGTTTCACTAATCCCTTCACCCAATATAATCCCTAAGCAACTAACCATTAACCCACTGGCATGTTGGACCCTATAAAATTATTTTTGGGATGTATTAACTTAATATAATCAAGGTTTAATCATCAGAATGGGTGGTTATTATGATTATGATTATTTCCTTGAGTCTTACAACCCTACCATACCATGAAGGAATGCTCCTACACTAACCATGTAAAATTTCAATGCATATAGGAACATTTTGAAGAAATTTCAATGTTGGCCCCATTCATTACTCACTATCTGGTGTGATGGAAGACATTAGTAGTGGGAATTTTGGAATTCCCATGACATTAAAAGAGATTTATGGAAAAGATTCTATATCTGGGAATGACAAATTATAGCAATAAAATATGCACGATGAATGTTGAATATGGAAACATCTACGATATTTTAGATTATGTGGGGTCATAAGACATCCTTAGTCTTGAAACCCTCCCATACCATCAAGGAATTTTCCTAGTATAACTATGTCAAATTTCAATGCATACAGTCATAGGTTGAATAAATCTCAACGTTGTCCCATTCACTTCTCGTTGTGCAGGGTTGATGGATGGAAATAATCACTTAACCCAATATAATCCCTAAGTCAATAACCATTAAATAACTTCATCTTAGACCCAATAAAATTATTTGTGGATGTATTAACTCAATAGGATCATGGTTTAATCATCTCAAATAATTCCATGAGAAAAAGGAAAAGACATGGAAAATGGCATCTTCATGAGGTTTCCCTAGAAAGTTCGGTATGTCAGGTTTTATATTTCTTGGAACGGATGGAAAAAATGGGTCATGATGAATATGATGATGATGTTGATGATGGAAATTAAAACCATGATGGTGGTGGTGATGATTATGATGATTTCTCTAACTCTTAAAACCCTCCCATACCATTAAGGCATGTGCCTAGCTCCATGTAGAACTTCAACGCATACAAGAACATTTTGAAGAAATGTCAACATTAACCTTATTCATTGTTCAGTGTGCAGGGTGGATGGATGAATTTGGTTATGGGCATGTTGGAATTTATATGACAATAAAAGAGAGTTATGACAAATATTTTATGTGTGGTAATGACAAATGATGACAATGAGAAGTGCACAACAAACATTGATGGAAACATGGACAATAATTTAGTTTATGTTTGGAAATCAGACATAATTGAGTCTTGAATACCTCCCATACCCTGAGGAATGTGTATAATTTTACCATTTCAAATGTCAATGCATACATTCACATTTTGAAGAAATCTAAACGTTGGCCCCATTCACTGCTCATTTTGTAGGGTCGATGGAAGACATTAGAAAATTAACCCAATGTAATCCATTAGCCATCAATCACTAAACGACTTGCATGGTGGACCCTATAAAATTATTTGGGTATGTATTAACTTAATATAATTGTGGTTAAATTCATATCGAATAATTCCACAAGAAAAAGGAAAAGACATGGAAAATGAAATCTTCATTAGGTTTCAATGCAAAGTTCGGTATGTCAAGTTTGATCTTTGTTGGCATGGATGGAAAAATTGGGTCATGATGAATATGATTATGATGATTATGGAAATGAAAACCATGATGGTGGTGATGATTGTTACGATGCCTTCCTTGATTATTCATACCATCCCATACCATCAAGGCATGAACCTAGTCTAACCATGTAAAATTTCAATGCATACAAACACATTTCGAAGAAATTTCAATGTTGGCCACATTCACTACTCACTCTATAGGGTGAATGGATGACATTGGTGATGGGCGTGCTGGAATTCCAATGAAATTAAAAGAGAATTATGAAAAATATTCTATATGTGGGAATGCGGAATTATTAATGACAACTGAACAATGAACGTTGATGAAAACATGGATTATATTTTGGATTATGTGGGGACATCAGACATCTTTGAGACTTGTAACCCTCCCATACCCTCAAGGAATGTGTTTAGTCTGACCATCTCAAATGCCAATGAATACAGTCATATTTTGAATAAATATCAACCTTGGTCCCATTCATTGCTCGTTGTGCAGTGTCAATGGATGGCATTAATCACTTAACCCAATATAATCCCTAATTCATTAACCATTAAAGTACCTAGCCATGATTTTCAATTTCATATTATTTTCCCATTCATTTTTTATCAACGTTTGTGAAGACAAAAAAACTATGGGTTGTCAAGATCATGACTGTGTTTCATGCATAAAGATAGGCAGAAGAATCATTAATTATTCCTTGTAATGTATTTATATTATGTGTGAATATATTGAGGGCATTAGAAATAAATTCTCCACAATGTAACTATTTGTATTAAAAGTTATAAATGTGTATCAATATGATCAGAATGGACATATATTTTTTTCTAAGTAGAGAATATAGTAATAAGTTGTTATTGGAATTTATGTTCGACCCTTAACCATTAATCCTTTAAACATTAACCACTTATCCCATAATCCCTAAACCATTAACAATTAAACTACTGAAACCTTAATCCCTTAACCCCTAATCCCTAATCCCTTAAAACATAAATCCCTAATACATAAATCATCTAATCCATAAATCCCATAATCCCTAAACTACACATTAAAGCTAGAGAAATGAAGGAATCCAAAAATAAAGCAAAACTAGAAGCTAAATTATGTGTTATAATCGACGTAATTATGTGCTATGGCTACAATTTTTCTCTAACAACAACCTAACATTCTCATGAGTGACACCCTGCAAATGTTTACTATGTGTTTTCAGGCACAAAATTGACCTCTTCACGCAAAGATCAGTCATCCAAGATTGTGAATTTCCCATGAGGTGAGTATGAATTTTTGATATTTGCATTAAAATATGCCCATGGATTCTTCAGTGAGACTGGTTTGAGTGTGGCCACTATTCAACCCATTCTCTTTGACCCCACTCGAAAAACACCTCCCAACACATGTAATTTTCCAACTTTGGGTTGGATAATTTTTTCTTGGTTTTATGAATGCTATGTTTCAGATCCATTCATCATGGTGATTTAAAAACATAAATTGCATATAAAATAGAGTCATTTCGGCTTAACATGGAAAAAGAAACTCTTACAATTTCTTCAGCAAATGACAATGATTTTAGCCAATCTAGAACAATGGTCGAATATTTTTAATTACAATATGATTTACTATTGTTTCCTGAACTATAGATAGATTTCAACGTTTCCTTGTTGTAGAATGAAGTGATCTAACTTTGGAAAACACAATTTGATGGTAATGGTCATGGATAGCATGAGTATCTTCAAGCAATGTCCTCAACATATAAAAACCTTCTTGTACAACAATATAAGGAAGCAATATGGAGTGGTAATGACAACAATTTTTTCCTTAATCTCTCCCATAAAAAAAACCCAAATAACCAATTTTCAACCTCCTTTGAAAACCCATATATTGATGATCAATGCAATCTCCTATAATAAATAAAAATTAGTAATCCATGTATCCTTCTCATAGAAAATTATGTGATGATGACAAATGGTGCAGTGACCAACTGAGAGATGCACCCTCATCAAGTAAACAATGCCCCAGAGAATTAACTAAACTAGAGATCTGGGGAATGAATCTTACTTAGGCCCTTGGGACTTTATAATTGGGTTCAAGTACATAATTAACAAGGGGATTCCTTGATTGGAAAGAGTTGAGGGAAATCCTCCTCGAGAAAAAGAACTTTGATTGACATTCTAGATCAATATCCAAAAAGTGCGTGCAGAGGAAGAGAAACCACACCCATGTATATGAGGTCCTACACATATAAACAAGACAACAATATAAACTAGAGGCCATGAGGCCATGATCTGGAGGTACCTTAAGATGCAAGAGACGACATCCTTGATCTGAAAGAGTGGGAAATCGATTTGTTTTGCTTCCATTTTTCATTTTGTAGGAATATTTTCAGCAAATCCCTAGTTAAAGTTTTGTATACCAATATAAAATAACAAAACTTTAGTTAAAAATATTTCCTTGATGGGATTCTCCTCCTCCTTGACATGATTTGAAGATTATGATGGTTTTGATGGGATGTTCTTCTCCAACTAGTGACTGCACACTACAAAAAGACCTCTCCCCACTGAAAACCAGAAGAAAAACTAAAAAAACTTGACTAATTCATGTTCAAAACCTCAAGTGAGGGACACGCATTTTTACCCAAAGAGTTTCATAAACAAATAAAAATAAAATGCAAAGTTGTATTACAATCTCTTTTTTTATTTTTGCATTTTGTATAGTTGTGTGACTTATTATATAGTTGTATTTTTTATCCAATGACAGATGTAGTCATTTATAGTTATGTTCCTTAAATTTAGAATTATTTATCGTAAAAACACTGTCGTGACTAACGATTTTAGTCATGTAGTTATTGATTTTCTAAATTCTACTAGTAGGTGTAGGTATGTTTATCGTATTTAAGAGTAATCATTGTTTTCATGTTTTAGTGGGTTGTAATGAAGGCTCTAACAAGAGAGCATAATTGTTGGCACTTTAGGGGTTGCCACATTTTTCCTATTTCAAAGGTATTTTATATTTTTAGGTGTTAGGTGATTCTAGAGCGGTTATCAACCAGGTTTTTGGGAAAGTAAACTTACAAATGACTCTCTTCAATCATTGGAAGCAAAGACTCGGGGATCATCAAGGGAAGTTTCTTAACTTAACCTTCAGACATATCTATTGTTAGTTTAACACATAAGAAAATAGCTTATCCAAAAAACACATTGAACTAGAGGAGGAGCTCCTTTTATTTGAATAAATACAGGATCTTCATTTTTTGGAAAAAGGTTCTCCTCAAGTTTTCTAGGTTAGATGAATAGGTCTTTCCAATCAATAATATTTGGTTCTTTGTTTTAAGCTTTTAAGTTTTTTGGTTGTCTATCCGTCCAATTTTCAGGGATAGATATAAATGGTTATGTGAATAAAATGATGTGAATGGGGGCTTAGCTTATATAGCCTCATTTATATTTGGACTTGGTTGAGATAAGGAAGGAACCATAAGAGCCCTTACTCCTATGTAAGCTTATGTCATAAAGATAGGATACTTTATGTTTTTTTTGAATCTTTGTTTGAGCATTCAAAGACTATAAATGTTATCTTTTAATTTTATCTTTTACTTTTAGTAATTTTTTTTCTCTCATAAAAAAAAGATAAAAAACTAAAAAATAATTAAAAATATATAACTTTTCCCATAAAAGATCTGTCTTCTCTTGTTATTCAATTGTGAATCAAAGAAAAGAAGTGTTTGCAATCAATTTTCTAACTTTGAGACCATATCTAAGAAAGGGATGATAGAGCCAAAAAAACTCATCAGCAAATTACAACAATGCAGAAAATAGTAAATACAACAAAATAGGGATCCCAACCGGATATGAAATACATCTCCATTCAAAGTTAAAAAATGAAAACAAAGAAAGACTACAACAATAGCATTTCATGACACTCTCAAAACAAGAAGGATCTCAAAATGCAGAAAAAAAACATCTCAGCAGAAACCCAAAATTAATAAAAAAAGATCATTTCCAACCATGACACACCCCATCAATATATTATAAAAATATAATTTATAAGAGGTTATATTGTAAATAAATAAATTCAAAAAAGTAAGAGATTGTAAAGTTTAGGGAAATTGAAATGCTTTTTGTTACCTATTTAGAAGAGTGTGACTCGGATACAATCTTCTTTTATTTTTTTCTGTTTGAGAAAAGAAAGAGATTGGGATTGGAATTTTTTTTCCTTGTATGAGAATATTAAAAAGGGATTTTTCATGTGAAATTGACTTATGTTTTGTTACATATTTAAAAGAGTGTGAGTGTGAGTGTGAGTGGGAGTGGGAGTGGGAGTGGGATACAAATTTATTTTAATGTTTTTAATGTTTTATGTGAATTTAGAAAAGTAAATATAAGTTAATATCATAAGAAAAATTTTAAGTCTGTTTTGTGGGATTTGGCAAACTGATTAAAAATGAAAGAATTTATTAGAAAAATAAATGTGTAGGATATGATTTATTTTAATTTTTTCAAGGAATGTAGTAAAGTGAATTTTGATTAAATTTAAGTGATTTGTTAGAAATTGGGAAAGGTAACTATTATTTTTGTATTTTTTTAGAGTCAAGTGAGTTTTAATGGAATTGAAATTATTTTGATATAGCCAATAAACTTTAATTCATTTACAAAATTTAAAAACCATGAATTGTTAGGATTATTAATCCTCCCTTGTCCAAGTTTGGTCATATGTCTAAATCGGGAGTCATGTCTAAATCGGGAGTCCATCTAGTCTATTTATAGTCATTAACACCATTGAGTCCACTTGACCTAATTGGGGCACATGTTTCAGTTACTAAAGTGTGGGGAACACTAATTGAGGCTCACTGCCACTGATTGCACTTGATTGCATCAGTTTAGGAGCCTCCTAGACCAATCTCTACAATTTAGGAAGCCACTGGGAGTGCCGAAACCAACCAAGGTCAGTTCACTTCCGTTAATGACCAGTCAAGCTAAGTTAGGAGTCAGTTACATTCAGCTCTAGTCCTATACATTCAGTTAGCGCTAGGTTTACTTGACTGAACACATGTGGGGCGTATTTCTCACCTACCACTGTCATTTAACATTAGTCAACACTGAATGTAACACTTGAGTTATGTTTTAGAGCTCCGATGAACTCCGATTATGGTTTAGACAAGGTCAGTTAACTATTGAGTCCTTCGATAGTGATTTAGACAAGGTCTTGGTTACCTACAGTCAAGTAGAGTATAATCAATTCGAACTTCCTCGTGTGGATTCGAATTGCTTGTGGCTATTAAAGCCCACTGTACTTCATTGTAATTATCTATCTAATTACTCTTTGATTAATGAAAAGCATTCACAGCTGCAAGCCATTTTTTCACTGTTTCATTCTTCAATAACTGAGTAAATTGTGTGATCTATAATATGAGATGTGTGTTTGTCCACAGATCTATGTGCTCAATTAAATATGGTGTCAGAGCCTCGGCGGACAAGGCACTTCTCCTCCTCAGATCTCCTACTGGATCATTTTTTTGTTTTGCAGGTACAACTTCGAAATGATTTCATCTTTGATGAGACAAGGTCTCTGTCGGGTGTCTATTGGACTCGGTAAAGAGTGTTTTAGTAAGATTAACTGGCTAAATAAAAGTGATGGAGCTTTTGTAACAATAGAAACAACTCTTTCTCCTAGCTTGCGCTACCTCATTAGATCTATTGAAGACCCGAAGGAACTCTGGACAAGATTGGACAGAACCTTTGGAATGATTTATGAGGATCATAATAGCACTTTGGAGAGAACATTCAGCACCATAAGCATCCTCGATCCAAAAATCTAGGCCTCCACTCTCTTTGATGAAGTTGTTCAAGATAAAGAAGAAGTAGAAGCTTCTACACAATCAATTCGAATTGAAGATAGTCTCCATGCAGTGACTCCTTCTTCTGATGCTCCAGAAGTTAAGTTCATGAGATCTCTGATATCTCATATTCTCATATTGCTGAACATAAGAAGACATTCGAATATCTGATATTGAAGAAAAATTCTGCTGCACTTCCATGCAAACATTCACCGGTGATTTTCCTTTAAATTCTGTGCAAAATTTACTAGTAAGTGCTTCCGAAAGTGAAGAGAAATTTGATTTTTCTCCCTCTAATGTTGCTGCTGGTGTGAAAATATGTGATACCTTGGATATTTTGGAACAAATATCATATTACTAGAGTGATCCATTCACTCCTCATTATCTATATTTTCCAGTAAATTCCTACAGGATTGCATGCACCAAAATTTAGAATTTTGAAGAAGAAGAAAGCTGTGCATCCACCATCTCAGTTAACCATTTATTTGAATCTGATATTAACCTTATTGGACATAATATGATATTATTTAGATCTGTTTTGATATTTCTTGGTTTAATATATCAAATCCATAATCTTTCAGTACAACTTGTAGCTGTTCTCATCAACGGTGTGAAGAAACAAGTACCACAAGTCTCCTACAAAACTGTTGCTGGCGATTTGATTCCATTTCACAGTTTTGGATCTGTTTTGAACCTATTTAGATCTGATTTAATTTTTGATCTAATATTATTTGGCTCATATTTTAAAATCCAAAAGACTTCAATCATGCTTGTAGCTGCTCTCACCAATTCCAGTGTGAAAAATCAAGTACCGCACTTTCTCTTCAAAACTGTTGATGGGGATTCGGTGTTAGTTTCCTCATATGAGGTTGCTGATATTTTATTCTATGATTCATTATCTATTTTAGAAGCTATTTAATACTATGGAGCTCAAGCATTCACTCTCAACAATCTCATTGCTTCTCTACAATTGATCACATGCTCATCTCCTCACAGAACTAGTAGAGAGGAATATTTTCTGCATCCACCTGGACACCTGCTCCTAACACTTAGGGATGTTCTTACCACTCATGGTTTGCTGTTCATGGATGAAACATATCAATTTCTTGATTTTTCCTCACATTCTCTGAATTCTCAAGAACCTTTTCTCACTTTTCGGTTGACTTCAGTTGGTCTACATGGGTCCAGTCTTCATCCGGCAACTGTCTATATTTCTGATTTAGTTGAGCATATCATTCTTCTTCCAAAGAGGAATATTCCTCCAAACATAATGATGGAGAGGTTCACATGCCAGGCCCCAGGATACCTGTGCACAGAAGAACTAGATTGATCTTGATTCTACCTGCTTAATTAGAGGGGGGGATTTTTTCCCATGTGGTTTTTCCCCAGCACCTTGTTTTTGAGCAGTTACTTTACTTTACTTGATGTAATGGGTGACCTATGGTCTTAGTTACCAGGGCCCACAGATTTTCCAAGTTAGCATTCAGGGAGGGTGTTAGGATTATTAATCCTCCCTTGTCCGAATTTGGTCATATGTCTAAATTGGGAGTCATGTCTAAATCGAGAGTCCATCCAGTCTATTTATAGTCATTAACACCATTGAGTCCACTTGACCTACTTGGGGCACATGTTTCAGTTACTAAAGTGTGGGGAACACTAATTGAGGATCACTTCCACTGATTGCACTTGATTGCATCAGTTTAGGAGCCTCCTAGACCAATCCCTACAATTTAGGAAGCCACTGGGAGTGCCGAAACCAACCAAGGTCAGTTCACTTCAGTTAATGACCAGTCAAGCTAAGTTAGGAGTCAGTTACATTCAGTTCTAGTCCTCTACATTCAGTTAGTGCTAGGTTTACTTGACTAAAAACACGTGGGGCGCATTTCTCACCTACCACTGTCAGTTAACCTTAGTCAACACTGAATGTAACACTTGAGTTATGTTTTAGAGCTTCGATGAACTCCGGTTATGGTTTAGACAAGGTCAGTTAACTATTGAGTCCTCCGATAGTGATTTAGACAAGGTCTTGGTTACCTACAGTCAAGTAGAGTCTAATCAATTCGAACTTCCTCGTGTGGATTCGAATTGCTTGTGGCTATTAAAGCCATTGTACTTCATTGTAATTATCTATCTAATTACTCTTTGATTAATAAAAAGCATTCACAGCTGCAAGCCATTTTTGCACTGTTTCATTCTTCAATAACTGAGTAAATTGTGTGATCTATCATGTGAGTTGTGTGTTTGTCCACAGATCTATGTTCTTAATTAAATATGGTATCAGAGCCTCGGTGGACAAGGCACTTCTCCTCCTCAGATCTCCTACTGGATCATTTTTTTGTTTTGCAGGTACAACTTCGAAATGATTTCATCTTTGATGAGACAAGGTCTCTGTCGGGTGTCTATTGGACTCGGTAAAGAGTGTTTTAGTAAGATTAACTGGCTAAATAAAAGTGATGGAGCTTTTGGAACAATAGCAACAGCTCTTTCTCCTAGCTTGTGCTACCTCATTAGATCTATTGAAGACCCGAAGGAACTCTGGACAAGATTGGACAGTTACTTAGGAATGATTTATGAGGATCATAATAACACTTTGGAGAGAACATCTAGCACCATAATAATCCTCGATCCAAAAATATTGGCCTTCACTCTCTCTGATGAATTTGTTCAAGATAAAGAAGAAGCAGAAGCTTCTACACAATCAATTCGAATTGAAGACAATCTCCATGCAGTGACTCCTTCTCCTGATGCTCCGGAATTTCATGAGATATCTAATATCTCATCTTCTCATATTGCTGAATAGAATAAGACATTTGAATCTCTGATATTGAAGAAAAATTCTGCTACACTTCCATGCAAACATTCACCGGTGATTTTCCTTTAAATTCTGTGCAAAATTTACTAGTAATTGCTTCCAAAAGTGAAGAGAAATTTGATTTTTCTCCCTCTAATGTTGCTACTGGTGTGAAAATATGTGAGACCTTGAATATTTTGGAATAAATATCAGATTACCAGATTGATCCATTCTCTCCTCATTATCTATATTTTCCAACAAATTCCTGCAAGATTGCATGCACCAAAATTCAGAATTTTGAAGAAGAAGAAAGTTGTGCATTCACCGTCTCAGTTAACCATTTATTTGAATCTGATATTAACCTTATTGGATCTAATATGATATTATTTATATCTGATCTGATATTGCTTGGTTTAATATATCAAATTCATAATCTTTCAGTACCACTTGTAGCTGTTCTCATCAACGGTGTGAAGAAATAAGTACCACAAGTCTCCTAGAAAACTGCTGCTGGGGATTTGATTCCATTTCACAGTTTTGAATCTGTTTTGAACCTATTTAGATATGATTTACTTTCTGATCTGATATTATTTGGTTCATATTTTAAAAATTCAAAATCCTTCAGTCATGCTTGTAGCCACTCTCACCAATTCCAGTGTGAAAAATCAAGTACCGCACTTTCTCTTCAAAACTGCTGATGGGGATTTGGTGTTAGTTTCCACATATGAGGTTGCTGATATTTTATTATGTGATTAATTATCTATTTCAGAAGCTATATCAGACTATGGAGCTCAAGCATTCGCTCTCAACAGTCTCAGTGCTTCTCTACCATTGATCACATGCTCATCTCCTCACAGAACTAGTAAAGAGGAAGATTTTCTGCATCCGCCTAGACACCTGCTCCTAACACTTGGGGATGTTATTACCATTCATGGTTTGCTTTTCATGGATGCAACATATCAGTTTCTTGAGTGTTCCTCACATTCTATGAATTCTCAAGAACCTTTTCTCACTTTTCAGTTAACTTTAGTTTCTCTACATGGGTCCAGTCTTCATCTGGCAACTGTCTATATTTCTGATTTAGTTGAGCATATCATTCTTCTTCCAAAGAGAGAGATTCCTCCAGACATAATGATGGAGAGGTTCACATTCCAGGCCCCAGGATACCTGTGCACAGAAGAACCAGATTGATCCTGATTCTACCTGCTTAATTAGAGGAGGGGATTTTTTCCCACGTGGCTTTTCCCCAGCACCTTGTTTTTGAGCAGTTACTTTACTTTACTTGATGTAATGGGTGAACTATGGTCTTAGTTACCAGGGCCCACATATTTTCCAAGTTAGAATTTAGGGGGGCTGTTAGGATTATTAATCCTCCCTTGTCCAAATTTGGTCATATGTCTAAATCGGGAGTCATGTCTAAATCGAGATTCCATCCAGTCTATTTATAGTCATTAACACCATTGAGTCCACTTGACCTAATTGGGGCACATGTTTCAATTACTATGTGGAGAACACTAATTGAGGCTCACTTCCACTGATTTCACTTGATTGCATCAGTTTAGGAGCCTCCTAGACCAATCCCTACAATTTAGGAAGCCACTGGGAGTGCCGAAACCAACCAAGGTCAGTTCACTTCAGTTAATGATTAGTCAAGCTAAGTTAGGAGTCAGTTACATTCAGTTCTAGTCCTTTACATTCCGTTAGCGCTAGGTTTACTTGACTGAACACACATGGGGTGCATTTCTCACCTACCACTGTCAGTTAACCTTAGTCAACACTGAATGTAACACTTGAGTTATGTTTTAGAGCTCCGATGAACTCCGGTTATGGTTTCGACAAGGTCAGTTAACTATTGAGTCCTCCGATAGTGATTTAGACAAGGTCTTGGTTACCTACAGTCAAGTAGAATCTAATCAATTCGAACTTCCACCTGTGGATTCGAATTGCTTGTGGCTATTAAAGCCATTGTACTTCATTGTAATTATCTATCTAATTACTCTTTGATTAATGAAAAGCATTCACAACTGCAAACCATTTTTGCACTGTTTCATTCTTCAATAACTGAGTAAATTGTGTGATATATCATGTGAGTTGTGTGTTTGTCCACAGATCTATGTGCTCAATTAAATATGGTATCAGAGCCTCGGTGGACAAGGCACTTCTCCTCCTCAGATCTCCTACTGGATCATTTTTTTGTTTTGTAGGTACAACTTCGAAATGATTTCATCTTTGATGAGACAAGGTCTCTGTCGGGTGTCTATTGGACTCGGTAAAGAGTGTTTTAGTAAGATTAACTAGCTAAATAAAATTGATGGAGCTTTTGGAACAATAGCAACAGCTCTTTCTCCTAGCTTGCGCTACCTCATTAGATCTATTGAAGACCCGAAGGAACTCTGGACAAGATTGGACAGAACCTTTGGAATGATTTATGAGGATCATAATAGCACTTTGGAGAGAACATCCAGCACCATAAGCATCCTCTATCCAAAAATCTCGGCCTCCACTCTCTCTGATGAAGTTGTTCAAGATAAAGAAGAAGCGGAAGCTTCTACACAATCAATTCGAATTGAAGACAGTCTCCATGCAGTGACTCCTTCTCCTGATGCTCTGGAAGTTCATGAGATCTCTGATATCTCATCTTCTCATATTGCTGAAACAGAAAAAGACATTCGAATCTCTGATATTGAAGAAAAAATTTGCTGCACTTCCATGCAAACATTCACCGGTGATTTTCCTTTAAATTCTGTGCAAAATTTACTAGTAATTGCTTCCGAAAGTGAAGAGAAATTTGATTTTTCTCCCTCTAATGTTGCTGCTGGTGTGAAAATATGTGATACCTTGGATATTTTGGAAGAAATATCAGATTAACAGAGTGATCCATTCACTCCTCATTATCTATATTTTCCAGCAAATTCCTGCAGGATTGTATCCACCAAAATTCAGAATTTTGAAGAAGAAGAAAGCTGTGCATCCACCGTCTCAGTTAACCATTTATTTGAATATGATATTAACCTTATTGGATCTGATATGATATTATTTAGATATGATCTGATATTGCTTGGTTTAATATATCAAATTCATAATCTTTCAGTACCACTTGTAGCTGTTCTCATCAACGGTGTGAAAAGACAAGTACCACAAGTCTCCTACAAAACTGTTGCTGGGGATTTTATTCCATTTCACTGTTTTGGATCTGTTTTGAACCTATTTAGATCTGATTTACTTTCTGATATGATATTATTTGGTTCATATTTTAAAATCCAAAAGTCTTCAGTCATGCTTGTAGCTTCTCTCACCAATTTCGGTGTGAAAAATCAAGTATCGCACTTTCTCTTCAAAACTACTGATGGGGATTTGGTGTTAGTTTCCTCTTATGAAGTTGCTGATATTTTATTATGTGATTCATTATCTATTTAAAAAGCTATATCAGACTATGGAGCTCAAGAATTCGCTCTCAATAGTCCCAGTACATCTCTACCATTTATCACATGCTCATCTCCTCATAGAACTAGTAAAGAGGAAGATTTTCTGCATCCGCCTAGACACCTGCTCCTAACACTTGGGGCTGTTCTTACCACTAATGATTTTCTATTCATGGATGCAACATATTAGTTTCTTGATTGTTCCTCACATTCTATGAATTCTCAAGAACCTTTTCTCACTTTTCAGTTGACTTCAGTTGCTCTACATGGGTCTAGTCTTCATCCGGCAGCTATCTATATTTCTGATTTAGTTGAGCCTATCATTATTCTTCCAAAGAGGAAGATTCCTCCAGAAATAATGATGGAGAGGTTCACATGCCAGGCCCCAAGATGCCTGTGCACAGAAGAACCAGATTGATCCTGATTCTACCTGCTTAATTAGAGGGGGGAATATTTTCCCATGTGGTTTTTCCCCAGCACCTTGTTTTTGAGTAGTTACTTTACTTTACTTGATGTAATGGGTGACCTATGGTCTTAGTTACCAGGGCCCACAAATTTTCCAAGTTAGCATTTAGGGGGGTGTTAGGATTATTAATCGTCCCTTGTCCAAATTTGGTCATATGTCTAAATCGGGAGTCATGTCTAAAATCGGGAGTCCATCCAGTTTATTTATAGTCATTAACACCATTGAGTCCACTTGACCTAATTGGGGCACATGTTTCAATTACTAAAGTGTGGGGAACACTAATTGAGGCTCACTGCCACTGATTGCACTTGATTGCATCAGTTTAGGAGCCTCCTAGACCAATCCCTACAATTTAGGAAGCCATTGGGAGTGCCGAAACCAACCAAGGTCAGTTCACTTCAGTTAATGACTAGTCAAGCTAAGTTAGGAGTCAGTTACATTCAGTTCTAGTCCTCTACATTCAGTTAGCGCTAGGTTTACTTGACTGAACACACATGGGGCACATTTCGCAGCTACCACTGTCAATTAACCTTAGTCAACACTGAATGTAACACTTGAGTTATTTTTTAGAGCTCCGATGAACTCCGGTTATGGTTTAGACAAGGTCAGTTAACTATTGAGTCCTCCGATGGTGATTTAGACAAGGTCTTGGTTACCTACAGTCAAGTAGAGTCTAATCAATTCGAGCTTCCTCATGTGGATTCGAATTGCTTGTGGCTATTAAAGCCATTGTACTTCATTGTAATTATCTATCTAATTACTCTTTGATTAATGAAAAACATTCACAGCTGCAAGCCATTTTTGCACTGTTTCATTCTTCGATAACTGAGTAAATTGTGTGATCTATCATGTGAGTTATGTGTTTGTCCACAGATCTATGTGCTCAATTTAATAGTAATCACATGAGAGTGGAACAAAATAACTATATTTTATTCATTCTCCATCCTAACTATTATAATGAAGGTCCAACCCTTTATAACTACTATATGAGATTTTCAAAATCTAATATTTTTGAAAATTAATAATTTTAAATAATTCTCTCATGGCTCTAAAATTGAACACTAGCTAAAACCTAACTAGAGGGATACTAGTTGTCAACTGCTTTTTCTAATTAGGTGCATAAATTAAGATATAACTATTAATTACAAAATAAAAAATACTATAAAAACACTGAAACCCCAATTTGAAGCCTTATATGAAGGAATTAGGCCCACTTGAGGAAAAACTATGATAAGAAGGATCTTGTCGGTCACTGCAGTGAACACTTCAAATTATAACTTCCTATTAAATTTGAGCCTAAATATTAGGTAATGGAAACAAAATTTATAACCCCGAGAATTCCCTGCAACATTCATTTTTTTTTGTCTATCTTTCTTTTTCTTTTTCTTTACATGAGATTTGCTAGAAATTCAAAAAACTAAGTGGGATAGGAATCTACTTTTTTACTTTATACGGAATCTTGGAAAAAGGAATTTTAGTTTAATTGAAATGATTTGATAGGCATGAGGAAAAGTAATGTGGAACTTGTTTTTTTTTTTTAATTAGTCAAATAAATGTGCGGGTGGGATAGGAACTGGGATAGGAACTTGTTTCTTTTCTTTTTTTGAGAATTTGGGAAAGTAAATTTTATTGAAATCCATAAAAGTAAGTATGATTGGGATAAGAGTTTATAATTTTTTTTTGTTTTTAAGAATTGTTTTTTTAAATTGATAAGAGTTTATAATTTTTTTTTTTTGTTTTTAAGAATTTTGCTTTTGTGAAATTGAAATAATTTGTTATAAATTCAAAAAATTAAGTATGAGTGAGATAGAAACCTACTTTTTTTTCATTTTTTGAATGGGAATTTGGCAAAGTGAATTTGAGTTGAAATTAAATGATTAGCTAGGAACTTACTTTTTGGGACCTTTTTCTCGGAATCTCGCAATTGAAATATAAGTTGTTAAATTTTAGAAAAACAAGTCAAAGTAGGATAGAAACTTATTTTTTTAATTTTTATAGAAATTTGACAAGGTGAATTTTGATTGAATTAAAATTATTTGATAGAAATATTGAAAAGTAAATGTGACCACGATAATAACCTATCATTTTTGTGTTTTTTTTTAATCTAGAAAAGCCATTTTTAATGAATTTGAAATGATTTTCTAGAAATTCACAAAAGAACATTAAAAATGAATTTTCTAGAAATTCACAAAAATAAATGTGAGTAAGACATGAACCCACTACTTTTGAATGACCTTTTCTGAGAATTTAATTTTAGTTGAATTCAAATGATTCATTAGAAATTGGAAAATAATAAGAAATTGGAAAGTGAATTTTAGTTGAATTTAAGTGATCTACTAGATCTTTGGAAAAGTAAATGTGACTAAGACAACTTTTTTTCAATATAAAAACTTTATTTGTAATAGAATTGTAGAAATTTACAAAAATAAATATGAGTGGAATAGAATCTATTTGTTTTTTAATGACTAAGATGTATTAAGAAAATTTTGAGATAAAAAATGAGGCTCAAAACAAACAAAAAATTACTATCAAAATCAACTTTGATTATGAGAATTTAATATTAGTTGAATTCAAATGATTCATTAGAAATTGGAAAGTGAATTTTAGTTGAATTTAAGTGATTTACTGGATCTTTGGAAAAGCAAATGTGACTAAGACAACTTTTTTTTAATATAAGAACTTTATTTGTAATAGAATTGTAGAAATGTACAAAATTAAATATGAGTGGAATAGAATCTATTTGTTTTTTAATGACTAAGATGTATTAAGAAAATTTTGAAATAAAAAATGAGGCTCAAAATAAAACAAAAAAATACTATCAAAATCAACTTTGAAAAACTCAATAATATTTTAGAGGATGACATCATCCATAATGATTAGGATAATACTATATCAGTTGAGAGTGTTTTTTATCAAATTATAAATAGTGGATGAAAACCCATAAATAACTATAGTAATAACAATGTTATATGTAAAGTATTCATAATAAAAAAAATACTAATAAATTATTTTGATAATAATAATAATAATAATAAATTACTTTCAAAATATTTAGAAAAAGATACATTAACTATTTCAATGTAAAATAAATTATTAATAAAACATAAAAATTTATTGAAAATCATAATCATTTTCAATTATTTTTTAATACTTTTGAGCATAAAATAATATTTTAAGACAAATTAAATCATTTTTATTTTTCTTAAAATATAACATTAAAGTCCATCATCATTATCAATAAATTATTATGTCACTGCAGGTGATATATATGAATTGCTCATGAGTATTAATTCATATAGATATGGGTAAAAAAATTCAATCTTCTAAAGTTTGTAATAGTTTTTGTTAAATGTAACGGAATTTAGACTAAGGTTTGGTAATATTTAAAACATTTAATTATTATTATTATTATTATTTATTATCTATTTTTTTAGATTATTATTGGTTTGGGGATATGACTTTGCTCTTGGTTCCTGTGCCCTAGGACCCGACGGCGACGGCAAGGATGATATCAGCAATTGTATATGATTATCCTTGTAAATAGTACCTTCTTTATCATAAATCTATGACAATTAATATTTCAGGTTTCCAAGATCGAGCCAGTTAAGAAATTAATATTTCAGGTTTCCAAGATGGGGACATTAAAAAACTTAGAAAGTTTTCTACAGAGTGCCCTCCGAAAAAGTAAATGGTTCAGATCACAAGCCCCAGTAATGATACTTAATAATATGATATAAGAAAAATAAAATACATTAAGACATTCAAGATTTCTTAATCTTTGTGCCACCTTAGGGTTTCCATCAAGATTTCTGTGTATGGTTTTAGTACCGCAAAGATTTCCATGATTGAATGTTGATATATGATACAATACTCAGTCTCAGTTTTCAATGCTACTCATTCTCATGGAGAAGAGAGGTAACTCACAACTCTTTAATGTATCAACTCATTTGATCATCAAACTCCCATGGAGAAGAGAGGTAACTCACAACTCTTTAATGTATCAACTCATTTGATCATCAAACTCCCATGGAGAAGAGAGGTAACTCACAACTCTTTAATGTATCAACTCATTTGATCATCAAACTCCCATGGAGAAGAGAGGTAACTCACAACTCTTTAATGTATCAACTCATTTGATCATCAAACTCCCATGGAGAAGAGAGGTAACTCACAACTCTTTAATGTATCAACTCATTTAATCATCAAACGTCCATCAAATTTTAGCAACTTCAATGTCTTCACTAGAGTAATGAAACTTTAATGCTCCATGATAGGTCTTCCCCAACTTTAATGCTCCACCGTATTATTTCAAACATCAACACATGGCACTAGCTCCAAGATAATTTTTACAAAGCAACCAAGACGAACTACAGCAGTGAATGAGATAGTCTATTCATTATTATATTTCCATTCACTAAATAATGAATATTACTATGTTCTCAGCATTCTTCATACTGGAGTGAGAAATTACTAGGATATAGGGCTGCTCAATCTAGGTGTTAGCATTGATACGACTTCAAAGCTACTTCTTGCTATGGCCGAAACCAAGCAACTGGTAACGGAGGTTAACCGCTAATCCAGGAGGATATTGGTGGCCACCCACCTATTCCTCTTGGACCCCCACCACTATTTCTTTCAATTTTCCAATTTCCTTAATTGTAGCAAAATTTAATATTTTTTGGCAGTTTTTGGGTCCTAAACTTCTGGAGCAGTTTTGAGGCCCTAAATGACGCTTTTTTGGCATCGAATGGTCAAAAAAATATGAGTTCGTTCTGGACTTGATATTTGTTATTTACAGATGTATTCCTTAAACAAATCTTTCTAATGATCTATCATGCGCATCAAATAGAGGTAGTATGCTAAAGTTATGAACCCGGGAAATTGATGTACCAAGTTACCCAACGGGGCCAACATTAAGGTGTTTCACCTCGTAGGGTTAGGTTTTTGGATGTGTAGGGTTTCCGTTATTTCTCAGTAATATATAGGCCTTCGAGCCTCATTGTAACACAGAGTTTAGAGGCATGTAGCCGCCACATCTCTTCTCAAAGATAAGCTACCAGCACTCTAGCTAGTTTATTTCCATTCTATATGTAAACAAGTTTCAGTTATTGATTAATGAAATGAAGTGTTATTTCCATTGCATATTTTTTTCTATGGTTATTTGTGTATTCTGTTGCATTCTTGCATAAATCTAGATTAGTGGTATCAATGCAATCTACTCTTTCTCGATCCTTCTTTGCATGTCCCCAATGACGGTGGGGTATAAAGAGTTAGGGCTCGATCTAGTTGAACCTTTGCAAGATTAGCCTCACAAATCCCGACGGTCACCCATGGGGGATGTAAAGAAAGACAAGGGAGTAGAAGATCCTATCCAAATGTTGCTCAAGGAGGCCCTTGAAAAACAAAGGAATGCGATGATGGATAACTTCACCCAGATCCTTCAACGACTTCCCACTGGCGGCATATCTGCATCTAGCAGCCACTCTTGAGGTGCAACCCCTTTTAAGGTACAAGTAAACTTTGACATTCCCATATTTGATGGTCGAATAGGTGCATACTTCGTAGATAAATGGTTGAATCTATTAGAAGGATATTTCTCGATTCATGACTTTTCTGACCAGGAAAAGATTACTTTTTCTCTACTCAAAGCCGCCCCCCATGTCAAGGACTAGTGGGAAACCTAATGTGAGAGAAAGGATGAGGAGGAACCCTCTCTGTTCTCAAACATACTCACTTGGAATTCTTTCCAAGATGCCATAAAGGGACAATATTATTCGATGGGGAGCTATGAGGACAAGTACAACCAATGGACAACACTGCGGCAGCAAAGAGATCAAGATGTGCATGAGCTGACGAATCTATTCCATACCCTACGCACCAAGTTGGGTATCAAATATTTAGAGAAATATTTGGTGCTGAAGTATCGTAGTTGTCTACACATATACATTTAGGAGGAAATGGAGTTCCTCGATATCTCCTCGCTGGGTACGACATATTGGTATGCTGCCAAAATTGAGCAAAAATTCAAACAGAAAAAGTGAGACTTTGGATCTACGAATCAGAAGCAAGGGAAAGGTGCCCCCAAACTGCAGAACCAAGGACACAGCCAAGGTATGGCAACTCAAGAAAAATTTCCAAAGCCATAATCAAAGAGCAACACTGCAAAGCCAAAGAAGGAAGTGGGAAAGTGGTGCGAGTTCCATAAGAGCCCCACTCACAACACAAGTGAGTGTCGGGCTAAGCAGTCACTGGTGGATGAGATAAAGAATTTTTGAATCAGATGCATACTCTGACATTGAATCTAAACCCAAGAAGGGGAATGATAGAGGGAAGAAGATTATCGATGCATAGCCCAATGCCACCGTTGCCACCATGAAGATCCAAAAGGAAGAACCAGAAGATTCAGAGGAGGAGGAGTGTCTTTTCCACTCCCAGATGTGGGTAAAGGGTTCCTCGCTATAGTTCATCATCGACAGTGGGGGCCAAAAGAACCTGATTTCAGTAGAGGTCGTGAAGCGGTTGGGTTTTCTGACCACAACACACCTATAGCCATACACCATCGGGTGGCTTCACCAAGGACGAGATCTTCATGTCAGCCAGCAATGCCGCCTTCCCTACAGCATCAAGCCCTTCACCGATGAGGTATTATGTGATATTTCTCCTCTTGATGTTTGTGATGTATTATTAGTTCAACCATACTTATGGAAGTGACATGCTATGTAGGATTCCCGGCCTCGCGCTGTTATTATTACATTGGGAAATAATTTGTATAGGATACCAGAGGTACCACCCCCTATCGCTATCTCTTTGGTTACTACAAAACAATGCAGTAAGCTCATTTCCAAAACAAGGAAGTTTGTTTTCTTGATGATCCGCCCTCAGGGCAAGAAGAAGATCGTGACCACAACCTCTAGATGGGCCCCCTCCACACGACAACAACAAATGGACAAGGTCGTGGAGGAGTACCGAGACATATTCACCTCACCCACCAGGGTGCCTCTCCACTGTCAGGTCAAGCACCCCATCGATTTGACACCAGGTGCGTCGTTGCCTAATGGACCGATCTATCGCCGCTCTGTTCTAGAAGAATGATGAAATCAAGAGGCAAATTCAGGAACTTCTGTAGAAGGGTCACATCCGACCAAGTTCATCATTCTGTGGGAGCCCGATCGTGTTGGTGCAGAAAAAGGATGGGACTTGGAGACTTTGTATTGACTATCGGGCGCTGAACAAGATCACTGTCCGGAATAGGTACCCGATCCCACGGATTGATGACCTCCTGGAATAGCTTAAAGGGGAAAAATATTTTAGCAAGATTGACTTAAATTTCGGGTATCACCAGGTACCAATCGAGCCGACTGATGTGTGGAAGACTGCCTTCAAAGCCAAGGAGGGCCTTTTCGAATGGTTGTTCATGCCTTTCGGGCTACCAAATGCTCCTGTAACCTTCATGAGACTGATGGATGACATCTTGCGGCCATTCACCAACTCATTTGTAGTAGTGTACTTGGATGACATCCTGATCTTCAGCTAGAATTGGCAAGAGCACCTCCACCACATCCGACAGGTCCTCCAAACATTGCGGCAGCACAAGTTGTGTGCCAACTTAGACAAGTGCACTTTTGGCATTACCCAGGTTTAGTATCTGGGATACAGTATTGATGACTATGGGGTACATGTGGATCCAACCAAGATCCAAGTCATTTATGATTGGCCAGCCCCAACTACTCTAACAGAGCTTCGCAGCTTTTTGGGCCTTGCTAATTTCTATTGCATGTTCGTGTTGGGATTCTCTCATATCACTTGGCCCACCAAGGGAGAAGAAAAAGAAAAATTCTTTTGGTCAGAAACTCAACAGAAGGTGTTTGCAGTGCCCCTTTGTTGTGCCCCGGTGCCCACATTACCAGACTTACAACAACCATTTGAGATTGAGACAGATGTCTCTGACTATGCTATTGGGGAAGTCCTTACTCAACAAGGGCATCCAATGGCATATCACAGTGAGACACTATCACACACAGTCTGCAAATATCTCACTTATGACAAAGAGATGTATTCCATTGTATAGGCTTACCAACAATGGAAGCATTACATTTTGGGGAAGGAAACAATCATCCACACAGACCACTGACCCCTGTAGTTCATGCAGACACAAGGGAAGTTACAGAACAATCGCCATCAGAAGTGGTCCACATATCTACAACAATTTCATTTGAACATCAAGTACAAGAAGGGAAGCACCAATAATGTTGCAGACTACCTCAACCGACCACCAATCGTGGTGATAACGACCGTGCTCAACTCTTGGGGGCACGAGACTTCTGATTGGCCGCTTCTCTACAAGAGTGATCCAGAATTCAGCCACACATACTAGATGCTCTTAGAGGGAAACCAATTTCCAAAATTTCACCTCCAGGATGTACTACTGTGTCACATGGGACACCTTTGTGTTCCTTCAAGAGAGCATGCCAAGATGATTTGGGAAATGCACTACAGTCGGGTCGCTGGGCATTTTGGGGTCGAGAAAACAGTGGCAGTATTGCAAAAGTATTTCTATTGGCTGAACCTTCAACAGGATGTCTGGAAGTACATCCGATCCTGCACTGCCTGCGCCATTGCCAAACCATCCATCAAGAAGCAAGGCCTCTATACTCTATTGCCTACCCCTAGTCGACCTTGGGAATCCATCTCCATGGATTACATGTCAAGCCTTCCTTCTACTAAGCACGACAATGACTGTGTGTTTGTGGTCATTGACAGATTCTCAAAGATGGCCATAATGGTGGCTTGCAAGAAGAATATCACAGCAGAAGCCATTGCTAAACTCTTCTTTGAACGAGTGTGGGTACACTTTGGTATCCCACAGTCTATAATCTTAGATCGGGACAACAGGTTCTTTAGTACATTCTGGTCTAGCCTATGGTCAATGCTAGACACCAAGCTCACAAAGTTCACAGCTTTCCATCCCCAGACTGATGGCCAGATAGAGGTCATCAACAGGATGATCGTACACATTTTGCGCATGTAAAACTCAAAGCATCCATACACATGGGATGAGAGCCTCCCCTATGTACAACACAGCTATAACCGAGCCCTCCATAGCTCAACAAACCACAACCCCTTTCAGGTGGGCTTGGGATTCTAGCCACTATGTCCCATTGACGTAGCCATGCCATTTACAGCTACTCAAGCTGATTCAGCTCATATCCAGTCTAAAGTTTCCAAGGCAAAGAGCTTCATTGAGCGCATTCAACACATTCTCCAATAGGTTCATGACATATTGGACAGATCCAATGCTAAGTACAAGAAGCGACATGATCAGCATCGGGTGCAACACAACTTCCAGGTGGGTGACAAAGTGTGGCTACATTTACAGAAGGAGCGCCTCGCTGGACCCCACCACAAGCTTCGCTCGCTCCGATATGGTCCATACACCATCACCAAGGCTGTCGAGGACAATTCCTTTGAGCTCAATATTCCACCATTCCTTGGTCTGCACCCAATGTTCAATGTTGACTGCCTTCGGCCCTACTTTCCACCTCTATTGGACACATTAGACGTGGCAGAACAACTCACATCAACATATTTAAAACTTGACTACATGGAACAAGCCACAACTGATCATATTATGGACACACAGATCAACAACACCTGCTAGTAGAAGATCCAGCTATATCAAGTTGTCAAAGTAGGCCAACTCCTTCACCAGGGAAAGTGGCTCACCGGGGACCAAGTTCAACAAAAGTTTCCTCATCTCATGGAGGAACTCAATGCAATGGGGACCATTACTTCCTAAGGGGGGAGGAATGATCTAGGAGGATATTGGTGGCCACCCACCTATTCCTCTTGGACCCCCACCACTATTTCTTTCAGTTTTTCAGTTTCCTTAATTGTAGCACAATTTACTATTTTTGACAGTTTTCGGGTCTAAACTTTCGGAGCCATTTTGAGGCCCTAAATGACATTTTTTGGGGTGTTTCTTCAATATGGGATCAGGTGTAATAGCTTGTTTTAGAAAGAAGGAGTCATGAATGGAGCTGAGTATAGATGAGGAAATATGTTTCCACTTGCTCGACTACTTGGGAGAGAGGAGCACTGAAGCACGAGTTTGTGATCCAAATCGAGATCTATCGAAAGAGGGAGTTCTAGCATAGCTGGTGAGATAGGTTTTCTGAGCATAAAATCCTGGAAAAGCTCGTAGGTTGCTCAGACATAAACGATCCTGTAGGTTATCCTTGGATGTAATCGGTCCTAGCGAAGCCAATAGGTTATCCTTGGACGTAATCAACCTTGATGTGATTCTATGCTAGAAATGGCCAGAGTGAAGTTTGAGTACTTCAGGGAAAAGCTTGGTGTTCTCTAGATCGAGGTTCCTTCCAAGGGGAAGTGATGAGTCCGTGTTCCTTTCTGACATGGTGGTAGGATTGGTTCCTCCCATGGTTAGATGTAAGTGCCGAGCCCTTTTGACATGAATGATGAATGTGTTCCTCTCATGGTCTGATGTAAGTGCGGAGCCCTTCTTACATGAATGTTGGATGTGTTCCTCTCATGGTAAGATGTAAGCATAGAGCCTTTCTGACATGAATGTTGGATGTGTTCCTCTCATGGTCAAATGTAAGTGCAGATCCCTTCTAACATGAATGTTGGATTGGTTCCTCTCATGGTCATATCTATGTGCAGAGCCCTTCTGGCATGAATGAAAGATTGGTTCCTCTCACGGTTAGATGTAAGTGCAAATACCTTCTGACATGCATGTTGGATTGGTTCCTCTCATGGTCAGTTGTAAGTGCAGAGCCTTTCTGACATGGATGCAGTATTGGTTCCTCCCATGGACAGATGTGAGTGCTGGGCCTTTTCGACATGGATGCAGGATGTGTTCCTCCCATGGTCAGATGTGACTACTGGGCATGGATTTCTGACATGGATGCTGGATGTGTTTCTCCCATGCTCAGATGTAAGTGTTGGGAGGGCCATTCTGACATGGATCCTGGATGTGTTCCTCCCATGGTCAGATATAAGTGCTGAAGAAGATGAAGACCTACATGAAGGATAGGCCTACAACCAACATGAAAAAGGGTTGGATCTGTAGAACTTCCTGTGATGAGTAGAATTGAAAGAGAACACCATTTGATCGAGATAGTGTAGCAGTAATGATGATAATCCAGTGATGATCCAGCTTTGATGATGATCTAGTGATGATCTGGATTTGATGACGATCTAGTGATGATCCAGCTTTGATGGTGATCCAGTGATGATCCATTTTCGAGGATGATCCTGTTTCAATGATGATCCAGTTTCAATGATGATCTAGTTTTGATAATGATCCAGTGATGAAGACTTGTACTGATGTATTGTGTCAAGATAATACCTCCCTAGTTAAGAGGGAGTGTTGATGTATTTGTAACTTTGGAATTTATTCACTTGTATATTTCATATATTGTATTTAATTGGTCCCCGATGTTCCTATCGGGATATTCATTAATATAATAAATTCATGTAAATTCATTGAGATTGACCCTTCGTTGTAAGTTGAGGAAATATTCCCCACAATTGAGTTGAGGTTAACCCTCCTTGTTTATCAGTGGGGGAAAGTCCCCACAATTGAGGGGCACTAGGGTTCTTAGACTCTCCTAGAGATGTCGACCCTGGTAAGTAATTGTCAAGTCAAAAACTAGTATAAATAGAGAGTGAGACTCTCTATTTGTCACATTCACTCACTCAACTAAGACGCGTGAGTGATAGAGGAAGTGCTAGCACAAGTGAGATAGATCAGCTGTCGGAGATCATATTTATGTTTTCAGGTTTTACTTTTTCTATTGGTGCTCATTCTATCTCTGAGGAAGTTGCAGGGTTTTCTCCTTTATCGTTTCGCCAAGGAAAATGATTTGTGTCTCTTGTCTCTTGTGATTGATTGTTGTGCATGTTATTCTCTCAGATAAGATCCTAAGATCATATTTCTTAAATGATAAAAATCTAACAATGGTGCAGCTTCCTGAGAAGAACAACATCCATCTCCTAGAAGGTGCAAGGAAGAAATATGGTGTTTCAATATTAGACAACAAAGAAAGGTACCATGCTTCGATTGTTGATTCTTCATGCTCTTCTTCCTTCATCATAGATTCAAGTTCCTCTAGGCACATGGCCTCCATGTATGATTCCTTCTCTTCCCTACATCCTTACAGTGGTCCATCCATTCTAATGGGTGATGATTCAAAAATCTGAGCCAGAGCGATTGGCAGGATTGATATTGAAAATAGGTACTTCAACAATGTGTTGTTTGTGCCTAATCTAGAAGTGAACTTACTATCTGTCTATCAAATGACACACATTGGTACAACTAAGAGAGTAACATTTTGGGCGATGTATGATAGGTGGAATTATACCACAATTCTGCAAGATGTAACCACTGTAACCATCTTTTATGCTTGTCTGTGACGAAACTACGTAGATAGGATTCTATACATTTGTTAAAAAATTCTGTTTGTTCATCTATTTAGGGGTGATATGCTGATCTCATGTTAAGAGTGATCCCAACTTGTTTGCAGAACTACCTCCAAAAATTGCTTGTGAATTTGGCATCTCTGTCACTAGCAATGATTTTGAGAAATCCATGTAATTTGTAAATATTTTTACAAAATAATTCAGCAATTTGTTTAGCGGAGTCATCTCTCTTAATCCCATTAAAATGTGAATATTTTTTTAAGTGATCGACTACCATGAATATTTTGTCCTTTTCTTTGGATATTGGTAACCCTTCAATAAAATCCATGGAAATTTCCTCCCACTTTTGGGTTGGTATGTGAAGCGGGTGGAGTATCCCTGGAGACATGACATGTTATATTTTGTTTGTTTGACAGGTGTCACACTCAGCTACATACTTTTGAATGTATTTATTCATTCCCTTCGAATAGAAGGATTTCCTAGCATTTTAGTAAGTTTGGAAAAAACCTACATGGCCTGCAGTTGGGGAGTCATGAGATTCTAACATCACCTTGGTTTAAACCGATATGTAGGGCTTAAGTAGATTCTTCCTTTATACTAGAGGATTTCATTCCTCCATTGAAGCCCGAACATTGATTAGAGTCATTGAATATGGCACAAGTGTCTAGATCCTTGGCATATTCTCCTCGGATTTCGTCTAACCACTCTGGAACTGCAACTGAGATTGCATAAGCCTTGACTCCCTCATATTTTTGGGAAAGTGAATCAACAACTACATTTTCCTTTCCTCTCTTATGTAGTATCTACATGTCAAATGTAGCAATTTTTTCTATCCATTTATGTTGTTCAGTCAACAGTGTTTGTTACTGAAGGAGATATTGAAGACTATTATGGTATGTTCTTATCAATATTTTCTCCCTATGAGGTATTGTCTCCATTTGTTAGAACATGTATAATTCCAAGCATTTCCTTATCATATGTGAACTTCAAAATCTCTCTCTTATTGAGCTTCCTGCTTTCAAAAGCTATCGGATTTCCTTCTTTCATCAAGACTGCTCCTATTCCGAACCGTAACACGTCACATTCAACTATAAAAGGTTTTGTAAAATCTGGGGTTGCTAATACCGATGTTGATGACATGATGTTCTTTAATGCTTCAAAAGATTTTTTTTCCTCATCATTCCATCGGAATTAATTGTTCTTCAATGACTTTGTTAAGGGGGTTGTTTTGTGGGTGTAATGTTTCACATACCTTCGATAGTACCTTGTTAAGCCTAGAAACCCTCGTAATTTTGAGATAGTATTTGGTTGGGGCCACTCATTAATTCCCTTGATCTTAATGCGATCAAATTTCACTCCTTATTTTGATATTCTATGGCCAAGATAGTCCACCTCCTCTTTCCCAAAAGTGCATTTTGACATTTTTGCAAAAACCTGATGCTCTTCCAAGATGGTTAATACTTGATCTAAGTGTTGAACATGCTCTCCCCATGTTTTTCTATATACGAGGATATCATAAAAAAAATACTAATACTAACATTCATAAATATGGTAGGAACCATTTGTTCATTGCAGCTTGAAAGGTGGATGGAGCATTAATTAGCATGAATGGAATTACCTTGAACTCATAATGACCCTAATGAGTACGAAAAGTTGTTTTGGATACGTCTTCTAATCTAAACCTGATTTGGTAATATTATGATCTCATGTCTAATTTTGAGAAGTACTTGGCACCATGAAGGTCATCCATCATCTCATCGATGAACGGAATAGGGAATTTATTCTTAATATTGACCTTGTTGAGTCCTCTATAATCTATGCACAAACTGAAGGATGCATCCTTATTTCGTACTAGCACTACTGGAGCAGTGTAAGGGCTTCTGCTTTTTGAAATGACTCCACATTTTAATAATTCTTGGGTAAACCTCTCAATATTTGTTTTGTGATGATGTGGATATCTTTAAGGTCAAATGTTTACAGCCTTTTCACTTGGCTCTAGATCGATTAAGTGTTATGTCTTCATGTTTGGTGGGAGCTCCATCGAAAGCTCTTGGAACACTTTGTGATGTTTTTGGATTAGGTCTTGTTTCTCTAGAGGATTGCAGTCATCTCCTTCACATGTTAGCAACTCCATCTCTTGACATTAAATTTCATAAGAAGGTGCTCCTTTTTGAATTAGACTTTCCATCTCATGTGATGTAACCAATTGCGTTTGCGGTGGTTGGAAACCATACAACTTGTACTCTTTACCTAGCCAATTGAGATGGATGAAGTTCTCTTGATGGTTAGCGGAGTAAGTACCCAATGTTTGCAACCATTGGATTCCCATCACAACTTCTACTCCTCTAAGAGGTACTGAAAAGAAGTCAGATTCTAGATTATACTCCTGCATTTGTAATTTAACCTTATGGAATTTTTTCACATTTTCAATCTTCTTCTCGTATTCTACCATAACTTTAATCTTAGGCATCGGATAAACGAATAAGTAGAATACCTTAGCAAGATTAAAGTTAATAAATTTATCTATACTTCCACTATCTATGAGAATCGAAACATTGTTATTTTTTATATGTCCTTTTAGCTTCAGTGTTTGTGGTTGGGATATCCCTGTAATGGCTGCTAATGAGATATTTGGTGTATCATATTCTAGTTCGGAGAGGCAATCATACTAGGTTCTTGTATCTTCCTCGTTTGGCTCTTCACATTCTAATATTTCTCCCTCTTCTTCATCTTCACAAGCGTACAACTTTTGGGGGTTACTTCTTTGCACACATATGTGCTTAGGATCCCATTTTTCTCCATAATATTTTCTCTTTCCTTCTCTCATCCTCTGGGATTCTAAATTGGCTTGTGCTCCTTTCCTTAGATGCGGCGTTGTATACCTTTAAGTTCTAGTATTTGTTGTCTAGGTAGGATTCCTCTTGGAGTAGTTTTTGGCGAAACTACCTTGATGGGATAGTTTAAACTTGTTCTCGATAATATTGGACTTACATATTGCCTCCTCCATGGTAGAAGTGTTATGTAATTATAACTCTTCCTAAATGTGCGGTTTTATTCCATGTATGTATGATTGTAGATGTTGGTTCTGGAACTTGAGTTTCCAAAGCTTCCCATTCACATGTGCACTCATCGATATTACCTTTTTGCTGCAACCTGGTGATCTTGGAAAAGAATTATTTCTCTGTTACACCTTGAAACCTATTAAGAAAATCATTTTTAAAGGTGTTCCAACTAAGGGAATAGACTCGAGTTGTCGTCTTCCACCACATTTACCAACTGTAAGCATTTCCCTCTAATTGCATGGTGTCATACTTAATATTCTCATTGTCATAGGGTATGTTATGAATATTGAAGTATTCCTCTCCCGTATTACTCCATGCGATGCATTGCTTCTCATCTCCATCAAATTTGGGTAACTCTAGTTTTACCCTTATCTAGTATTTGTGTGCTTGGGGAATTGAAATCGATAGAATGTTAAAGAAAGGAACATTAGGTGATGGTGCTGAGTCAGGTTGGCCCAATGCTTTAGGATTATTTGGATGAGGTGCATTGAAAGGGTCTAGTTTATAGCAAGGTGTGGGATTTGAGGTGGGTGACAGTAGTCTGGATAAGATAATGTGGAGAGTTTGTTTTTTCTTCTTGTGTTCTTCCTTTAATGTAGTGATGTCTTGATCTATTCCTGCCTTGAGCCTCGTTAGATCGTTACTATTTTTGTTGATGTCTGCCTTTAGTTATACATACATCTTGTCTATTTTTTCCAATCTAGCTTTGATATCTCCCTTTCTGGTGACTACTGGAATTTTTTCAGCGGTAAACCTTGATTTAATTTTATCTCTTGTTTGAAGCAAGATCGCAATGATTTATTTTTATTTTTTTAATAGTATAATAATAAGAAGAAGAATAATAAGAATTTAATATCTTTATAATAAGACTATTATTATTATTATTATTATTATTATTATATATATGGAGATGGTAGGGGAAATGAAAAAATTCAGAGGGAATGCGAGGGAGGTGGAAAATGCTGGGAGGAATGGTGGAGAGAAGCACGAGTGTAGTGAATATGGGATATGAGGATCGAGGGATATAGTATGGGTATAGAAGGCATGTCAGAACAGGAGAGAGAGGACGAGCAGGCGAAAGGAATTGCATAGATGATTCTGGAAGGAGGGAAGGGAAGTGATGGTGAGGAGTGATGAAGCAGCTTTCGTGACGGGAGAGGGAGGAACATGGAACATGGTTACAGGGAGGAAGGGGGAGGGACAATAATAAATTTTGGCATGAGGAGGGATGATATGATATTGGACGACGCAGAGATGTTACACAGGGGAAGGAACGTGGCAGCATATAGTTTGACGACGAAGACTGTACACAAGCATCAATATCTATGATACCACTGGAATAGAGAAATCAACGCATACACATTATGATGAAAGACTAAATATTTTTTTTATAAAATTTGATGATGATAAATTACAATAGAATCCCTAAATTTATATGTTTCACGAGTTATGAAGATGAATTTTAATAAAGTCAAGTTAATTACAAACTAACTATTAATTTATTAAAACGTTATTATATTTATTTATTATTTCATATATATATATATATATATATATATATATATAACATATGACCTTCTTATTAGAGTTAGCTGCACTAAGAAAATTGGATCAATTAAGTCTTCTTTGTACAATGAATTCTCCATGACTGACCTTGGATTGTTGAGGCAATTTATTGGATTAGAAATTGAGCAATATGAATCAATGATTAAGGTCACCCAACCAAATTATTATGTAGACCTATTATTGAAGTTTAAAATGGTTGAATGTAAGGTAGCCAAGTTCCCATTCCTCTCAGGAATAAAACTATGTGACTTTGGTGCATCTCCATTGGTGGATAGCTCATTGTACTGACAACTAGTTGGAAGTTTGTTGTATATTACACACTCTCAACCTGATTTTTCATATACTAAAGGTGTTTTTGATAGATATATGTAGGAGCCTCATGAGATCCATTGGAAGGATACAAAAATAATCTTTCATTATGTGCAAGGAACCAAACACTTCGGGGTACACTATGATACTGGTTCTCCTCTAGAAGTAGTTGGATTTACTGATTCTGATTGGGATAGGGATTCCATTGATGGAAATTGCACTTCAGGTTATGTCTTCATGCTTTTGCATTGTACCATGTGTTGTTCAATCAAGAAGCAACACACCATATCCCTCTCTTCAGCTGAGGCTGAGTATAGAGGAGTAGTGAAAGACATAATATGTGTGGTTGCAAGGTATTATTGGGGAACTTGGATTTGCATTTGATTCACCCACAGTAATTTGGTGTAGAAATAAAAGGGAAATCAAGATTTCCACTCATCTAGTGTAGAGACCGAGGACCAAAAACATTAATATACATATGCACTACATCAGGATCATGGTGCATGAGCAGGTGATATCCTTGTAGTATTTCCCATCTGCAAAGCACACTGTTTACATATTCACCAAGAGCTTCACAGAGAATAAATTCAACTATATGAGATCCCTTCTTGGAGTGGGTGACACATGGTGATGGTTGATATTCTCTTTCATATTTTTCTCCATTTCCACTTTAGAGAGGAGGTTTTGTTACCATGAGGTTTTCCTCCTTACCTTTCTTTTTATGGACAAATAAACTTTTGTATGAGGTGACTTGAGCCTTAGTTTCCAAGGCCTCAATAATATGGTATAAGATGTACTAATTTAAGCTTAAGGGGGGGGGTTTAGAGAACTAATCCACCTTAGTACCATGATCATACATTTAGGATACATTTTCATTAGCTTTCATGCTATGTCATATGGTCTAAAACAAGACTATGTTGATCAGCATTGGTCTATTGGGTATTTTGGACTCTTAATTGTTTTGAGGTGCTACAATTTGATAATTTTGACTACCTATGCACCCTCATTGATGACAGTTCATACCTTGGTGCACTCCCCATCCCTTAAATCATGGAAATTGTTTGACCGTAGGCGCTAGTGCATGTATTGTTCGGGTACACATGGTAATCCCAAAAGACCGAACACCTTGAGCAACCACTTCACACAAATAGATCACACATCAACACATTGATGTTTATCATGTGGTCAAAACCCTCGAGAGGGAAACCATCCATGGCCCCAGCCAAATAGCTACTTGGAGCAATTTATTATGCAAAAGAAAGAAAGTTACATGGGCTTCTCATAATCGATCAACTAGCCAAGGAACCTCTATGCTCTTTAAATAGAGATCATAGACCAATTGGGTGTTAATCCACAGATCAATGGTAGGTATGATCTAAGAGAATTTGAACCGTTGGATCACTCTATGTCTAGAACATATCCTGACCATCATATTAGAATATTTACAAATGCATACTAAAGAAACACACTTTACCTAATGGATATATTACACAAGCTGATCTTAACTAACTCTGAAGTCTATAAATATCCTAACATCCCCCCTTAAGAACAAATTGAGATAGGATTGAAGGATTTACAAAAGTGACATTATTAGGAGAAGGAAGGAGGCATTAGAGCCTATCCCCCCTTAAGGACACATTCCTAAACTCCTAACATAGATCAAAGTTTAGAAAACTTCGCTTCTGTAAGAGACTTGGTGAAGATGTTTGCAACTTGATCATCTGTAGGGAAATAGAGCACTTCAATAACATGATCATGAACAAGATTTTTGATGAAGTGCATATGTAGTTCAATGTGTTTGCTGCGCTAATGTAGAATTGAATCTTTGGAAAGCTTGATGGCACTTTGATTTTTGTACCAAAGTGGAGTAGGTTGCTGCTGCTTGAATCCAAACTCTGAAAGGATCTATCGAAGCCATAAAGCTTCTTGATTGGCATTAACTGCAGCTCGATATTCTGCTTTTGCTAAAGAAAGAGCAAGATCTTGTTGTTTCTTACAAGTCCAAGTGACAGGTACAGATCCCAAACTGAAATATAGCCTACAGTAGACTTTTGATCATCAGGATTGCCAGCCCAATCTGAATCAGTGAAACCAACCAACAAAGGTTTCCCCCCTGTACTGTGATGAATCCAAAACTGAATTGTACCTTGAATATATCGAAGTATTCTTTTTGCTGCTTTCCAGTGACTTTCATGAGGAGTTTACATATAACGGGCAACACGGCCAATGGCAAAGGAAAGATCAGTACAGGAATGAGTCAAGTATAAAATACTACCAACAAGATGACGATACAAGGTGGCATCTACTTTAGGGGAAGTACAAGTCACAGAAAGTTTGAGTCTAGACTGGAAGGGAGAAGGGGCCGGTTTACAATCTTCCATGTGGAAGTGATGAAGTAGGTCATAAGCATACTTAGATTGGGAACAAAATATTCCTTCTTTGGTTTGCAAGACTTGGAGACCAAGAAAATAATGCAAATGTCCTAAGTCTGACATTTCAAATTTTTGCTTAAGACTAGATTTCACATGGGTTATAAGTTTAGGGTCACTACCAGTAAGGATATGATCATCAACATAAAGAACAAGTATGATGCGATGGTTTCCTACTTTCTTAGTATAGACATTCGGGTCAAAATGGCATTTAGAAAAAATAGTGTCAAAGAGAAAGCTATCCATTTTGGCATACCAAGCTCTAGGGGCTTGCTTAAGGACATATAAGGATTTCTTAAGGAGACAGAGAAGGCTAGAGTTATCCTAAACATATACGAGAGGTTGTTCCATATAAATTTCCTCCTGTAAATCACCATGTAAAAGGGTATACTTGACATCCATTTGATGGACTTCCTAGTTATGTAAGGAGGCAAGGGAAAGAACAAGACGGATGGAATTCATTTTTGCGACAGGAGCAAAGGTTTCATTGTAGTCAATCCCTTCAACTTGGGAAAAACCTTTGGTAGCTAACCTTGCCTTAAGTCTTTCAACACTTCCATCTGATGCATACTTAGTTCTGTAGATCCATTTACATATGACAAGTTTTCTTCCTTTTGGAAGAGGAACAAGATCCCAAGTATCATTCACCATTAAGGAACGATATTCTTCATCCATAGCTGCATCCCAATCTAGATTTCCTGAAGCTTTTGCAAAAGTTTCTGGATCATGATTCTCGGAAACTTGAGCCAAAAAAGAAGAGGCTCGCTAAAACTGAGAACATGTTCGACATTGATCTCTAGGATCACCGGCAAGATCACCAGCTGCTTCTCATGTTGAACAGACCCATCGAGGAAGCAATGTTGCTGGTGCAACTGGAGGAACATGAGCAAACGGAGGTGGATTTTCATCCTCACTGTCATCATTAGAAACTGGAGTTGGAAACCTATCAAGGAAGTTGGAAGAAGAAGAAGAAAGAACAATCGTCGAATCAGGCTCGCAGGTTAAAGATGGCACACCCACCAAGTTAGGCTCATGGGCCAAGAGATTTTCATCAAATTTAACATCTCTTCTAATGATTATATCATGTGAATGAGGCTAAAGAAGTCTATAACCTTTTACATCTTCTGAATATCCAACAAATATGTACTTTTCACTTTTAGGCTGCAATGCTTTCCATTTTTCATCC
Source organism: Pseudotsuga menziesii (assembly GCA_001517045.1). Classification (NCBI taxonomy): domain Eukaryota; kingdom Viridiplantae; phylum Streptophyta; class Pinopsida; order Pinales; family Pinaceae; genus Pseudotsuga; species Pseudotsuga menziesii. The sequence goes on along the minus strand of LPNX010465806.1, from coordinate 131,007 downwards.
GGAATGTGAGCCCATGCTTCACAACCAAACACACGAAAGTGACTTACATCTGGTTTAATTTTACTCCATGCTTCTTCCGGTGTTATACCTTGTAAAAATTTAGTGGGTGTGCGATTAACTATGTAATTTGCACAATTCATGGCCTCAGCCCAATATTGAAGACTTAGTCCCTTAGATTGGATCATACAATTAGCCATTTCTTTCAAAGTGTGGTTCTTCCATTCAGCTACACTATTTTGTTGTGGTGTATATGGAATAGTGTGTTGTTGTTGGATTCCTTGTTCAGTGCATAAAGTAGTGAACTTGTTGTTAACATATTCTCCTCAATTGTTATATCTTAACTGAATAATTTGATGACCAGATTGTTTTTCAACAAGGGCCTTGTAGGCCAAGAACATGTTAAATACTTTGCTCTTAAGTTTTAGGAAGTAAACCCAAGTGCGTCTGGAGTAGTCATCAATGAAATTAAAGAAATATTTGAAACTAGAAAATGATGCAGATGGAAGAGGGCCACACAAGTCACTATGCACAAGCCCTAAGGGAACCATGGCGTGCCAAGAGGCACATTTGTCAAAATTGTACCGATGATGTTTTTCGAGTACACAACCAGAACAAACACCATCGTTGCAAGATACCATCGAAAGACCAGTCACCATATTGTCTTTACATAGTTGTTGCAATGAGCGCTAATTTAAGTGACCAAATTGCTCATGCTAATGTTTGCTCAAGTTATCACTATGAGCAACAAAAACTGAAGGAAAAGGTGATGACCCAAAGTTGTTAAATTTGTACAACCTGGTAATATCATCAACAATTCCAGTAGCAAGGAAATTTTGAGGATTTTTAAAATCCTTGATTACAACTTGGTGAGGTGTAAACGTCATAGTTTTACCTTCACCCGAATGAGTAATTTGATAGACTGATAACAAATTGCAGGAAATTTTTAGGGGTGGCAGGAGCGGGGGGGGGGGGTCCTTCTAGACCCCAGTGGAAACGTTGAACATTCCTTTGCCTGGGGATTAGGGAATAGGACCAATAACGAAGCAGAATGGCTGGCTCTGCTGCAAGGTCTTTAGATTCTTCAGGCTAAAATCTATCGCAAGGTTCTATTATTTGGAGACTCCAAGCATGTCATCTCTAAATTGATTAATGGATACCCTTCGGGAGCAATTAATTGTCGCCACCTGTATAATAAAGTAAAATCTCTTATGCATCGCTCCTTTGAGCCCTTGCATATCCTCCGGATAAACAACAGTGCAGCTGATGCTATGGCCAATATCGGGGCTTCCCTCCCGCAAGGTATTTATAAAAAAGATGGGGACCCCCCCTCTCAAAAATTCATTCCATAATGAAGCAGAAGATCTCCCCATGGCACAATCTTATTATTGTTTTTTGGATTGCCCCTTTGTTAAGGTTGTGCAGGCTTAGTCTCATGAACACATCCTTGGGTATTTTAGGTGTGGACTCCCCCCTCCCTTTTTTCTCTCTTCCCCCTTCGATCCTTGCCCCCCCATGCCTTCTTGTCCATCCTTCTCCCGTGTCCTTCGCCAGCTCCATGCATTTAACGCCCAGCTTTATCCTCACTGCCGCGTGGCTCCCTCCTCGATCCTCCCTTCATCCGGTCACTTCAGATTTATGGGTTTCAAGGCCTTAGGTAAATGGCATTTACCCCTCGCACGTTTGGTGTCCCACTTATCTTTGCCCTCCTCTTCTCCCCGATTCCAGAATGCCGTTTCAGAACTCCTTCTCAGAAAACTCTGGTTCTCATGAAATCCAGCGATTTTTGAGGCAGTTTGTCTTGGGTGTTAGCGAAGGGTGGCTTCAGGGCCTCCCATGGCAGGTTCTACCCCTCTCGCATTCGGTGTTAAAAGAGTTGCTTGTCATAGCAGCTCTTTCTTATGATGCAGGAATAAACCATACAGTTTTTCGGGTTACAGATCAAAGCGCTTCAGGGAGTATTCAGGTCTTGGACTCCGGACAGAGCTGGGTGGTTGGCGCCGTGGGTTCGTTGGATTCATCATAGCTAGGTAAAGCCTCTCTGATTAAAGAATTTGTGGTGCTCAGTTCTTTTTTTCCCTCAGTTGATTTCCATAGCAGAACTCTTGGCAATTCTGCCAGCATCCCTCTCAATCTTTTTGCTCGCTTGACCATTTCGACTGAGGCTATCAGAATGGCTCAAGGAGGAGAATGGGCGGATATTAAGAAGAATTTACGCAGACTCTATGAACTCCTGGCCATCAACGTTGTGGAAACCAAAGAAATGAGCGAGGAGATAAAGAAAATGGCTGACTCTGTTAGCTATACTTCCCAGCAAATAAGCAACAACGATGCTCGCATAGATGACAACGAGAGTAGCCTTTGGGAAATACATGGGAAAGTGGACAGGATACAAGAGGATCTTTAGAGATTCATTGAAATGCATCAGGCCAGCAGAATTAATGGTGAAATCAACGACGAAGTAGCAGAAGCTGTCCTCCCCATGGAGGAGGAATCAGTGGTCCAGCCTAGAAACAACAAAAGCATTCAGTAACCAGTCCCCTCTAGTTATGTCTAAATGTATTTTGTCTCCTTTTTTGTCAACAGTTTGTAAGGGTTTATCCCTCTAGCAAATTTAGAAGTTTTGAGCAGTTAGTATGCAGGGTTTTTTGGACCGTCCCATGGTTAGTCCTCCTTGGTAGTTTTTTTGTTGTCCATAAACTATCAAAGCTATCTTTCCTGTAACGAATGGCTGTGCGCAGCCCTTTTATATATACATGTTTTTAGTTTCTGTTAAAAAAAAACAAATTTCAGGAAATTTTTGGAACACATAGTACATCACTGAAATGACCATTTTCTACTGGAACTGTTCCAAATCCTACAACACTTAGATATCTATCATCACCAACAAATATTTGTTTGGTGTTACATTCATGCATAGTAGAAAAGATGGCTTGATCCTCCGCCATATGATAAGATGCTCTAGAATCAATGAGCCATTCAATTGAAGTAGAAGAAGAAGACACAGTATAAGAGTAACCATAAGCACAAAGTGCATGTCCATGAGAGGTAGATTCTGAAGATGAATCTAGGCTGATGTGGTGCTTCTTTATTGCTGCTTCCAAGGCTGTCATCTTCTTGAAACACTTAGATTCATCATGATTATCTTTCCCACAAAAATTGCAATGCCGCTTAGTCTTCTTTCCTTTTGGCTTGGATCCTTTTTCATTTTTTAAAGAAGGAGCTGACTGAGAGGGCTTGGGACCCTTGTTGTTTGGCTTATTATTGAGAAATATTTGTTTCTTGGGAGGCTTGGACTTTTCTTTCTATTGGGAAAATAAGGCTTTCCTAGATTTATCTGCATCGTTAATTATTCCAAGATGAATGACCTTATCTTGCTCTCTAATTAACGAATCACAAAAGGATTCAAGACTAGGCTCTTAATAGATAGCTGCAGTCAAGGATTCTTTCATGGAGTAGAATGTAAATACAAAAACAGAGTATGCAGGTCCAAGTTTGGAAAGAATATGATAAGTACATTGTTTGTCTTCTTTCTTAATCTTGCATTCTACACATAAGAGTCTAAGAGTTTTATACTTAGATAAATAGTCTTGAATGCATGAAAAATCATTTGGATTCAACGAAATCAACTCATTCTCAAGTTGATGGCCCCGAATTTCATTGTGTTTACCAAACACAGATTCCAACTTTTCCCAAGCTATATCAGGTTCATCAATTCTAGATATGTGGAATCGCAAATGAATAGAGATTAACATACCAATCAATCCACGAGCTTTATCACATCTATTTGCCCATTTAATTTTGTTATCATCATCAGTGGGTTCTGTTTCTTTCCCTAAGGTTATCTTGAAAAATCCCCTACTTCGTAGAACATCCTCCATACAAGATTTCCATGAGAAATAGTTAGAACTTGTAAGTATAATATCAGAAGGGCTGTCCATACTATAAAAATAATTGCTGGAAGAATAGAAACTAACTATCTGGATGCAAAGAGCTCGAAAAAATATGCAGTTTCAAAAAAAACAGCACTGAAAACTGATTTTGGATGATGAAGCTATGCTTGATCAAAGAAAATGTTGAAGATGTCCCCAATAGTGATGTGGCAGATATTAACTTGACCAACTAAAAAAAAAGAACCCCCTCTTCCTGAGATCAACCTTTGACAATCACTTTACAATAAAGTTTCTTTTAAGTGAATCACTTTTATAGAATAAGTGATGTTCACTTTTACAATAATGTTACTTTAAATAGTGCGGCAATAAATCAAAAGACTTAAGTGACTCACTTTTTATTTTATTTTATTTAAATGAGATTCACTTTTACAATAAAATAACTTGAAAATAGAAATTGCATGCACTAAAAAGTAACTTAATAGGACTTGAACTCAAGACCTACCAAGGAGTAAAGTAACTTTGGACCAAGTGAGCTAAGTTTAAAAGGTACGTAAAAGAATGGAAAGAGGAAGGGGCCTTTTTTTTTTAAACTCTTCTCTCTCGTTCTCCATGCTTGCCTTTTTTTTTTCTTCTGCAAATCACAAAAAAAATGAAAAACAAAAACAAAAACAAATTTTTCCACAAAATGGAGTTAGACCTTGGTTAGCTTGCCTGGAAAGTCTACGTTTTCAAGTTTTCTCATTGTTTCTGATTTGCCATGATCGCACAAGGTGCATGGCAAAGAGCATACGTAGCCGAAAAGACAAGGAAAAAAAAACTTTCCCTTTCTATTTATGATTCGCTGTGATCGCGTAAGGTACACAGCAAAGAGCATACGTAGCCAGGGAAGGAAACATTCCGAGACTAAAACAGTAAAGATCTAATAATAAAACTAATAAAATATGAGAGATTTAAAAAAAAAAAACAAATCCATCACTGTAACATTATACCTTTAGATTTGCCGAAATGGATGTTTCTAGAACAAATGGAAATAGTTTTCGATGAAACAGTCCACGGCCTCAGTCAAATAGCTATTTTGAGCAATTTATTATGCAAAAGAAAGAAAGCTACATGAGCTTCTCATAATTGATCAACTAGCTAAGGACCCTCTACGTTCTTTAAATAGAGATCATAGACCAATCGGGTGTTAAGCCATGGATCAATGGTAGGTATGATGTAAGAGAAGTTGAACCGTCGGATCACTCTATGTCTAGAACATATCGTGACCGTTGGATTAGAATATTTACAAATGCATACTAATGCATACTAAAGAAACACATTTTACCTAACGGATATATTACACAAGTTGATCTTAACTAACTCCTAAGTGTCTAAATATCCTAACATGTATTTGGTGGTTTTTTGCTCTCCTTGGGCATTTATTGTTTCCTAGAGACACTCCCACTCAGCCATGCGCTCACCCACACCTAGAATTCCCTCATATATGTCTCAGAATGCTCCATCCAAGCCCACACAAGAATTCATGACTGTTTGGGATGGTTTGGGAGCTCATTGATCCACCTATGGGGATTTTGTTGTCAAATCCTATCCTGGCACATGTATGCATCCAAATTGCCTCCATTTGTGTGTTTTAATTTCACTCTTTCTACTATTTTTGTGCATAATTATGTGTAATATCAAATTATGAGAATCCCCTTGGTTCCTGGATCCTACTGTGAATCAATTCTCACAAATTTGTACCACATGGACTTTATGAACAAATGTTGATTTGTATAACAAAAAGAGAGAAGAATTGTTAGAAGAGGGGAGATAGTTTAAGAGATGGAATTCAAGGAATAATCCACTTCTCATTGATTTTCTTGGGGAATGTGGAAAAAATTGCACACTAGAATGGGTTATTGAATAAGTTCAAAATCAAATAGAAGATACAAGTATTGATTCAAACATAGCAGAAGATGAAATCAACAAGTATAGAGGATACGAAAGAAAGGTATAGTTGGAATTTTAGAAAATGTCATTTCAAATCAGTTATGATACTATTAAGTATATAAATATTCGTCATCATATTTATTTTAACTTAAATAAATGGTCTTTCACGAGAGAGGAAATATCCTTCAATGTGGGAATATGGTCAGCATTATCATGTAGAAAGGGTATATGTAAAGAGACGATCCTTTGATTGTGGCATCATGGTTGATTTCAAGCATTCGAGTCGAGCAAGCTCAAAAGATAAGAATATAATTGAACATAATCTACAATATGTTGGAAAATACAAGAAATTATTGAATTGAATTACTCCTCTTTTAAATGTTCTATTTTTAAGTATAGATGGTATGAAGCATTTGAGAGGACATGAAGACATGATACCCATAGTGGGTTGTTTTCTATAGATTTATCAAGGTTCTTACCGGAGGATAAGGATCCTTATGTTCTACCAATTCATTGCGAATAGGTATATCTTTAACTCAAACAAGAAGCGGTACTATTAATCATTAATATATTAATTAATAGTTTATTGTGAATATGTGTGTGTGTGTTTATTAATTAATAAATTTGTTATAATGTATGTCTAACATACGTATCTCGCTCATCATGTGTAGGTATTTTTCTATGAAGATATTTTGGACCTGAAATCGGTATTTGTCATACATTATGATCCAAAACTATGTATTTGACGATTCCTTAGTGCATACTGAAGAGAAAAATGATAGCCAACAAAATGAGAGAGAGGGATTAGTGTACATTGAAGAAATTGGCATCCATGATGATGTTGAGGGTGGTTATGTTCAGGAAAAATAAAGCAATGTTCCAACCTTAGATGATCTTGTTGAAGACAACGATATGGATGGTACAGAAAATGATGATCCCAATATACATTGTCTATAGTCAAGTTTTAGTGATGATGACGATGATGAAAGTGAATATGAGGATGATGAAAATACCACTTCAGTGGGATGGTGTAGGAAGAAAAATATTAAGTACTTGAAAGAATATATGAACATCGACAATTATGATACATTGGATGACATTGTTGCATACAATAATGTTAATGAGGAATACTCCTAAATTATTATAATTATTTGTAATGATTATTTTTTAGGCTCGTTTTTAGAAATGCTTCAGTATTATTTGTGTCAATAAAAATTATCTTTTGTAACATCCTTAAAGTGTTCAAACTTAGGTATGAATTGTTGGCAAAAAATATTAGTATTACTTGGAAATGAAGAGGTACCATGGTTAGTGGTCATTTGTTGGTTGATAATAGTTTTGAGTTGTTGTTATCTTATTGGTTTAACTCTCACTAAACTAGGATGAAGACCCTATTGAACAAAAATACATTTAATATGTAATATAAAATAAATATAATTACCTATAGTGTATATGTAAAACAATGTAAATCCAAATCATTAGAAAAAATGTAAACAAAGTGGATTAGTGTATTTTATATTAGGAAAAATTTAAATCCAATTCAATAGGAAAAATATATGCAAACTTTGTTCATTACTTTATATTATGAAACTTATTGAAATGTTTCACTAATCCCTTCACCCAATATAATCCCTAAGCAATTAACCATTAACCCACTGGCATGTTGGACCCTATAAAATTCTTTTTGGGATGTATTAACTTAATAGAATCTAGGTTTAATCATCATAATGGGTGGTTATTATGATTATGATTATTTCCTTGATTCTTACAACCCTACCATACCATGAAGGAATGCTCCTACCCTAACCATGTAAAATTTCAATGCATATAGGAACATTTTGAAGAAATTTCAATGTTGGCCCCATTCATTACTGACTATGTGGGGTGATGGAAGACATTAGTGGTGGGAATTTTGGAAGTCCCATGACATTAAAAGATATTTATAGAAAATATTCTATATGTGGGAATGACAAATTATAGCAATGAAATATGCACGATGAATGTTGAATATGGAAACATGGACGATATTTTAGATTATGTGGGGACATAAGACATCCTTGAGTCTTGAAACCCTCTCATACCATCAAGGAATGTTCCTAGTCTAACTATGTCAAATTTCAATGCATACAGTCATAGGTTGAATAAATCTCAACGTTGTACCCATTCACTTCTCGTTGTGCAAGGTTGATGGATGGAAATAATCACTTAACCCAATATAATCCCTAAGTCAATAACCATTAAATAACTTGCATGTTAGACCTGATAAAATTATTTGTGGATGTATTAACTCAATAGGACCATGGTTTAATCATCTCGAATAATTCCATAAGAAAAAGGAAAAGACATGGAAAATGGCATCTTCATTAGGTTTCCCTAGAAAGTTCGGTATGTCAGGTTTTATATTTGTTGGAACGGATGGAAAAATTGGGTCATGATGAATATGATGATGATGTTGATGATGGAAATAAAAACCATGATGGTGGTGGTGATGATTATGATGTTTTCCCTAAGTCTTAAAACCCTCCCATACCATTAAGGCATGTGCCTAGCTCCATGTAGAACTTCAACGCATACAAGAACATTTTGAAGAAATTTCAACATTAGCCTTATTCATTGTTCAGTGTGTAGGGTGGATGGATGAATTTGGTTATGGGCATGTTGGAAGTTCTATGACAATAAAAGAGAGTTATGACAAATATTCTATATGTGGTAATGACAAATGATGACAATGAGAGGTGCACAACAAACGTTGATGGAAACATGCACAATAATTTAGATTATGTTTGGAAATCAAACATAATTGAGTCTTGAATACCTCCCATATCCTAAGGAATGTTTCTATCCTGACCATGTCAAATGTCAATGCATACATTCACAGTTTGAAGAAATCTAAACATTGGCCCCATTCACTGCTCGTTTTGTAGGGTCGATGGAAGACATTAGAATATTAACCCAATGTAATCCATTAGCCATCAATCACTAAACTACTTGCATGTTGGACCCTATAAAATTATTTGGGGATGTATTAACTTAATAGAATTGTGGTTAAAGTCATATTGAATAATTCCACAAGAAAAAGGAAAAGACATGGAAAATGAAATCTTCGTTAGGTTTCAATGCAAAATTCGGTATGTCGAGTTTGATCTTTATTGGCATGGATGGAAAAATTGGGTCATGATGAATATGATTATGATGATGATGGAAATGAAAACCATGATGGTGGTGATGATTATTACGATGAATTCCTTGAGTCTTCATACCATCCCATACCATCAAGGCATGAACCTAGTCTAACCATGTAAAATTTCAATGCATACAAACACATTTTGAAGAAATTTCAACATTGGCCACATTCACTACTCACTCTATAGGGTGAATGGATGACATTGGTGATGGACATGTTGGAATTCCAATGAAATTAAAAGAGAATTATGAAAAATATTCTATATGTGGGAATGCGGAATGATTAATGACAACTGAACAATGAACTTTGATGAAAACATCGATGATATTTTTGATTATGTGGGGACATCGGACATCTTTGAGACTTGTAACCCTCCCATACCCTCAAGGAATGTGTTTAGTCTGATCATGTCAAATGCCAATGAATACAGTCACAGTTTGAATAAATATCAACCTTTGTCCCATTCATTGCTTGTTGTGCAGTGTCAATGGATGGCATTAATCACTTAACCCAATATAATCCCTAATTCATTAACCATTAAAGTACCTAGCCATGATTTTCAATTTCATATGCTTTTCCCATTCATTTTTTATCAACGTTTGTGAAGACAAAAAACTATGGGTTGTCAAGATCATGACTGTGTTTCATGCATAAAGATAGTCAGAAGAATCATTAATTATTCCTTGTAATGTATTTATATTATGTGTGAATATATTGAGGGCATTAGAAATAAATGCTCGACAATGTAACTTTTTGTATTAAATGTTATAAAAGTGTATCAATATGATGAGAATGGACATATATGTTTTTTGAAGTAGAGAATATAGTAATAAGTTGTTATTGGAATTCATGTTCGACCCTTAACCATTAATCCTTTAAACATTAACCACTTATCCCATAATCCCTAAACCATTAACAATTAAACTACTGAAACCTTAATCCCTTGAACCTTAATCCCTTAACCCCTAATCCCTAATCCCTTAAAACATAAATCCCTAATACATAAATTATCTAATCCATAAATCCCATAATCCCTAAATACGTTGTCCCCATTACCCCCAATACCTCAACAACTTAACTATTTACGCAAAATCAACGTTAAATTTGAAGCTAAATATGATGTAAAACAACAAGCTAAATATGGCGCTAATTTAGAAGTGAACAATGAAGCTAAATTAGAAGGAAATAAGGAAGTTAAACTAGACGTTAAATGGAAGCTAAAAAATGCGTAAAACATGAAGCTAAAGAGGACATAGAAGGGGGTGCTAAACTAGACGTTAAAGCTAGAGAAATGAAGGAATCCAAAAATAAAGCAAAAGTAGAGGCTAAATTATGTGTTATAATCGACGCAATTATGTGTTATGGCTACAATTTTGCTCTAACAACAACCTGACATTCTCATGAGTGACACCCTGCAAATGTTTACTATGTGTTTTCAGGCACAAAATTGACCTCTTCACGCTAAGATCAGTCATCCAAGATTGTGAATTTCCCATGAGGTGAGTATGAATTTTTAATATTTGCATTAAAATATGCCCATGGATTCTTCAGTGAGACTAGTTTGAGTGTGGCCACTATTCAACCCATTCTCTTTGACCGCACCCGAAAAACACGTCCCACCACATGTAATTTTCCAACTTTGAATTGGATAGTTTTTTCTTGGTTTTATGAATGCTATGTTTCAGATCCATTCATCATGGTGATTTAAAAACATAAATTGCATATCAAATAGAGTCATTTCGGCTTAACATGGTAAAAGAAACTATTACAATTTCTTCGGCAAATGACAATGATTTTAGACAATATAGAACAATGGTCAAATATTTTTAATTACAATATGATTTACTATTGTTTCCTGAACTGTAGATAGATTTCAAGGTTTCCTTCTTGTAGAATGAAGTGATCTACCTTTGGAAAACACAATTTGATGGCAATGGTCATGGATAGCATGAGTATCTTCAAGGAATGCACTCAACTTATAAAAACCTCCTTGTACAACAATAAATGGAAGCAATATGGAGTGGTAATGACAACAATTTTTTCCTTAATCTCTCCCACAAAAAAAAACCCAAATAATAAATTTTCACCCTCCTTCAAAAACCCATATTTGATGATCAATGCAATCTCCTATAATAAATAATAATCAGTAATCCATGTATCCTTCTCATAGAAAATTTGGTGATGATGACAAATGGTGAAGTGACCAACTGAGAGATGCACCCTCATCAAGTGAACAATGCCCCAGAGAATTAACTAAACTAGAGATCAGGGGAATGAATCTCACTTAGGCCCTTGGGACTTTATAATTGGGTTCAAGTACATACTTAACAAGGGGGTTCCTTGATTGGAAAGAGTTGAGGGAAATCCTCCTTGAGAAAAAGAACCTTGATTGACATTCTAGATCAATAGCCGCAAAGTGCATGCAGAGGAAGAGAAACCACACCCATGTATATGAGGTCATACACATATAAACAAGACAACAATATAAACTAGAGGCCATGAGGCCATGATCTGGAGGTACCTTGAGATGCAAGAGACAACATCCTTAATCTGGAAGAGTGGGAAATTGATTTGTTTTTCTTCCATTTTTCATTTTGTACGAATATTTTCAACAAATCCCTAGTTAAAGTTTTGTATACCAATATAAAATAACAAAACTTTAGTTAAAAATATTTCCTTGATGGGATTCTCCTCCTCCTTGACATGATTTGAAGATTATGATGGTTTTGATGGGATGTTCTTCTCCAACTAGTGACTGCACACTACAAAAAGACCTCTCCCCACTGAAAACCAAAAGAAAAACTAAAAAACCTTGACTAATTCGCGTTCAAAACCTCAAGTGAAGGACATGCCTTTTTCCCCAAAGAGTTTCATAAACAAATAAAAATAAAATGCAAAGTTGTATTACAATCTCTTTTTTTTATTTTTGCATTTTGTATAGTTGTGTGACTTATTATATAGTTGTATTTTTTATCCAATGAAAGATGTAGTCATTTATAGTTATTTTCCTTAAATTTAGAATTATTTATCTTAAAAACACTGTCGTGAGTAACGTTTTTAGTCATGCAGTTATTGATTTTCTAAATTCTACTAGTAGGTGTAGGTATGGTTATTGTATTTAAGAGTAATCATTGTTTTCATGTTTTAGTGGGTTGTAATGAAGGCTCTAACAAGATAGCATAATTGTTGGCACTTTAGGGGTTGCCACATTTTTCCTATTTCAAAGGTATTTTATATTTTTAGGTGTTAGGTGATTCTAGAGTGGTTATCGACTAGGTTTTTGGGAAAGTAAACTTACAAATGACTCTCTTCAATTATTGGAAGCAAAGACTCGGGGATCATCAGGGGAAGTTTCTTAACTTAACCTTTAGACATATCTATTGTTAGTTTAACACATAAGAAAATAGCTTATCCAAAAAACACATTGAACTAGAGGAGGAGCTCCTTTTATTTGAATAAATCTAGGATCTTCATTTTTTGGAAAAAGGTTCTCTTCAAGTTTTCTAGGTTAGATCAATAGGTCTTTCCAATCAATAATATTTGGTTCTTTGTTTTAAGTTTTTAAGTTTTTTGGTTGTCTATCCGTCCAATTTTCATGGATAGATATAAATGGTTATGTGAATAAAATGATGTGAATGGGGGCTTAGCTTATATGGCCTCATTTATATTTGGACTTGGTTAAGATAAGGAAGGAACCATAAGAGGCCTTACTCCTATGTAAGCTTATGTCATAAAGATAGGATACTTTATGTTTTTTTTTAATCTTTGTTTGAGCATTCAAAGACTAAAAATGTTATCTTTTAATTTTATCTTTTACTTTTAGTAATTGTTTTTCTCTCATAAAAAAAGAAAAAAAAAACTAAAAAATAATTAAAAAATATAACTTTTCCCTGTCTTCTCTTGTTATTCAGTTGTGAATCAAAGAAAAACAGTGTTTGCAATCAATTTTCTAACTTTAAGACCATCTCTAAGAAATGGATGATAGAGCCAAAAAAAACTCATCAACAAATTACAACAATGCAGAAAACAGTAAATACAACAAAATAGGGATCCCATCAGGATATGAAATACATCTCCATCCAAAGTAAAAAAAAAAAAACGAAAACAAAGGAAGACTACAACAATAACCTTTCATGACACTCTAAAAACAAGAAGGATCTCAAAATGCAGAAAAAAACATCTCATCAGAAACGCAAAATTAATAAAAAAAGGTCATTTCCAACCATGATAGACCCCATCAATATATTATAAAAATATAACTTATAAGAGGTTATATTGTAAATAAATAAATTCAAAAAAGTAAGAGATTGTAAAGTTTAGGGAAATTGAAATGCTTTTTGTTATCTATTTAGAAGAGTGTGACTCGGATACAATTTTTTTTTTTTTTCTGTTTTAGAAAAGAAAGAGATTGGGATTGGAATTTTGTTTTCCTTGAATGAGAATATTAAAAAGGGATTTTTTCAAGTGAAATTGACTTATGTTTTGTTACATATTTAAAAGAGTGTGAGTGGGATACAAATTTATTTTAATGTTTTTAATGTTTTATGTGAATTTAGCAAAGTAAATATAAGTTAATATCATAAGAAATTTTTGAAGTCTGTTTTATGGGATTTGGCAAACTGATTAAAAATGAAATAATTTATTAGAAAAATAAATGTGTAGGATATGATTTTTTTAAATTTTTTCAAGGAATGTAGTAAAGTGAATTTTGATTAAATTTAAGGGATTTGTTAGAAATTGGGAAAGGTAGCTATTATTTTTGTATTTTTGAGAGTCAAGTGAGTTTTAATGGAATCGAAATTATTTTGATATAGCCAATAAACTTTAATTCATTTACAAAATTTAAAAACCATGTAATCAAATGAGAGTGGAACAAAATAACTATATTTTATTCATTCTCCATCCTAACTATTATAATGAAGGCCCAAGCCTTTATAAGTACTATATGAGATTTTCGAAATCCAATATTTTTGAAAATTAATAATTTTAAATAATTCTCTCATGGCTCTAAAATTGAACACTAGCTAAAACCTGACTAGAGGGATACTAGTTGTCAACTGCTTTTTCTAATTAGATGCATAAATAAAGATATAACTATTAATTACAAAATAAAAAAATACTGTAAAAACACTAAAACCCCAATTTGAAGCCTTATATGAAGGAATTAGGTTCACTTGAGGAAAAATTATGATCAGAAGGATCTTGTCCGTCACTGCGGTGAACACTTCAAATTATAACTTCCTATTAAATTTGAGCCTAAATATTAGATAATGGAAACAAAAGTTATAACCCCGAGAATTCCCTGTAACATTCATTTTTTTTATGTTTATCTTTCTTTTTCTTTATATGAGATTTGCTAGAAATTCAAAAAACTAAGTGGGATAGGAATCTACTTTTTTTTACTTTATATGGAATCTTGGAAAAAGGAATTTTAGTTTAATTGAAATGATTTGATAGGCATGAGGAAAAGTAATGTGGAACTCTTTTTTTTTTTTAATTAGCCAAATAAATGTGCGGGTGGGATAGGAACTTGCTTCCTTTTTTTTGAGAATTTGGGAAAGTAAATTTTATTGAAATCCATAAAAGTAAGTATGATTGGGATAAGAATTTATAATTTTTTTTTTTGTTTTTAAGAATTGTTTTTTTGAAATTGATAAGAGTTTATAATTTTTTTTTTTGTTTTTAAGAATTGTTTTTTTTTAAATTGAAATAATTTGTTATAAATTCAAAAAATTAAGTATGAGTGAGATAGAAACCTACTTTTTTTTCGTTTTTTTAATGGGAATTTGGCAAAGTGAATTTTAGTTGAATTTAAATGATTAGCTAGGAACTTACTTTTTGGGGCTTTTTCTCGGAATCTCGCAATTGAAATATAAGTTGTTAAATTTTAGAAAAACAAGTCAAAGTAGGATAGAAACTTATTTTTTTAATTTTTATAGAAATTTGGCAAGGTGAATTTTGATTGAATTAAAATTATTTGATAGGAATATTTGAAAGTAAGTGTGACCACGATAATAATCTATGATTTTTGTGTTTTTTTTCAATCTCGAAAAGTCATTTTTAATGAATTTGAAATGATTTTCTAGAAATTCACAAAAGAACATTAAAAATGATTTTTTTAGAAATTCACAAAAATAAATTTGAGTAAGACATGAACCTACTACTTTTGAATGACCTTTTATGAGAATTTAATTTTAGTTGAATTCAAATGATTCATTACAAATTGGAAAATAATAAGAAATTGGAAAGTGAATTTTAGTTGAATTTAAGTGATTTACTAGATCTTTGGAAACGTAAATGTGATTAAGACAACTTTTTTTTAATATAAGAACTTTATTTGTAATAGAATTGTAGAAATTTACAAAAATAAATATGAGTGGAATAGAATCTATTTGTTTTTTAATGATTAAGATGTATTAAGAAAAATTTGAGATAGAAAATGAGGCTCAAAACAAACAAAAAATTACTATCAAAATCAACTTTGATTATGAGAATTTAATTTTAGTTGAATTGAAATGATTCATTAGAAATTGGAAAGTGAATTTTAGTTGAATTTAAGTGATTTACTAGATCTTTGGAAAAGAAAATGTGACTAAGACAACTTTTTTTTAATATAAGAACTTTATTTGTAATAGAATTGTAGAAATGTACAAAAATAAATATGACTGGAATAGAATCTATTTGTTTTTTGATGACTAATATGTATTAAGGAAATTTTGAGATAAAAAAATGAGGCTCAAAACAAAACAAAAAATACTATCAAAATCAACTTTGGAAAAATCAATCATATTTTAGAGGATGACATCATCCATAATGATTAGGATGATACTATATCAGTTGAGAGTGTTTTTTTATCAAATTATAAATAGAGGATGAAAACCTATAAATAACCATAGTAATAGCAATGTTATATGTAAAGTACTCGTAATAAAAAAAATACTAATAAATTATTTTGATAATAATAATAATAATAATAATAAAATTATTTTCAAAATATTTAGAAAAAGATACATTAACTATTTCAATGTAAAATAAATTATTAATAAAACATAAAAATTTATTGAAAATCATAATAATTTTCAATTATTTTTTAATACTTTTGAGCATAAAATAATATTTTAAGACAAATTAAATTATTTTTATTTTTCTTAAAATATAACATTAAAGACCATCATCATTATCAATAAATTATTATGTCACCGCAGGTGATATATATGAATTGCTCATGAGTATTAATTCATATAGATATGGGTAAAAAATTTCAATCTTCTAAAGTTTGTAATAGTTTTTATTAAATGTAATGGAATTTAGACTAAGGTTTGGTAATATTTAAAACATTTAATTATTATTATTATTTTTTATTATCTATTTTTTTAGATTATTATTGGTTTGGGGATATGACTTTGCTCTTGGTTCCTGTTCCCTAGGACCCGACGACGAGGATGATATCAACAATTATATATGATTATCCTTGTAAATAGTACCTTCTTTATCATAAATCTATGACAATTAATATTTTAGGTTTCCAAGATCGAGCCAGTTAAGAAATTAATATTTCAGGTTTCCAAGATGGGGGCATTAAAAAACTTAGAAATTTTTCTACAGACTGCCCTTCGGAAAAGTAAATGGTTCAGATCACAAGCCCCAATAGTGATACTTAATAATATGATATGACACTTAATAATATGATATAAGACAAATAAAATACATTAAGACATTCAAGATTTCTTAATCTCTGTGCCACCTTAGGGTTTCCATCAAGATTTATGTGTATGGTTTTAGTACCGCAAAGATTTCCGTGATTGAATGCTGATATATGATACAATACTCAGTCTGAGTTTTCAATGCTACTTATTCTCATGGACAAGAGAAGTAACTCACAACTCTTTAATGTATCAACTCGTTTGATCATCAAATGTCCATCAAATCGTAGCAACTTCAATGTCTTCACTAGAGTAATGAAACTTTAATGCTCCATGATAGGTCTTCCCCAACTTTAATGCTCCACCGTATTATTTCAAACTTCAACGCATAGCACTAGCTCCAAGATACTTTTTATAAAGAAACCAAGATGAACTACAGCAGTGAATGAGATAGTCTATTCATTATTATATTTCCATTCACTAAACAATGAATATTACTGTGTTCTCAACATTCTTCATACCAGAGTGAGAAATTACTAGGATATAGGGCTTCTCAATCTAGGTGTTAGCATTGATACGACTTCAAAGTTGCTTCTTGCTATGGCAAAAACCAAGCAATTGGTAATGGAGGTTAACCGCTGATCCAGGAGGATATTGGTGGCCACCCACCTATTCCTCTTGGACCCCCACCACTATTTCTTTCAGTTTTTTAGTTTCCTTAATCGTAGCACAATTTACTATTTTTGGCAGTTTTTGGGTCCTAAACTTCTGGAGCTGTTTTGAGGCCCTAAACGACGCTTGTTTGACATCGAATGGTCGAGAAAATATGAGTTCATTCTCGACTCGATATTTTCTATTTATGGATGTAATCCTTAAACAAATCTTTCTAACGATGTATCATGCTCTTCAAATGGAGGTAGTATGCTAAAGTTACGACCCCAGGAAATTGATGTACCAAGTTACCCAACGGGGCCCACATTAAGGTGTTTCACCTCCTAGGGTTAGGTTTTTGGATGTGTAGGGTTTCCATTGTTTCTCAATAATATATAGGCCTTCAAGTCTCATTGTAACACAGAGTTCAGAGGCGTGTAGCCGCCACATCTCTTCTCAGAGATAAGCTACCAACACTCTAGCTAGTTTATTTCCATTCTGTATGTAAACAAGTTTCAGTTATTAATTAATGAAATGAAGTGTTATTTCTGTTGCATATTTGTTTCTATGGTTATTTTTGTATTGTGTTGCATTCTTGCATAAATCCGGATCAGTGGTATCAGAGCAATCTTCTCTTTCTCGATCCTTCTTTGCATGCCCCCAACGAGGGCAGGGTATAAAGAGTTAGGGCTCGATCTGGTTAAACCTTTGCAAGATCAGCCTCGTAAATCTCGACAACCACCCATGGGGGACGAAAAGAAAGATGAGGGTGTAGAAGATCCTATCAAAATGTTGCTCGAGGAGGCCCTTGAAAAACAAAGGAATGTGATGATGAATAACTTCGCGCAGATCCTTCAACGACTTCCCACTAGTGGCGCATCTGCATCTAGCAGCCACTCTACACGTGCAACCCTATTTAAGGTACAAGCAAACTTCGACATTCCCATATTTGATGGTTGAATAGATGCAGACGCCGTAGATAAATGGTTGAATCTATTAGAAGGATATTTCTCAGTTCATGACTTTTTTGACTTGGAAAAGATTAATTTTTCTCTACTCAAAGCCGCCCCCCATGTCAAGGACTGGTGGGAAACCTACTGTGAGAGAAAGGATGAGGAGGAACCTTCTCTTTTCTCAATCGTACCCACTTGGAATTCTTTCCAAGATTCCATAAACGGACAATATTATCCAGTGGGGAGCTATGAGGACAAGTACATCCAATGGATTACGCTGTGGCAGCAAAGTGATCAAGATGTGCATGAGCTGACGAATCTGTTCCATACCCTGCGCACCAAGTTGGGTATCAAATATTCAGAGAAAAATTTGGTGCTGAAGTACCGCAGTTGTCTGCATAGAGACATTCAGGAGGAAATGGAGTTCCTCGACATCTCCTCGCTTGGTATGGCATATCGGTATGCTGTCGAAATTGAGCAAAAATTCAAACAGAAAAAACGAGACTTTGGATCTGCAAATCAGAAGCAAGGGAAAGGTGCCCCCAAACCACAGAACTAAGGAATCAGCCAAGGCATGGCGACTCAAGAAAACTTGCCAAAGCCGCAAGCAAAGAGCAACACTGCAGAGCTGAAGAAGGAAGCAGGAAAGTGGTGCGAGTTCCATAAGAGCCCCACTCACAACACAAGTCAATGTCGGGCTAAGCAATCACTGGTGGCTGAGATAAAGGCTTCTGAATCAGATGCATGCGCTAACACTGAATCTGAACCCGAGAAGGGGAATGAAAAAGGGAAGAAGATTATCGATGCAGAGCCCAATGCCACCGTTGCCACCATGAATATCCAAAATGAAGAACCAGAAGATTCAAAGGAGGAGGAGCGTCTTTTCCACTCCTAGATGTGGGTAAAGGGTTCCCCACTACAGTTCATCGTCGACAGTGGGGGCCAAAAGAACCTGATTTCAGTAGAGGCCGTGAAGCGGTTTGGTTTTCCAACCAAAGCACACCCGCAGCCGTACACCATCGGGTGGCTTCACTAAGGACGACATCTTTGCATCAGCCAACAGCGTCGCTTCCCTACAGCATCAAGCCCTCCACCAATGAGGTATTATGTGCTATTGTTCCTCTTGATTTTTGTGATGTATTATTAGGTCAACCATACTTATGGAAGCGACATGCTGTGTATGAGTCCCAGCCTCGCGCTGTTATTATTACGTTGGGAAATAATTTGTACAGGATACCAAAGGTACCACCCCCTACCGCTATCTCTTTGGTTACTACAAAGCAATGCAGTAAGCTCATTTCCAAAACCAAGAAGTTTGTTTTCTTGATGATCTTCCCTCAGGGAAAGAAGAAGATCATGGCCACAACCTCCAGATAGGGCCCCTCCACAAGACAGCAACAAATGGACAAGGTCGTGGAGGAGTACCGAGGCATATTCACCTCACCCACCGGGGTACCTCTCCACTATCAGGTCAAGCACCCCATTGATATGACCCCAGGAGCACCGATTCCCAATGGACCAATCTATCCCCACTCTGTTCTGGAGAATGATGAAATCGAGAGGAAAATTCAGGAGCTACTGCAGAAGGGTCACACCCGGCCAAGTTCATCACCCTGTGGGAGCCTGATCGTGTTGGTACAGAAAAGGGATGGGACTTGGAGACTCTGTATTGACTATCGGGCGATGAACAAGTTCAGTGTCCGGAATAGGTACCTGATCCCATGGATTGATGACCTCCTGGACCAGCTTAAAGGGGAAAAATATTTTAGCAAGATTGACTTAAAGTCCGGGTATCACCAGGTACTGATCGAGCCGAGTGATGTGTGGAAGACCGCCTTCAAAGCCAAGGAGGGCCTTTTCGAATGGTTGATCATGCCTTTCGGGCTTACGAATGCTCCTACAAGCTTCATGAGACTGATGGAAAACATATTACGGCCATTCACCAACTCATTTGTAGTAGTGTACTTGGATGACATCCTGATCTTCAGCCAGACTTGGGAAGAGCACCTCCACCACATCCGACAGGTCCTCCAAACATTACAGCAGCACAAGTTGTGTGCCAATTTGGACAAGTGCACTTTTGGCATGACCTAGGTTCAGTATCTGGGATACATTATTGATGACTGTGGGGTACATGTGGATCCAACCAAGATCCAAGTCATTTGGGATTGGCTAGCCCCAACTACTCTAACAGAGCTTCACAGCTTTTTGAGTCGTGCTAATTTCTACTGCAGCTTCGTGTTGGGATTCTCTCATATCACTTGGCCCTTGAGTCAAGTCACCAAGGGAGGAGCAAAAGCAAAATTATTCTGGTCAGAAACTCAGCAGAAGGCGTTTGCAGAATTGAAACATTGCCTCTGTTGGGCCCCAGTGCTCACATTACTAGACTTGCAACAACCATTTGAGATTGAGATAGATGCCTCTGACTATGCTATTGGGGCACTCCTTACTCAACAAGGAAATCCAGTGGCATATCACAGTGAGAGACAATCTGCAAATATCCCACTTATGACAAAGAGATGTATTCCATTGTACAGGCTTGCCGACAATGGAAGCATTACATTTTGGGGAAGGAAATGATCATCCACATAGACCACCGACCCCTGTAGTTCATGCAGACACAAGGGAAGTTACAGAACGATCGCCATCAGAAGTGGTCCACATATGTACAACAGTTTCATTTGAACATCAAGTACAAGAAGGGAAGCACCAATAATGTTGCAGACTGTCTCAGCCAACCACCAATCGTGGTGATAACAACCATGCTCAACTCTTGTGAGCACGAGACTTCTGATTGGGCGCTTCTCTACAAGAGCGATCTAGAATTCAGCCACACATACCAGACGCTCTTGGAGGGAAACCAAGTTCCAAAATTTCACCTCCAAGATGTACTACTATGTCACATGGGACACCTTTGTGTTCCTTCAAACGAGCATGCCAAGATGATTTGGGAAGCGCACTACAGTCGGGTCGCTGGGCATTTCGGGGTCGAGAAAATAGTGGCAGTACTGCAGAAGTATTTCTATTAGTCGAACCTTTGATAGGACGTCGGGAAGTATATCCGATCCTCCACTGCCTACGCCATTGCCAAACCATCCATCAAGAAGTAAGGCCTCTATACTTCGTTGCCTACCCCTAGTCGACCTTGGGAATCCATCTCAATGGATTACATGCCAGGCCTTCCTTCTACTAAGCACGGCAACGATTGCTTTTTTGTGGTCGTTGACAGATTCTCAAAGATGGCCATAATGGCAGCCTGCAAGAAGAATATCACAGCAGAAGCCACTGCTAAACTCTTCTTTGAATGAGTGTGGGTACACTTTGGCATCCCAAAGTCTATAATATCAGACCGGGACAGCAGGTTCCTTAGTACATTCTGGTCTAGCCTATGGTCAATGCTAGACACCAAGCTCACAAATTCCATAGCTTTCCATCCCCAGATTGATGGCCAAACAGAGGTCGTCAATAGGATGATTGTACACATTTTGTGCATGTACAACTCAAAGCATCCACGCACATGGGATGAGAGCCTCCCCTATGTACAACACAGCTATAACCGAGCCCTCCACAACTCAACCAACCACATCCCCTTTCAGGTGGGCTTGGGATTCCAACCACTATGTCCCATTGATGTAGCCATGCCATTTGCAACTACTCAAGCTGATTCAGCTCATATCTAGTCTAAAGTTTCCAAGGCAAACAAATTCATTGAGCACATTCAACACATTCACCAACAGGTTCATGACATATTGGATAGATCCAATGCTAACTACAAGCAGCGACATGATCAGCATCGGGTGCAACACAACTTCCAGGTGGGCGACAAAGTGTGGCTACATTTACAGAAGGAGCGTCTTGCTGGACCCCACCACAAGCTTCGCCCGCTCCGATATGGGCTATACGCCATCACCAAGGCTATCGGGGACAATGCCTTCGAGCTCAATATTCCACCATTCCTTGGTTTGCACCTAGTGTTCAATGTGGACCACCTTCGACCCTACTTTCTGCCTCTACTGGACACATCAAACATGGCAGAACAACTCACACCAACAGAGTTAAACCCCGACTACATGGAACAAGCCACAACTGATCGGATTATGGACACACAGATCAAGAACACCCACCAGCAGAAGATCCATCTATATCGAGTTGTCAAAGCAGGCCAACTCATTCACCAGGGAAAGTGGCTCATCGGGGACCAAGTTCAACAGAAGTTTCCTCATCTCATGGAGGAACTCAACGCAATAGGGACCATTGCTTCCTAAGGGGGGAGGAATGATCTAGGAAGATATTGGTGGCCACCCACCTATTCCTCTTGGACCCCCACCACTGTTTCTTTCAGTTTTCCAATTTCCTTAATTGTAGCACAATTTATTATTTTTGGCAGTTTTTGGGTCCTAAACTTTTGGAGCCGTTTTGAGGCCCTGAACGATGTTTTTTTGGCATCAAATGGTCGGGAATATATTAGTTTGTTCCAGACTTGATATTTGTTGTTTATGGATGTATTCCTTAAACAGAGCTTTCTAACGATGTATCATGCGCATCAAACGGAGGTAGTATGCTAAAGTTATGACCCCTGCAAATTGATGTACCAAGTTACCCAACGGGGCCCACATTAAGGCATATCACCTCCTAGGGTTAGTTTTTTGGATGTGTATGGTTTCCATTGTTTCTCAATAATATATAGGCCTTCGAGCCTCATTGTAACATAGAGTTCAGAGGCATGTAGCCGCCACATCTCTTCTCAGAGATAAGCTACCAGCACTCTAGCCAGTTTATTTCCATTCTGTATGTAAACAAGTTTTAGTTATTGATTAATGAAATCAAGTGTTATTTCCGCTGCATATTTGTTTCTATGGTTATTTGTGTATTCCGTTGCGTTCCTGCATAAATCCGGATCAACCGCAGAGTGAGCTAGACTTAGGACTCTGTTAGAAATATGACACACGAAGGCAGGTTTTTAAAATAAATTTAAATTAGCTTTTATGTTATGAAAATGACAATAAAAAATAGTGCTATTTACATTAGAATAGCTGGCCAACATCAAGCATGCCTCAGGTATTATTAACCAACAATCATAGCTAATGTCTTCTCTTCACTTACCATAGCTCCAATTGCTTTAGCATAGATCTCTAGTAATGCTATTGTTGAATAACTTCTAGAGGTTTGTGAGAAAATACCATTGAAAATTATATTTCAAATAAAAATAATAATTTTAAATGCCCAAAACCTGTTTCTATGTACTCACCAACTTAACCTTGACGGAAATTGAAAATGACATGTCTTTCTCAAATATGACCCACCCATTTTGCTTTGAGTTGACATTTTCATATTATGTACATAGTTTTTCATATGTGTTATATGAATTTGAGGATGCATATTTTAGCTCCTTGATAATTCTGAAACCTTTTGAAATTTGATATTTTTAAATAAAATCTCACTCCAAGATTCAAAAAGTTGGTGTTACAATGCTACGCACGCGCTTGTTATAGACAGAAAGTTGCACATCGTAGAAGTGGACGAGTTTATCTATCACTAATTACTAGCATACTGCGCTAGTTTGCCAAAAGAAGTAATTAATTAAGTATGGATCCTTTAAATGTACCCAAAGACTTGGTTCTCATGATTCTAATTTGTAGTCCTGATGTGTGATGCCAGGCTCAAAATCTTTTTCATCATGGGCAGTGGGAGGCGGCAGATGCAGATGGTTTCACAGCCCTGAAGGTATTACCCCACAAGAATGTCAAGATAAAGTTTAACAGCCCATCTCCATTAATTTATGGTTTTAGTTGTTCACCGTAGTTGACAGTTACACAAATGACGAGAAACAACATTTCATTCAAGTCCAGAAAAATTTAAACTAAAGAAAAAAAACATGCATCCATCAACTTACATGGACATTTTGAGACACTTAGACAATGAATCTTGCAATGAGTAAAAAAAATGAAATGTAGGAAATTGAATGACATTTCCAGTATCTAATCTTTTTATATTCAAAATATTCTTTACTATCTAAAGTTTGATCTTTTTTAATAGACACTTTTTATTTTTGGGACAAATTATAAGATATATGTTTTTGTGGGTGCAACCGTTGAGTGCCTAAATGATGGATTCAATTTACAAACATTGGCAGACATATAGAGAATAGAAAATACTAGTGCACACACTAACATTGTGTAGGTTAAGAGTTATTGAAAAAAATAATGAAGCCTTTCTGAAAAAAATTGTGAAGTATGTCGTTTGATCAACTATAGATTCAAAGATGGAATATCTTGATCAACTATAGATTCAAAGATGGAATATCAACAGAGAACGCTGCAATGATAATCGTTTTTTCTCTTGATTACATGCCTGCAGCTCGGAAGCCTTCTATACAGAAATACTGCAAAGATCTCAAAAATTTCTTGGTTCACTCAATGACAAACATTTTTGAATTAAAGTAACTGGCACCCCCACTGAGGCAAGTAGGCCCTACCTTTAATTCAGAATACACTCCATTTCCATCATAAACTTGATCCAGATTCTATACTAACATTAAAATATATATATATATATATATATTATTCTAATACATATATTTTACACCATCGTTTCCTCTTAAATGCAAGAACTAAATTCGCTGATGATCGAGATTCAAGTCTCTGAATATTATCATATTGTACAGTTCCCGCGATAGTAACAATATAGCTTCAAACCTGTGACTGGTTTCTGCTTTACATTGAGGACTGACTCTCGGGAATCTCTAGACATGTTCTGAATATTATCAGAAACCAACATACAATGTTCCCATCTCACTAAAGTTTACTGCGAACAGTTTTATTATGTTTCAGTTAATTTATTTAATAATGTTATTATTTTTCAGTTCATTTATTTTTTGAAACATGGGAACATCAACAATTTTTTTTAATGTTTTGACTTAAGGTTTGTCCCACATTCATACTTTTCCCAACCAGGATAAAAATATGTTCAATGTAATTTTAATATGGCCACTTTGGGGAAGAACACAAATATGGAAATACTGCATACTCTTTCGGTTTATCATATATTTAAGGTTGTACATTATATACAAGTATTTAGAATTTCATTATTTTAAAAGTTTTTTTTTTAATTTTTATAATAATGTAAAGAATATTAATATGTTATTAAAAAAAAATTAAAATTTTTACTTTTTCAAATAAAAATAAATAAAAGTAATTAAAAATATATATAATTACATCTTTATATTTAAATAATTTAATATTTAATATTTTTAAAATGAAAAAACTAAAAAAAATATTATCAATGCCACCATTAATTTGATCTTTTAAAATTACAAGAATGCCATCATTAATTTGATCTGACATCCATTGGTGTTTCTCTCGCGTGAGTTGAAAATTCGGGATTGGAGCCCGTGTGAACTGTTGGTTATATTTAGCGCCCTTGATGGATTACTCATTTTTTATGTCAATGAATGACACTATAACTTCACTCATATAAAAGAGGTTGTGAAAACTCCTTTATGCTTAACAATTTCTCTCTTTTGGAATCTCTCCTACCAAACTCATCATCTATGTCATAAATACCAATATATTATTTGCAACATCAAAATGTTTTGAAGCTCTTTCTTATGAATAAGTTAGTTTTATAGGAATTGGCATTCTTTGTAAAATTGAAGAATTAAATAGCCAAACTGATTAAGCCTAATAATAACATCCAAATTCAACTAGTTTCAAATCTAAAATCTAAAATGTTTATTTGGTTGTTATAGCATGATTTGTCACACTTGATACATTGTGCTTGTATGCCTATCCTTGTCCCTATGCAGACTCCCTTTACCCCTTTTTGCTCACTATGACCTTGATGCTCCAGTGGAACCCCTTAAAAGACACTTTTATATATATACACGGGTCACAAGTCTACAACCTGCATATACACAGCTTGCAACACTATCACCCATGTACATCGGGAAATGTGCTCAAAAACAAAAAATATTTGGAGTTTTCCCCCACTAAGTAACGAAGGGCTTGTCCCTTGGCCTTTCATATGTCGGGAAAAGCTCCACTTTGACCCTACACCTCCTATTGAAGGGATATTTATTGAGCTACTATGAATCATTAGAGGAGGAAAAGTTTGACAGAAAATACATTATAGTGGAATTGTGCCCCATTCTGATATACTTGAGTCTGCATCCCTTTGTCCTTGAAGCAACCATTAGTGTTATTTCCCAAGCTTTCCTTGATCTTTGTGAGCTTTCCTTTGTATGGAGGATTGAAGTGGTGGAGGCCCACATGGAGGGACTCAATTTCTCAATTTCAACGAGGTTCCGATAGAGTTTGTCATCTTTATCTCTATTCATATTAATAGAAATATCCATTTTTCATCCATTGCATGTGTAATTATAAATATTTTCCATCCATGGATGTAATTACTTTGATTATGCATTGGAATATAACATGCTAGATTAGATTCTAATGCTTTGCATATATCATGCTTGTATATTTTGTTGTTGTTGAGGGCACTGGTGTAGGTACAAGCTTGATTGAAATCTCAACGGGGGTCTTATTCAAACGTCTGGAATAAGGTATGCTCCCTTGGTCCCTTAGTGTTAGTTTCGATTCTATATTTATCATGATTGGAAATGGGTTTATTCCTGGTGTCATCCTGTCTGTTGTGGTCCACCCCAAGCAATAGGCAATCTTCTCTGTAACAGAATTGGCAAATCCATTGGGGACTTCTTTTTTGTTGGGGTTTGGGTGCATGATTTGCTTGATTTTCTCTCTGTTTCTCCCGTTTTTTGTGTCGCATTTGGTAGTATGCTCATCCATTGATAGTTCCCTAGAGTGGGTTGACCCTTGGCCTACTTTTTACCACCTTCTTTGTATACATGCGACAGATAATATGCAGTCACGTATATATGTTGGCTGTGCTTTACATAATCACGTACAATATACATTATTGTTCTTTAAACAGTCGTGTACATCCCCCCTTTGGGTTGAGTTCTTGATGTGGGAATGTTTTGGGTGGGTTGTGAGTGTGGTTGGGTCTTCTTTGGTACCAATAATGTTTGTTGAGTGTTCCTTTTGTGAATAGAAACTCCTTTTTGTTAATTTTCTTTTTTTTAAGCTTTTCTTGTCATTTATCTCCTTTTTTTTTCCCATTAGTGAATTAGTCTTTGTCTCGATGTCTTTCTTGACTTGTGTTTGCTACTTGCTGCAAATACTAAGAATTTTAATGACTTATTGCATTTTCATTCTTTTATATCAAAAATACAAAATAATTCTATAGTTTCATACTTACTTGCATCTCACATATGCATTTAAGGAGGTACTTGCATTGGGTTGCTTGGTTGAGAGTAGTGTTTAGGATTTCATATAGAAATGATTGCATTGGAATTTGAAAAGGAAGGAAATTTCTGCATTGCATGTAGTGGCATACCCCCTTTTTCATAATTAAAAACAAGTTGCACTTGGCATTGTTTTTTAGGTGTTCATATTTACTTCATTGTTGATTCATAACCTCACTAGTTGCACGTTCATTACCCTTGAGTAATCACAGACCTAAAATTAACGCTTAAATTAAAATTGATTACACATTTTTATTCGGTAGAGGTGCACGAACAAGCTTATGATTGTAGAGTCTTGGAATAGGGTGTCGTGAATAAATATTTCCAAGAGTATGAAACAACATAAGAAGGTGTCTATCCTGGTGATAAGTGAAATCCTTGGTATAATTAGAGTTCACAAGAGGCTCCTCTTACATAGGAGTTAATGGAATATTTAAAAACATAGAGTACAACATGAATAAAGATACACGGTGTCACTTTTCCCAATAGGGCTTGTTGTGTTGATACTTCAGTTTGTCGATAAGTTTACTTTATGGACATGTTGTTTTGATAAGTTACATAAGACGACTACATATAATAGTGTAATTCAAATTTCTCAAAAATTTTCCTGTGTTACACTTTAATACCTCCATTTACATCATTTATGTCATTTTCTTACTCACTTATTATCTAGCATTCAACTATTTTTTACTCAAACTTTTCTTAAAATAAAGCTACTAAATAACTATGTTGCTAATCATTCTTTTAAACTATGCATAAACGTATTTTTAAACTATACATAAATAATACATTGTTCCAATGTTATCTTGTCAAATGTTTTATAACTATTTTAATTTTTACCTTTAAATTATATTTGATTATTAATTAAAATATTTATAAACTATTACAAAATATTTATAAAAGGTAGGTATATGCTTTTTGTTTTATTTTATAATTGCAATATTTTAAAGTACATTTATCTTATTGTATTCTAAAGCAATTTCTATATTAAGAAATACTCTTATTATTAGTCACATCAAAGAAGATATATATATCTATATATATATATAGGAATTTTTTCAATTTAAATTAGCTATAGTTACATTGGTTGTAGTGAAAAAGGTGAGTTGTAAATATACATTCCCTAAAAAAATGACTAACCCATAATATTTTATTATATCTTTTAGGAGAGCCATTTTAGACCTCAAAATACACCTAATAGGAGCCTCCTTTTTTTGGCCTATTATGAGAATGATTTAGCAAAACATTTAACTGGAATTTACATGATTTGCAAAAAATTTTAAAAAATAAATGTGATTGGGATAGGAATTTTTTTAATATTTTATTGGAATTTGGCAAAGCTAATTTTAATTGAATTGATTGAATGATTTGCTAAAAAATAGGTTAAGTGTGTGTGACTATAACCTACTTGTTTTTTCCTTTTGGGGGATGATTAGAATATGAACCTACTTCTTTTTGTCTTTCTTGGGAATCTCCCAAATTTGTCTCTCTTTTTTTTCCTTTTAGGGGACGATTGGGATATGGACCTACTTTTTTTTTTTGTCTCTCTTGGGAATCTCACATTCATTTATCTTATTGTATTCTAAAGAAATTTCTATATTAAGAAATACTCTTATTATTAGTCACATCAAAGAAGATATATTTTTTTTATTTTTATTTTTTAGGAATTTTTTCAATTTAAATTAGCTATAGTTACATTGGTTGTAGTGAAAAAGGTGAGTTGTAAATATACATTCCCTAAAAAATGACTAACCCATAATATTTTATTATATCTTTTAGGAGAGCCATTTTAGACCTCAAAATACACCTAATAGGAGCCTCCTTTTTTTGGCCTATTATGAGAATGATTTAGCAAAACATTTAACTGGAATTTACATGATTTGCAAAAATTTTAAAAAAATAAATGTGATTGGGATAGGAATTTTTTTAATATTTTATTGGAATTTGGCAAAGCTAATTGTAATTGAATTGATTGAATGATTTGCTAAAAAATAGGTTAAGTAAGTGTGACTATAACCTACTTGTTTTTTCCTTTTGGGGGACGATTAGAATATGAACGTACTTCTTTTTGTCTTTCTTGGGAATCTCCCAAATTTGTCTCTCTTTTTTTTCCTTTTAGGGGACGATTGGGATATGGACCTACTTGTTTTTTTCTCTCTTGGGAATCTCTCACATTCATTTTTAGTGAAACTGAAATGAAATCTATGAATTGTGTCTAACCAACTTAGTATTTTTTATTGGAATTGAAATGCTTTGCTAGAAACTTAGAAAAACAAACGTGGGTGGGACCTTTTATGGAAATCTAGCAAATTGAATTTTAGTTGAATTGAAATGATTTGTTGGAAACTCATAAATGTAAGTGTGATTGGATAGGAAAATACATTTTTTGGTTTTTTGGGGGAATCGGGAATAGTTGGTAATTTTTAGAGGAAATGAAATGATTTGCTATAAATTAAGAAAATTAAGTTTGTCTTTTTATGGGAATCTGGCAAAGTGAAATTTAGTTGAATTGAAATGATTTATTGGAAATTCTTAAAAGTAAGTTTGACTCAGATAAGAACCTACATTTTTTGGGACTTTTTTTAGGGGAATATCACAGTCATTTTTAGTGGAATTGGAATGATTTGCTAGAAATTAAAAAAAAAAATAGTATGGTTGGGATAGGAGCCTACTTTTTTATAACTCTTTATTGGAATTTGGTAAAGTGAATTTTAGTTGAATTGAAATAATTTGCTAGAATTTGAAGAAAAATAAATGTGAGTGGGACATGAACCGACTTTGTTTTGGACCTTTTATGGGAATTTGAGAAAGTGAGATTTGGTTGAATTGAAATGATTTGCTAGAAATTCAAAAAAAAAAAGCCTCACTAGGATAGGATCCTATTTTTAAGGTTTTTTTGGAATATGGAAAAGTTAGTTTTAAGGTGAAATTGAAATGATTTGCGATACATTTAGAAAAATAATTGTGAGTGGGACATGAACCTTTTTTTTATGTTTTATGGGAATTTGGAAAAGTGAATTTTAGTTGAATTGAAATGATTTCCTAGATGTTAGTCCCTGAGATGTTCCAAGGCCGCTTTGGACCTATGCCGAGGAATTAGTAACTTGATTTGAATGCAATTGAGACTGCTTGTTGAAGCAGGGATAGTAATCTTGAATACTGTGAGTGACTCACCTGAATTATAGACCGACATGGTTATTACATGTAACCAAAATTTACAATGATGGGAATCACTTTGAATTTACAAAAACAATTATAAGAAATATGTGAATAGATGAAGAATGGGACAAAGTACTTGTGAAAGTAGGCTTTACATCATTATAAAGAAAGTGCAATGAGCAATAAGAACTCAACATATCTAAGAAAGAATGTAATACAAAAAAGGTAAGGCTAGCCCAGGGACAACAACGTTAATTCCAATTAGCATATCATAAATATTCCATAATATGTTAAAAGAAAAAGAGCATTCGTCGTCATATTTGAACCAAATAAAAGACGAACAGTTTCCTCAAGGGCCTTATATTACATCATTTGCAATATTACTTGAAATATGAAAGGAGTGGAAACATAAAAAGAAGATAGGAGACTCTGTAAAAATAAAAATTAATAATCCTCAATGCTTGGATCACAAGACCGTAATGATCAAAACAATTCTCTAAGAAGTTACACTTTACTCAAAAATATGATGACCTTTGTTTAATAGGTCTCTAGCCCTATTTATAACCTTCAGATTTACAAAAAGTTACAACATAATTATGCTAGATGATAATTGTCATTTCTATTATTAGGTTTTCAGTATGCCATTTTGAACACTGTTGGTGATAGTGATGTTTACCCGCCTTGATCTTGAATGCTAAGACTACCTATGTCCTAAGTGTTGTCTTGGCAACTGAGGTGTCCCTTGAAGGAATTGCTAAAATGACATCTGAAAAAATTGCTGAGATGACAACTGATAGACTTGATGTGTCAAAACTTGGGATTGTTGATGTGTTGGTTGTGATGAATATGCACTAGCTGCTTCATGAGGTACAATTGTTGCACTCTGCTAGGTGGAACTCAAGCGCAAATATTTAGAAATATATTTCCAACCATTTTCCATTAGATAAACTAATATCCTCATCTTTCTAGCACACATGTATAGCTCTATATAGTGTGAATAAGAAGGCAAAAGAAGAATTTTAAGTACCATATCTAGACTAGCAGTCAAACTAAAAACACCAGAAAATTTATCTAGAGTGACTTTGCCTTTGATTGACTTTGACATATTTTCAAATTATTGATCATTATTACAGAAATCAACTAACAATGCTATTGAAAATTAATACCATTGATGTCAAAGGATAAAATGATTTGTCAAAGGATCAATTGTTGAACTTGTTGCAATAAATGTCAAAGAATATTGAAGGAGATTGATGCCAAAGGATTTTGTTGAACATGTTGTAATTAGTAAAGACTTTCTCAATCAAATCCAATTTGGAGAAATACATATGGAAGAATGTGGAAGTCCAGAAATGAAAACGATCCCACCACGACACTGGTCATAGGTGCGCAAATAACAATCCATAAGAAGAACATTAAAAATGGCATATATGTGCAAATACCAGCTATATGGGACTTACGAATGATGAATTTGAAACATGAAGTTGTGTATAAAACCCCACAAAGAAAATGGTATATTTTGTAACGAATACTTATATCAAATATGAACTGATGTGCAAAAGTCCCACAAGGAATTTGGCATATGTGCACCAAATCCCACAAAGATGAATTATGATAAGCAACACACCAACACAAATCTTAACTTGAAGAAAACAAAAACAAGTTGGGTGTTAGCCAAGGATAAATAACTTCAAAAAGTGGACACATATCTTGAGTTGGAAAGAGTATAAATAAGCATGAGATGGATGAGTTGAATTAAGCTTGTAAAATGAATAACTAAGATAATATTGTTAGGCAAGCTTTGAAATTCTTTGAGATATCAATGGCTTGTTGATCGTGGAAAGAATTTTATGTAGTGGAGTCAAAGTGCAAAACTCAGTAGGTGATATACAACAAGAAGATAGCCTTATAAGGGTATATGTATTAAGGATGTGTGAAGTTCTTACTTAGTGAAAAAGAAGATCAAAGAGATGCAGAAGTTTTAGGATTATATAATC
This sequence comes from Pseudotsuga menziesii, assembly GCA_001517045.1. Lineage (NCBI taxonomy): Eukaryota > Viridiplantae > Streptophyta > Pinopsida > Pinales > Pinaceae > Pseudotsuga > Pseudotsuga menziesii. The sequence continues at coordinate 98,279 of LPNX010465806.1, read as the reverse complement.
CTACCTTGTCCAGATATAGTCTATTAGATCATTTTCCTAACTTGGGATTCATTTGCTAGAGTTTGGTGCCACCATGATATTGGTTCCACTGGTTCCACTGGTGCCATTAGTGCCACCAATGTGTCATTTGGTGCCACTAGTGTGCCATTTGGTGCCACTAGTGTACCATTTGGTGGTGCCAATCCCTACACTTTAGGAGCCAGTCTGAGTGCCACCATCAGCCTCCATCAGTTGGTTGTAGTTGGTAGGTAGTTATGCTAAGTTAATATCCAATTACATCCAATTAGATGTCCTTCAGTTCAATTAGCACCAGCCTTGCATGGCTGGATGGGAGTAAGCACCATTTCTCACCTACCTCATCAGTTTAACTGGTTTAATTGATTGATAGAATGAATTTGACATGTGGAGTTATATTAGTGAGATTCGATAGTGATTTAGACACTTCTAGTTAGTCAGTCAGTTAGGATTGATTTTGTAAATTTGAATCTTATCCACATGATTTGAATTATCCTTATTGTAACATTGTTGTATACTATTGGGATTAATGAAGATTAATGTTGTAATTTACTGATAAAATCTTATAAGTTTTCTCTGAAATTTGTCTTGTTCAATGTACATTGTTCATTCCATTCTAGTGCACAGTTATACCTTTCAATTGCACTCATTTCCTGTATATCAATGGTTCAATAATTCAAACATGGTATTAGAGCCTTATTCAGGCTAGCAACAAGTCTGTGCGATGTCCATTGTACACTAGAAGCAGTTGGGTTTCCACATAAATCCTACAAGATTTTCCTTGCTAACTCTGGATTCATCTAGAGAACTCTCTGCAGGTGTGAAGGACCCTCAACAAATGTAGATGTCGAGATGGAAGGCTTGAAACTACTATGATTGTGAATTTTTTTTGGTTTTTTGTAGTGATACTTGCAGGTACCTACGTACCTTGTTGAGAAATTGACTGTTCGGCAGGAATATTGATGGATTCTATAGCTCTTGTACCACAGATCCTTACACCCTTCAACTATGTTGATTAGAGGTTAGATATGCAAGTCTCCTTGCGCAAGCTTGGCATGTTTAGGATGACAATGGGAAGAGAGACAGAGCCTCATCACCCTACTGAGAAAAATAAGTTCTTGAAACGGTTGGATGAATCCTTTGGCTTCCTATGCACTCACATCTCCCAGGATATTCTCTTTCATCTTGAGGGATTGGAGACTCCAAAAGAATCTTGGGAAAATCTTGAAATCCTGTTTATCAAGCAAGATGAGCTTCGAGGGCACATATTGGAGAATGTGCTCATTGCATTGCATCCCAACAGTTTCAAAACTATCCAATAGTTTTTCACAAAATTCAAGTCTCTAAGACTGCAATGTAAACAATGTAGAATAGAGAGGAAAGATGAGGAGTTTGTGTTGTCTATGCTTAGCAAACTTGGTTATGAGTACTCCATATTTATCTCTACCTTCCATTCATGAAGAGATTCCATCCCCAATTGGAATATGCCTTCTCTAGATTTGTTTATTAAGTCCTTAATACAAGAGCATGATAATTTGGTTCAAATGGGAGTGTTACAAACCTCCAGGAATCAACCTCTTCTGATGTCAGACTCTAATAATGTGCAAGCCAGAGGGAAGCATGAGGGGAAGGATCCTAAAGCCTCTGATTCAAAGCTAAAAGAGAATCAGAAATATTTCGAAAGAGCCTCGGGTTCCAAAAAAGAGAAGACTAAGTGTCCATACTGTATGAGAGGCTTTCATCCATAAATCCAGTGCATGAAGAACACCCTCGACTAGTTGAAAAAATTCCTTGAACGGAACAATATTTCCCTTCCACAAGGTGCAAAGATGTCTAATATTGAAGACCATACTAAAGAATATGAGAGGTTCCTTTCTTTGAGAGCAGGCCTCACTCCGTCAAAGGCTTACTTGATAGATTCTCGAACATCCAACCACATGGTTTCCTCCATGGAATCCTTCACCACTCTCACTCTATGAGGAGGACCTAGAACTCATATGGGATGTGACTCCCAAATCTCAGCTGCTGGGATAGGTTCTATTAAAATCCAGCATGATGAGTTCAAGAATGTATTCTATGTGCCCTCTCTTGCATCAAAGCGATTTTTTCAAGAAGAAGAAGAAGAAGAATCTTCAACACTGTGAATTTGAGTTGAAGAAAGTATCCTTGGAGTGACTCCTTCTCCTATTGCTTTGGAAGTTTATGAGATCTCTCATATCTTATATTCTCATATAGCTGATCCAGAAGAAGACATTTGAATCTTTGTTATTGAGGAAAAAAATCTCCTTCCATTCCATGCAAACAATCTCTAGTGATTCTTTTATTTTAAATTATGTGCAAAGTTTTCCAGTAATTGTTTCAAAAAATGAAGAGGAATTTGATTTCTCTATCTCTAATGTTGTTGCTAGTGTGAAAAAAAGTAATAATTTGGATGTTTTTGAATAAATATCAGATTTTAGGAGTGATCCATTCACTCTCCTTGATCTAGATCTTCCAATAAATTCTTAGATGATTGTATGCACCAATACTCAGAATTTTGTTGAAGAAGGAGAAAACTCAGTGTATCTACCATTTCGGTGGGGAAATTGGAACCTTTGTTCCATACTCTTGGATATGATATGAAATTATTTGGATCTGATATGACCTTATTTGGTTCAAGTTTTAAGTTTCAATAGCATCTAGTCATGCATGTAGTTTTTCTCATCAATGTTGGTGTGAAAAATCAAGTACCACAAGTCTCTTTCAAAATTGTTGTTGGGAATTTGATGTCAGTTTTCTCTCATGAGTTTGTTGATATTATATTTTGTGGATCATTAGTTATTTTAGAAGCTATATAATATTATGGATCTCAATCATTCACTCTCCACAATCCCATGGATTCTCTACCTTTCTATTTGATCACACGATCATCTCCTCGTAGAACTAGTAAATATGGAGACATTTTGAATTTGCCTGGACACTTACTCCTAACACTTGGAGCTGATTTTACCTCACATGGTTTGATGTTCAAGGCTGAAATATATCAGTTTCTTGGGATTTCCTCAAATGGTTCTAATTCTCAAGAACTTTTTCTCTCTCATCAGTTGATCTTAGTTGCTCTACATGCATCCAATTTTCATCTTGCAACTGTCTATGTTTCTCATTCAGTTGAGCATATTCTTCTTCTTCCAAAGAGGAAAATTCCTCCAGACATGATCATTAGTTTGAAGAGGTTCACATGCATAGTATCAGGATGTTTCTACACATAAGAACCAAGATACTACATTTGTTGCTGCATAGTGCTACAAATTGCAACAAAGTTTTTGCAAGTTATTTTCCAAAGAGGAATATTTTTCTCCTAAGAATAGCTTGTATTTCCTGTTTCACTTCTTATCTTGAGGGGGGGGGGGGGATCCCATGAGGTTTTCCCCATTTTCCCTATTTTATTAAGTAGCTTTTAATTCTTTTAGAAAGTAATGGGTGTTTTTTGGCCTTTTTGCCAAGGCACATAGTTGTCCAAGTTAGGATTATGTAATCCTCCCTTGTCCAAATATAGTCTATTAGATCATTTCCCTTACTTAGGAGTCATTTGCTAGAGTTTGGTGCCACCATGATATTGGTTCCACTAGTTCCACTGGTGCCATTGGTGCCACCAATGTGTCATTTGGTGCCACCAGTGTGCCATTTGGTGCCACCGGTGCCAATCAATACACTTTAGGATCCACTCCGAGTGCCACCATCAACCTCCATCAGTTTGTTTTAGTTGGTAGGCAGTTATGCTAAGTTAATATCCAATTACATTCAATTAGATGTCCTTCAATTAAGTTAGTGCCAATATTTCATGGATGCATGGGAGTAAGCTCCATTTCTCACCTACCTCATCAGTTTCATTGGCTTAACTGATTGATAGACTGAATTAGACATGTGAAGTTAGACTAGTGAGCTCTGATAGTGATTTAGACACTTCTAGTTAGCCAGTCAGTCAGGATTGAGTTGGTATATTCGAATATTATCTACATGATTCGAATTATCCTTATTGTAACACTATTGTATACTACTGGTATTAATGAAGATTAATGTTGTGATTTACTGACCAATTCTTATCAGTTTTATCTAAAAATTGTCTTGTTCAGTGTGCATTGTTCATTCCATTCTATTGCATAATTACACCTTTCAATTGCACTCATTGCATGTACATCAATGGTTCAATAATTCAAACAAGAAGTGACCGAGTTCTGAACAATGTTTAGTACAGAGATGTAGATTGCAGTCTTTATTGCATATCATAGTTTTGGAAAATAACTGTCCAAACGTATATATGCAGACATAGATCAAAGGGATTACAACATTTGTAGATTTACAGTTAAGGTAACTTGCAATTTTTATCATACATTATTATTTTCATATGAGGGAGGTTGGATGAGGCAAAGGTAAGGGAGTCATAGCTTCCTTCGAATGGTTGCTAGTAAACCATATCAGGTAGGTTGGGTGGGGAAAGGAACAGGGATTTGCAGCTTCCTTCTAGTCGCAGTTGGTAAAACAAATTCATGGTGTTGTAGTATTTTTTCTGTTGGATTGTATAAAACCTAGGGGGTTGCATTCTCTTTCCAGTTGAAGCTGGTAAATGTAATTAGGGGGCATGTGTATCCTTCAAGTTGGAGCTAGTAAACATACTTGGAGGTTGCAGTTATCCATAAATTGGTTCCTTATTTCTATAAGTCATAGTTTGCACATTCAGATAGACATATGTTCAGGTCGGTGCCTAAATTTTATGAGTCATTGCTTGCACAGATCAAATTCATTGCAGGTTA
>LPNX010465806.1:0-92537 GCA_001517045.1 Pseudotsuga menziesii | reverse complement strand
ACTTAAAATTGTTCTTCAGTGTTTGTGCACAATTGTGCTTGTTTCTGCTGCAATGTTTTGATTGGTAAAAAATATTTAATTGTGAAATAATTACATATCTACGCTTATAATGATTCATCCCCCCTCTTAGTATAAGATAAATCTAACATTTGGTATTAGAGCAGGTGTCTTTAGTAACATATTAACATATAGAAGAAAGAAGAAAGATCTAGCACAAAAATGATTAAATAGGAAACGATTTTTATGACCATGGAGAATGGACTAGAAAATGAAGAACTGGCTGAAGTAGATTTTGAAGGAGAATTAGTCAATGCATTAGAAGAACTAATAAAGTCAAGGAAAAAAAATAAGGTTCTAAAGGAATGAAAGGACAAGGTAGAATATCATGTTAAGCAAATTAAGGACATGCATGAAGCATTGGAGAAGCAAATCAATGTCAGAGAAGAGGAATTGTTTTGTGCAAAAGGAAAAATCAAGGAATTTGAAGGAAACAAATTTGCACTTGAAAAATATTGGAAGGAGTCAAAATCAATGAATGAGCTACTCAAGAACAAATTACACTAAAAGATTCAGAAATTTCACACTTGAAAGATGAACCAGTTTACACAAATCAAGGGAAAATTGAAAAATGCATGGATGCAGATACATAAGCCAAATTCAATACTAGCTTGACAATTCTAGAAAAGATATTGAGTAGCCAAAGGTATGTAGAGGACAAGATATGCATTGGATATACAAAGGAAAGTAATTATGTGTGCGACAAAAGATGACTTGTTTTTAAACTACAAGATACATCTCACAGAATATATGAACTTCTCACAAGATGTAAGAAAATCATGTATGTTAACTCCTTCAAATATAAAGATTGCTTCAATCCTATAAAGTGTTGGACATGTAACTATGTTGGAAATATAGAAAAATACTGCCACACCATTAGATGCTTCATGTGTGATGAGTATGGGTAAAAGGATTTGCATTTTTCCATGAGAGAAAAACAACCAAAAATACTTATCTTCCATAAGCAAGTGGAAGAGTGTCTCCCATAGAGGACAGTAGAGGAAGATTGTGCACAAGAATACATGGGTGAAGAATGCATCTCAGAAGTGTGTACATTATGTAAACAACGCCAGCGCAGTTTATCCGATGGTGAACAAGAAGATACGGGTGAAGAAGGTATATCAGTAGTGCACATAAGATATAAACAATGCTAGTCTAGTTCAAGCAACAAGCATTTGTTTCCTTCTTTGCTAACCAAAAGGGGTTATGAAAAATTCTTAAATTCAAACAGGTATATAAGGAATTCGAGGAATAAAGTAGTATATTATTGTGTATACAATTCATTTGAAAATTGTTATTTCATATTATGAAATGTGTAGCTGTTATTTTCAAAAGTGTGGGATTATCATGCATAAAAACAGTAAGGAGATACAAGTACAAGTAATACACATGGGTTTCACAAAATGGAAGTTTTGTATTATATTAAAAAATGTTATTACAAAAATGGAGCTTCATAGATAGTATTACATCAGGCCACATGTTGGCATACAAAAAAACATAGTGGATTCAAATGAAATCAAAGTGGATTCAGTCCCATCATGAAAAAAATTTAAGCAGGTAGATGATGAAGAAGACTCATAGATGCAGTTCGAGATCAATTTCTTCATCATGAATGGTAGGAAGCAGCGATAAGTGTAGGTCTAGATCCATTGGAATCAGATAAAAAAGATTTGGTGATTGCAGCAAAGGAAGAAGGTTCAATAATGAAGATGACATATTAAAGGAAGTGTGCTCAACCCTAATTTTATTTAGAATATCGAGTGTCTTCTATTGTCGTTTTTCCAAAAGGTTTACCTGGTGGGTAAGATGAGACAAATTCTCAAAAATGTATTGGTTGAATTGATCCTAGTAGTACCAGTGCATGAATTTAGTCTCCTTGAATTAATACTTCCATACTCTTAGGGCGACCCTCAATCTTCTGAAGTCCCCTTGTTGTGATTGAACCACAAAGAGAAGACTATCAAGAGAGATATTTAATTTCTCAAAATAACACATGGTGATTACAGACTAAAAATTGTGATATTGGTGACTAAAGAAGCAGTATAAGATCGACAAGGAATGAACTAGGTTAGTGAACCAAGTGAGAATACTGCCAACTTATAGAATTGGGAGGAATTTCTCTTCACACACCCAGATATAAATTGAAGGGATGTATAATTTGATGAATTCATGCATTGTACAATCCCAGGGAGGTCACGATGATGTCAAAATTTAATTCATGGGATGATAAAGGAAAAAAAGTGATTTGGAAGAATAATGTTAGAATAAAGTCCCATTATGAATACAACATGTGGGAAAGGTTATGGACATATAAACTCTCACCATGCATGCAAAAGGTTGGAAATACGTGTGAAAATAGGATAATTTATTGACATTCATAAAAATCCCTTACGTCTGAAATCTAACGTAAGATCACCCACAGACTACATTAAATAATACGCAGACAATGATGATGAGACATAATAGATTGGTTATATATATTTGATGTAAATATGGGTTATCTGTGACCTAGAACACCATAAGATATCCAAACAAGAAGAAATGAGCACAAACGCAATATGATTCAGCAAAGAAGAGAGTCCCTTTTCCATTGATGTCAAAGCGAGAGAGAAAGAGAAATCCAAATGATAGGGGGATAATGAGAGAATGGAAGAATATGAAAGGTAAATATGTGTAAAAGAAGCAAGAGCATGATCACAAAGGGAACCTTTTTACGCACATGAACATAGTTCACTTTTAGGTGCAGCTTATGATAGGGATGTGTTGACATCAATGCCAAAGGGGGGTATTGTTGAAACGTATTGTCATTCATGTCAAAGGATCAATGATTTTTCAAAGGAATGATAATTGAACTTGTTGCAATGAATGCCAAAGATTATCAGAGGAGATTGATGCCAAAGGAGTTTGTTGAACATGTTGTAGTTAATAAAGACTTCCTCAAACAAATCTAGTTTGAGGAAATACATATGTTAGTCCGGAAAGAGATAATATCCTACCACAACACTGATCATACTTGTGCACAAATAAAATCCACAAGAAGACCATTAAAAGTGGTAGATATGTGCAAATACCATTTGTATGGGACTTACAAATGAAGAATCTAAAATATGAACTTGTGTGTAAAAGTCCCACAAAGAAAATGGTATGTGGCACGAATACTTATATCAGATATGAACTTATGTGCAAAATTCCTACAACGAAGTTGGCATATGTGCGCCAAATACCACAAAGATGAATTACGCTAAGCAACACACCAACACAAATCTTAACTTAAATAAAACACAAACAAGTGGGGTGTTATCCAAGGATAAGGAAATTCAATAAGTGGAAACATATATTGAGTTGGAAAGATTACACATAAGAAAGAGATTAATTTGTTGAAGTAAGCTTGTAAAATAAAGAACTGAGATAATCTGGTCAGACAAGCTTTCGAATTCTTTGGGGTAGCAATGGATCGTTGATTGTAGAAATAATTTTATGCAACGGAGCCAAAGTGCACAAATTCGTAAATGATATATAGAAAGAAGATTGATTTATAAGGATACTAGTATTAAGGATGTGCGAAGTTCTTACTCAGTTAAAATGAAGATCACAGAGTCCCAAATGTGACTAAGTTCCGAACAGTGTTTAGTACAGAGATACACATCACAATCATTATTGCACATCATAGTTTTGGAAACTGACTATCCAGACACAGATATTCAGATGTAGATATTCATATGAATATATTCAAACACATATAAGAGGGATTACAACAATTGTAGATTTACAGTTAAGGTAACTCATAATTTTTGTCATACATTCTTATTTTCTTATCAGGGAGGTTGGATGGGAAAATGATAAGGGAGTCAAATCTTAATTCTAGTGGTTGTTAGTAAAATATATGAGGGAGTTTAGATGGAGTAAGGAAAATGAAATTGCATCTTCCTTTCAGTCGCAGCTGGTAAAACAAATTCAGGGTGTTGTAGCATCCTTTTTATTGGAGTATATAAATCCTAAGGGGTTGGATCCTCCTTCTAGTTGAAGATGATAAATATAATTAGGGGTTTTGTGCCTCCTTCTACTTGGAGATGGTAAACATACTTGGAGGCTACAATTATCAACAAGTTGGTTCCTTGTTGCTACAAGTTGAAATTTGCACAGTTAGAAAGACATTTGTTCAGGTCCGTGCCCGAAGTTCGTGAATCGATGATCATGCATATCCAAGTTGTTGTAGGTCGGTGCCTATAACCAACATATTCTACTTGTGGATTAGGTTGATACCTGAAATGAGTGGCTTCCTATGTTTGGATATTGAATTCTCCCATTGATGTAATAATTATTCTATTTATAGATATACTTATAATTATTCTTTAGTGTTTGTTCACAATTATGATTGGTTCTGCTGAAAAGTTTTGATTAGTGAAAATTGTTAAATTTTGAAATAATTACATATCTATGCTTATTCTGATTCACCCCCCCCTCCCTGCCCCCTGTCTTAGTATAAGAAAAATCCAAAAAAATTCTAATAATTATGAAGAGAATAAAGATCACCATGCTCGTCCCATGGAGATGGGAGACCTTGGTCAAGACAATCATCAAAAATATTTTTAGAGGAATTGACATCCTCACCTGGATGTAGAGATTTTTAATCTATGATTTGAGTGCGCTTATTATTTGTGATCAATTTTGATTCTTCCACAATTATGGTAGTTTTGTCTCTAATCTCCAAAGTCTCTAATTTTGGCTCAGTTCTTGATTTCAAACTAAGGCCACTTTATATGGTCTATTGGCTAGATAAGAAAGGGTGTCCTTGGCCTCTCTGATTGATGCAATGAACAATTCCAATTATTCTTGTGACACTATAAATTCCTTCCATTATTTTTCCATTGTAGCCATAATCTGATCCCAAGCTAAGTGCTTTGCACCTATCAATGGAATTTTCCATAAGTACTTTTTGTTCAATTGATCCAACACTTTTCGTAGCTTGTCTCGGGTGTTGTGTAACTCTTGTACTAGTGCATCACTTATTCATATAGACTGCCTAAAAATATCGACCTCTTATATGAACTTTGATAGATCTTCCTTTAACTTGCCAATTTTTCATCTTGGTAAGACAAATCAGATGGATCCTTTTCTAGTTGGTCGATTAGATCTGCCGAAGTAGATTCCAACAATTCAGTCCCTCTCGAAGTCAAAAGTCTATTATTTTCCCTTTTTAGAGAACTTACCTCCTTTTCTAGACTATTAAACTTATTCTTGTATTCATGAGATGTCTTTGCAACCTGCTCAATATCTTCTTGAACTTCTACTAATTCTAGCATTTGCACATTCTCTATTGTTGGCAGCTTCAATTTCTGCTTGATAACTTGAATTTCCTTATCTTTTTCTTTCAACAAGTTCTACGCTGGAGTTGAATTAAGAAAACCCATTCCTCTTTACATTACTTTATTTTCAAGCTCAGTTATCCTCATTAACTTGGATCTATTGGCAACCTTTTCATCTTTAAGTTGTTTTTTCTAATTTTCCAACCAAATTTTGGAGCTTGTTGATATTCATACTAGATTTTAAAAAATATCTAAATAACATGTTTCTTGTTTGTCTATAAAGATAAATTTTGTCAAGAGAATGAAACTTTTCCATATCAAAATATACACAAGTAGCTCTCTATTGATTAGGAGTAATATTTTTACTCATCACTATGGGCTTCAAGACCTCCATTCTAAACATATCACACATGGAGTCCATCACTGACAATAACCTTGATTGTTTGGGTGATGTGAACTGGGACTTGGGAAACATCTCTTTCCTTAGTTGTGCATTATCATATTTGATAGCACTGAATGCTCCAATCAATCCAGATGTTTGCGTGAACGCTTGGGAGGAGGTTTCTTCCTCTTGTGGCCACCTACCTATTAGTAATTTTTCAATGGAAATGACTTCTTGTCTTGAAGGAAACAATGTGATTCCTTGTGATTAGAAGATTTGCATGGTCAAATAGGGGTCAATACTAGGCTGCTTGGCTTCAAGCAGTCCTTGATGCTCATATTTTATTTCAATATCAGGACTCCCTTCTACTTGATTCCTCTTCAATTTTATGTCATATTTGGTCAAAGTCAGAACCACCTAGGATCCCTTCTCCTATTCAAGATACAGGATTGCTTTACCTTCCTACCAACTTTCTAGGTAGGTAGTCTTATCTAACATATCTTGTGGGTGATGTGGGTATTCAACTAATCTAACATTTTTCCTCTTCTTATAAATTACTCATCTAGGTTCATAGTTCCACTTGAATCCCAAAGGTCATTTCAAACTTTGCAACAACTGCTCCACCAAAGGTTGCGCAGTACGAGACTTTACAATGAAGGGACCTACTTGCTAAGGGATTTTGAAAGTGACAAGGATATTATTATTCCAAAAGTGTACCTCATCTGAATTAAACCTTTGTTAGGTATACTCTAAATCAAAACCACTAGGTGTTAGGAAATCCAACAAGCAGCAGGGAGAAAAATCACTTCCATAGATATGGATTTTAGTATGGTCCTTGAGTAAGAACCAGTCTCCCCAAGAAGCGTCGAGGATTAACAGTAGTAATATTTTATAGTCAAGTAATATTCCAGGTAATGGAGTGTCATTGAGAATAATATATGCCTCAAACATGACTTGTTTAATAGTCTAAGTATCTATCACTAGTAGGGTGATGGAGAATCAAGTTATGGAAAGACTCAGTGAAGCGATCAGGAAACATGTCTATAATCATGTAAACAAGTGATATTGATACCTAAAACACTTGAGAGTGGGGAAGGTAGCAATATGGTACTAAATAACATCTACTAGGAATCGAGTGAAATCTAGTTGGATACCTGATTCAGCTAAGCTTGTACCGGTTTCAAGGAGTAGACCAAGAATTGACTTAGTTATTATATTATCATTGGTAAATGAAAACAACTCACAAATGAGGGACATGGTAATTATAAGAATCTTAGAGAAGATATCCAACTTGTAGGGAGGTTCCCCCTTTGAAAACTTGGTGTTTTAAGGGAGAAAAATTCAAAGAAATGTATCCTTTTACTCAAGAGATAGATCCTTGTACTTGATGTCCAATGATTCTTTAGTGAAAACCATTCACGAAATACCTTTTGAAATTACCAATGTCTTCTCGATGAATTCTTTATTTATTGGATAGACTGGTGTTCTATCTGAGGTAAATGTTGCATCCAAGGAACGACCATAATAGGAAACCTATTTCTTAGAAGTGCAGATAATTTTGTCTAGCCTCTAAACTTTGTGTTACAGCTGCAACTGTTCTCCCCAATTTTTTCAAATTTTGCCCCCCCGCTTTTTTTGATTTAGTGTTGCTTTAAATTGTTTAGATTCGTGAGCCTGTTTGGTCATGCTTTAATTTTGAGTGATTCTGAAGATTTACGCTCGTTATGTTTCTGGAAGTTGCTGGTGTTTGAAATTTGTTGTGGGTCGCAGGGTTTGAGGCTATTTGCTGAATCAGACCTTCTATTCTTGTAAAACTGCTATCTCAGAGGTGAAATAGTTTTAACCTTTTCTAAATTCTTGATTTTTCAAACACTTAGCACTTGTATTTTTCAGTTCGATCGAAGGTTCTTATCTGTTCTCCTTCCGTCGTTGCGGCTCCCAAATCGGCTAAGCACCCGATGTATAAAGCGCTCCACCCGCCGATGCGTGTCGGCCTTCTAGTCGCATGTCCATAACATTTTTTCTTCCGTCGTTGCGGCTCTCAAACCAACTAGCTACCCGAAATGAAAAGAGCTCCGCTGCTGATGCAAAGGTCGCTTGTCCGTAGTCTTTTTCTTTCTGCCATTGCGGCTATGCGAATCACTTGGTTTCCGATGTTGTTGTCCTTCCGACTTCCGATTTGAAGTTTTCCCACCCGTAGCTTAAGTATTAACTTTTCCGACTCCGACGTGCTTAAGCGTTTCACAACACTCATCGCCTGTTAGGCCCGCCTATGCTGCTGTGGATAAGTCTACCCTACCATGTTAGCAGTAATGCAACACATGATCTTTCTTGTTGAGCAGCCGTTTGATTGATAGAATTTGACGTTTTGTTTTAGAATGTAATCCCAGTGAATGATACACTTTGATGAATCGCAGGTGGGCTCAAAGGACTTTTCAGACTACCGTGGCGCGAAGGCCGAGCGGGGCAGTTTTGGAAAAGGTCGAACCGTGGCCAGCAGGATTGCAAGAAAGACAAACAAAGGAAAAGACAAAGTGAATAGCGACAAAGGCACTGACCCGAAAGATTTATCAGTTACTAATCAAATCATGAATGTATATAGAAAAATAAAATGGGAAGATGAACCATTTGGGGGTAGCCCAAGCGGTCTGCTGTTGGTCTTCCATCCTTGAACTGGTACCAATTCCCGCCTCATACTCCTGACACCATTTGGTGCGAGTCTCCTCCCGCATACGTTGTGCTGCATCTTCAGGATCCGTCATTGACTCATTGTCCGATTCATGGGTGCTCAATTCCTGCAGGGAAAGTTCTTCAGGGACATCCAAGGGCAGCTCCATAGCTAACTCCTCCTGACTTACCAGGATGCACCAGTCTCCTGACCAATCTTGCACAATAGTATCCAAATGTTCTATGGTGACTTCATAAGGCAATGGTAGCCACTGCCGATCAGGGTCCCTCCTAGCCTGAATATGAATAGAGTGGGGCCCAATAGAAAACCGAAGGATCCACTAATACTTGGCCATGATGTAGGGAGAGACTCAAGGAACAACAACAGAGGTAGCTTGCAATGCTTCCCAATAGACCTAGAAATGAATGGCACAGTCCACTTGTCGACTTGGCTCTTCAACCCACCATAGGTTCTGATAGTGGGCACTGCGGAAAACCTTGACTGCCTCGACCTCCATTGGTTAGTAGTCTTCAGGTTCCATCTAAGCAACAAGAGTGATAAGAGTCAATAGCCAACTATAGGAAAAGGGTCGCCCGATCTGAGCAGCAAGTGCATCTTCAAGCAACTGATTTAACAAAAATAGAGACCAATTCATTTGTACCTCCTTAGCACATTTCTGGGCATAGGGGACAACACCCAAATTGCATTGGACTGGTCGATTGCCGCATACAACCTTGCTGGCTAGAATTCTTGCACCAATGCATACCGTCTACGAGTTAGTACTGTAAATGCGATAAGCACGACCATCCCGTTGTAAACCAAAGCGCTCCTTCAGCTGCTTGGCAAGTTTCTTGTCCGTATCTCTTCCGCGAATATACTATGCCGGGTCCTCCCCAGCCTTCGGTAAACTAGTTATGCATGCAATCAAGTCGATTGTGACAGGGATCAACGTATTCAGCCAAAGCATCCCTCTATGGAAACACACCAACAATTGCTTCACACATGCATGTGCTTCATTCAAGTGGTCGAAATGGGGCATATTGATGAGCCCGAATAGCCCATATTTGTATAACCCACTGGCCCATGGTTTCAGAATTCATTGAATGGGGCCACCAAACGCCATGGGGATGGATTCATACGGCTCATCCCAGACATATTTAAGTAAGAGCAGGTCGTGATCATCGAACTTGATCCTAATCAACACAGGGATGATATCAAATGAGCACGTCATCCATTTAGGCAGCACTGGTAACTTGGGTGGATACTTCTGATTCTTTGACGGCTACCATGGCTTTGTTTTTAGACGCGTAGGAGCGACGTATCCCAAAATATCATGAACTGAGACTCCTCGGGGTGCCATGGACTCAATAGCTCCCGAGCTCGACAGCCCAGTCTATGCAGTTCCTTCACCCCGCATTCTCACAGACGTGTGAGTTTGCCTCTTTTTGGGTGGCATCGAACTGGGTCTCTGAGTCTGTCACTTCCGCTTAGCAATGGATGATGAACCCACTCGCATACTCATGATTTCTTCTTCCACAACCGTGGGATGAATGGGGGACTCGTACTCACTGGAAATTTCTATAGCGTCAAGGCTGCTCGTCATCCCTTACCCCTCAAACCTGAAAATACACTCAACAGCTTGAACTGCACTTCACTCAATACTCTGCACATAATTCACCCTCTACTTTTACTCGCACAGATGAAGAATTCCATCCTACGCTTCCCGTGCGATGTTTTATGCCCACTTCCAATTAAATTTTATCATTTCCAAATCTAGCTTCACCATTATTGATAAATCGGATATTAATGACACCAAATCCATTGGCGATCTTATTCTTCTAACGGTCGGATCACCCATTAATGCAGTTCGCTTCAACAAGTGCCGCCAGTGAACTGGTTTAACTACCTGCATTTATTACTTGATTTGACCACCTCACAACCTTGCAACTATCGCAAAGGGTCAACCGATTACCACTAACAATTTTAACCTTGCGCAACCTCTCCCCCGGGGCTCGCCTTGCTGCGCTGAACTAAAATATTCATCTCCCCTTTTTTTTAACACCTCAAGTAGTGCGCATCGCTTGCCCCGTTCTATAGGGATTCAAGTGACTCCCATTAATGAGCTTTGGCACCATCTAATTGTTGTAACTGGACTGCACTGCCAGATGTAATGGACTAAACAAGATAGGGACCTAACCAATGCATTTGTAACTTACCTGGATGCTTGATGAACTTACTGTCGTATAACTGTTGGGCTGAATTAATATCGTTTTAATTCCATTGTAGTAATTGCCCAGCCATTTAATTTGTCAATCCGAGGTTCGTAGGCTTACGAAGCACTTGCAAAGTATATGCAGGACTGAAGTGAAATTAAGCTAATCTAACCCCCCGTGAAACTAAGACTAATCTAATCTAACCCCCCTTAAGCTGAAACATGCAATTGCTAATCTAATGCTGGAAGATGAAACACACGACTGAAAGTAAATTGCATAAAATAAAGACAACATATAAAGAGCAACAAGACAACACATGTGAGCTCACATTAACAATCAAAAAATCTTAATTTACATCATAAGAATCAATGACAAATCATGAAAGCATCAAAACCAATATTATTAACAAAATCTAATAATTCCCTTCTCCATATTACAAAATCAATACTAACTTCTACAATCTACTATTCTCTAAGATAATCTAAGATCTAAGATATTCTAAGATAATCTAGGATTTAATATTATTGAAATGAAGAGAGAGCACTCTCTTTTATACATGAAGGAAATAACCATCTCATAATGAGAGATCCACTATTCACTCAACCACTCAACTAGTTTCTTATTATTACAAGATATGATCCCTTCAAATCCTCCACATATGTCTCACCAATCCTCCACATGTCTCTCAACCAAATCTCCATGATCTTCTCATTGGAATATTCTTTGCATAACTATCCCCTTGAAATGGTGGAGGAGATATACGTGAAGTCTTTTCTTTGAATTAATCCTTCACATATTCCTACACATTACAAAGCTCATCCATACTTTGAGATATTGAGTGAAAAACATGTTAATTTTCTAATATTTAATCATAAATTCACTTATAATACTAAAAATAAATAAAGTGGAAATAATAAGGTGAAACCCACATATATGTATGGAAATGGTATGATAAAAGGTTAATGGGATGATGAAATGTGAGGAATAGCGGAAGATAAAGTGGATGAAAAAGTGACATTTCTTAGTCCCAACAATAACAACACCAAATCTCCCATTGCAAACTATTGTTTCTTAATATGGCGATCATGCCATACCTTCTGTCGATCCTTCGTAACCTGTTGCTGGAAACCTGCGATGAAATTATCTTCTTCGAGCTGCATCAATTGCGTAGTGTGTTATTCTAATGCCTCTGCATCATCCATGCCCGTTTCCATGGCAATGCGCAAGCTGGGAATAATATACTCCATAGGCATCACTTCCTCTTGCCCATAAACCAACTTAAATGGTGTCTGACCTGTTAGCCATTTTCAAGTAGTGCGATAGGCCCATAGAACTACAGGAATTTTTAGATCCCAGTCATCCTGGTTATCGTTACATACCTTGGTCAGTTTTGTCTCCAAAATTTTGTTAAATGCCTCAACAGTACCATTTTCCTGCAGGTGGTATGGTGTACTCCTCTTATGTTGTATCTAGAGGTCCCAAGTTAGCACTTTTACCATCCGGTTGACAAAGTGATTCCAGGACACCCATCAGGATTCCAGGACACCCAAATCGTGTCACAATGTTCTAAAAAATAAATCATGTTGCTATTGTGGTGGTACAATCAGCGACTGGTGCAGCTTCCGCCCACCAAGTCAAGCAGTCAGTTGCAGTAATAATATAGCGAGCACCAGTGCACTTACCTGGCAGATTGATAGGACCCACAAAGTCTATGGCCCATTTATCAAATGGTTGCAAAGTCACATATGGCACCAGTGGCATCTCATCCCTCCGCGATGGTTTACCAACCCATTGGAAGATATCGCAGCTCCTTGCATAGTCTGTGGCATCATTATGTAACGTGGGCCACCATAGCCCAGCACACAACACTTTTCGTGCAGCAACGCGGCCTCCATAGTGACCTCCCATGATTCATGCATGTGCTTCTTCTAGAATGGGACCCTGCTCATGCGGTAAGATGCACCGATGCAATATTTCATCCGGTACAACTTTATATAACTGTCCAAAAATTAGTTGAAAATCAAAGGCTTTCATGACTAGCTGCTTCTTTTGGCTAGTCGACATGTCTATTGGGGTGACACTAGTAGACAGAAACTAAATAATTGGTGCATAGTGATCATCTGCGACGTCAACCTGGCACAATTGCGCATCTAGAAAGCCATCATCGATATTGGTTGGTTCTTCACCATTCACAACACATGACAGATGATCCAGGCCAGCATTCAACCGTCCTAACTTTACCACTATTTCAAAATCAAACTCTTGGAACAAAAGCAACTACCTACAGATTCTCCCCCCCCCCAACATAGGATT
The DNA here is from genome assembly GCA_001517045.1 of Pseudotsuga menziesii. Classification (NCBI taxonomy): domain Eukaryota; kingdom Viridiplantae; phylum Streptophyta; class Pinopsida; order Pinales; family Pinaceae; genus Pseudotsuga; species Pseudotsuga menziesii. The sequence goes on along the minus strand of LPNX010465806.1, from coordinate 79,598 downwards.
ATTGACTAGGTATTGTAAAGAAGAATGATCAGTGAACATCTTGAAATGTCCTCACATCAAATAGTGCTTGAACTTTTGCAGAGCATAAACCATCGCCAGACCTTCCCTTTCGGTCGTGGTATAATTTTATTAAGAAAATGATAAATTTCTACTAGTAGATGCTATTGGATGATCCAAGTCGCCTTCTCCTAGTTGTGTAAGAAAAACCCCTAGCGTAGTAGAAGAGGCATCAACATGCACATGGAATTATTTATTCCAATCAAGAAAAATCAGTATTGGCGCAAAGGCCATCTTAGCATTTAGGGTGTCGAAGCTTGCTTGACATTTTGGAGTACATTCAAACACAGCGTCTTTCTTTAGTAGCTTTTCCATGGGATCAATAATCGCAGTGTATCCTCTTATAAAGTTGAGATAGTAGCATGTATGTCCCACCGTTTCCCGGAGCATCTTTACATTCGTCGGAGGAGGTAAAATGAGGATCAACGCAATCTTCGTCGCATAAACCAACAGACCTTCTTTGCATGCAATGTGCCCAAGTAGCATTCCAAAGGGTGCACAGAAAATACATTTTTTTGAATTTAATGCAATCTGATGCTATCTACACCGTTCTAGCATCAATCGAAGATTGTCCAGATGATCTCTAATCAGGCCATAGATGGTCCAGTCATCCATATATACCTGCAAGAATTTTTGAATAAAATATTTAAATACAGCGACAACTACACGGGAGAATAGAGAAGGTGCATTCTTCAGCCCAAATGGCATGACGGTATATTGGAAACAGCCCCACTCGGTGACAAACGTAGTCTTATGGCGATCCTCCTTTGCAATCCGGATCTGGTGGTATCCTGAAAAGCCATCTATGAAGGAGTATATCTCCTGGCCACCTACACCTTCCAGGACTTCATCTGTAAAAGGGGTGGGGAATGGATCATGTACACATGCATCATTGAACTTTCTCAGATCAACACAAATGCAAATTTCACCAGTCTTCTTCTCTTGGACCACCATCGAGATTATCGACTCTGATTCTTCTACAGGTTCAATGATCCTAGAATTGAGCATCCTATTGATCTCATCTTTCATGTGCTCCTTGTATCGCGGGTTTAGTCTATACGACCTCTGGCGTACTGGTTTGGCATCTAGTTTGAGTGGAATTTTCATTTCCCCCAAATCGTCGAGTATCCCTTTCATCTTTGAAAATCGTGTTGGGAAAAGGTCCTGGAATTCATGCAGTAGATCTATGATTTTGGCCATCGTTTCTTCGCCCCAATAGTCTCCGACATTAGCAAATTTCGGATTCTCTGTCAACCCAATGTTAACTTTTTGGATCCTCAGCGGCTGATTCATCAAGTCCATCAATATGTTGGGAGCTGCAAAACCATGCCTTCCTTCGGACTCTAGAATGTTAACATTCCACAACTGGTCATCATCTTTAGGTTCCCCGAACAAGTTGTAGCACGTCATCATGGATCAGATGGAGAAATTTGCATGTGGATTAGCAGGGTATGCAACAGGAATGACTTTTAGTACTATGTCACAGATAATGTGTAAAGCATTACATACCTCGGGGTTGGAATCCTGGAAGCTAAACATTTGCACAAAGAAAACCGACAACTCCTCCCAAGTGGTAATGGTTCTGCACAATTCTACTGCCACATACCAGGATCTTGGCATCTCTTCTAGAGTATGAACAAAAGCATAAACCATAACATCTGACACTCGATCAAATGTCTGGTGGGGTCATTTCGTCTGTCATATCTCCTAGCATGATAGACCTCTAAATCACCAAAATGAACCATCATCAATCTGCAGCACTGATCCCAGTCACGGATCGTCCATTTGTGTGTCATCCACCATCGAGTCAGAGTAGCCTTTAGCACTACATCAAGAGCCAGTATTCTTTGCGGTTCAAACACCTTCTCTTCAAATACCTGAAAAAACTCTGATAGCCCTAGCAATCCTTTACAAATAGGCAACTCGACTGTCTCAATCGCAACATGTCGAAGAGACTATGTAATCAACCCACATTTTCTGAATGATATTTCATGCAATCGATTCTGCTAATTTTCTAGAGCATCTTCAGAATCAGAGGACATGGAACTTGCGCTTTTCCACCTAAGTTCGCCATCAACCGTAGGATGGATATAGTCCTCAGAGATGTTATAAGCATGATCCCAACTTCTCCCGACTTCATCCTTTAAAGGTTTGATATATCGTCGTCCTTCCTGAGGGTCCATAGGAGTAATGACACTAACATCCTGGTTTTCAAATGTCATAACACATTTTTTGAAGTTGATAACTACCATGCTATCATTAGCCCATCCAATTCCTAGCAACGTGGGATAGGAACCACCATCTCCTACGAATTCTATCACATCAAAATCAGCATGTGTTTTCATACCTTAAACGTCTACAACCAGGTTTGAAACATGACCAATGGGATGAACCTTTGCCTAGTTTTCTAAACACAGCTGTACCGGAGACCATCCCAATGTTGGATTTCCCATCAATTTCTAGGTTTTCTTTGTCAGGATGTTTACATCTGATCCAAGATCCAAAATGACCGAGTCAACCTCATAATCTCCAATCTGGATATTCATTCTCATCTCCTTGCCTGTCTTCCTTTTTTGCAAGGAATTCACAGCAGAATCCTTCACTGTCTTATTCGTGTGGTGCAATAATGTCTCAATCTCGACAAGGGCTTCCGATTCCCTTTCCAGTAATAGACAGCTCTCAAAAAAATTGCGCAGGGTACCATGCTACCTTGATGGTCCTGTTTCTATGGAAGGGTTGAAAGAAGAACGAATATCAATAATTGGTAACTTACCCAGATTTCTCCCAATTACATTATATGTGTCAAAGAAGGTATCTTTCTCTGTCACAATATCAAATGCGACCTTCTTCTTACCAGCGAGCTGAACTTATAGCCATGGTCCATCATCTCCAGTTGTTGCACCAGTGTGAGTGACAATCCCAACGTCGACGTCCTTCATCTGCGGCTTAGCTTGAATAATGACAAGTGTTGATCCCTTGTTTAAGTTCAAAGACGAATTCTGATTCAATGGTTGATTCATCGGCTGGTTCTGTGTCTGAGGCGGGTTCTGATTCTGAGTCTGCAGAGGGACCTAGTTCTGAATTATCGACTGGTTCTGTACTTGAAATGTAGGTTGATTCTGATTCTGCACATTTTGTAACTGAGGAATTTGTCCTTCCTGCAATTTTGCAATAAACTGAGGGAAACTTTCAACATTATGATCACTGGCTGCACAGTATGTGCACTATGCATGAGGGAACTCCCTATGGTAATGCCAAAATACCTCATAGGTGTAGCACTAGATTGATTCACCACCTCATCCTCCTCCTTGGCCAAACCCTCCCCCTTGACCTCTGAACCCTTTGTGGAATCCTCCTCGGACTCCTCCTTGCTGAAACTACGGTTGGGCCATTTGTTACTGCAGTGGGTTAGGTTGTTGCTAGACATAGTGTGCAGCTTGAACATATTGTGGCTGATTATACTGTAGTTGCGTTTCCTGGTTATACTATGGTTGTACCACCATTTGTGGTTGTGGTGCAAACTACGGCTGCATTATAAACTGTTGCTATGGTTGCGTAGGGACAAACTGTAATGGAGGTAGTTGTGTATATGATACCTATGTTGCTAGTTGTACTACTTGCGGTTGTGCTTGCGCTGTCTGGGGGTCCTCCCCATTCACAAAGTATGATTCGTATGTCCTTTCCTGGAGCAAATCATAAGCATGATAGTTTTTGTCGTCATGTCCAATTGACCGACAAAATGTACAGTTTTTGGTAGCCATCTTTTGCATGTAATCATAGTTTTAGTGTCGATGTCCATAGACCTGACAGATGCGACACCATGGTGCACCAGCACCACTCAACACATTAGGGGCTCCCGACAACAAATAATTATGAAACATAGGGCAGGTATCCTTGGTATGTCTACCTTTATGGAAATTGGTGCACCAAAGATCATCGTGATATTCCATGGCCTTTTTGATGTCTTGCAATTGCAGCGTCAAATTGGCCAACTGTGCCTGAATCTGATTCATTCCAATGGTTGTTTCCCCTACTGGCGATGCCTCCAATTTCATCGCGGTCTCCAGAGCCTCGCTCTGCATCACAATATTTTGCTGCATTAATGGTTTTCAGATATGAGGGACAAGCACTGCGATAAACCATTCTTTATGCTGAACGTCACTCATCTGAAAACTGACCCGGTCCATCAATGTCTTAAATCGCTGATCAAAATCCCAAATTGTTTCATTGGGGAATTGTTTGATCTCTTTTAATTCAGTAATGTCCTGAGCTTTGGATTTTGGCTTCTTAAATTCCTCAAATAGCCCTGTTCTGATCTCCTCCAATTTTTTTGCAGTACCTCCCTGAGGCAACCATATGAATCTCATAAACCATTCCAACGTGCGGCCCCTCAGAGTAGTGGCTAGTTGACTTTTCTTGACATCATCATTGATAGTTTGTCGAGCAGTCCAGATCACTTCCCATAAGAACCACTACTGCTCTAGATCGTCGGTGCTATTTCCATGGAATATTGGCAACTTCATTTCATCACCCGCCATTCTAGACCTTCTTCCTCATGCTGGTGCTCTATTACTAGACTGTTGCTGACATGTCAGGAAAGTCGACATAAAATGCATGTTCCTTCCTTATGGTGGAGTAGTGCGCGGAGGAGTAGACATGTTACTGCTGGGGTTCGATCCTATCATCCTTCCGGGTGTATCTTGAGCCTGTATGTTCTTGTTGTCACAAAAAGGTCTCTTTGTCCTATGTGGTTGTTCTCCACGGTATCGCACTTCAACCTCAGCAGGAGATTCTCCCATCCTCTACCTCTTTTCTCGAAACCTTGCTCTTCCCCTCGTATAACCACTTGTTTCTTTGGTGACCTTTACATTCTCATCAGAACTCATGCCCATCTACCCCTCACTTACTTATGCATTTCCCCCCTTTATGTCGCAATGCCTACATCCCTGACACACCAGATTTCCACTACTCTTGGTCCATCTTTAGGATACCCTTTTCACAGACTAGTTTCTTAATCGAAAGTTGTAGCGACAATAAGAATCTTCCATGTGGTCCACTGAAAAACTCCCTTTCCACTTCACTAAAATATTTATTGGTATCAACAGCAAAATCAGTGATATATCGTTCTAAGATATTATCCAACCATACCTCGACTACCCGCGATGCCTTGTTGCTGGTTTCTTGCATCTCTTGGATCAATTCTGGGGTCCAGGATGTTGGCTCTCCTCCTTGAAAGTTTGTCTTCAGCTTAGCAAACTTTTCCAACCATTCATGCAAGAGTACAAGGAATTCACAAAAGAACCATTCATGGGGACCATCGTGGATATATCTATCCAACCATTGGCTCGTTGATAGCTTAGGATTCTGGTTTTCAGCTTCAATAAAATCCTGCAACTTCAGATCATACCATCCCTCGATCTCTGATCGAGTCAGATTCCAGAACATATCCCCTTCTTATTTGCAACTCAGGTCCCGGCAACAGAACCATTTGTTGGTGAAACTCACCAACAAATATCCGTTGATAGGGGTTCCAATTCTGTCGATGCCCTATAGTGCAATCTCCCTAAGCACCGGACCAGACAGGTTTTACCCTACCCAGCAACATCTATGGAGCAGATGAGGTCTCACCCGAGACGTTCAAGGGAGAGCTATCGAAACTGAGTTTCCAATAGTGGGAAAGGTGGATATGGGGATCTGACGGAGGGACACCATAACTTATGCAATCATCACATCCTCACATAGTATCACAATATCGTAGCATTATTCGGGGAACATCATTACTTGTAGCGCATCAAATAGTTACAGTAACATAGATTGCATCAACATAAAAGAAACAGATCACATCAATATAGCAGAAAAAGACAGAATCACATCTATATTATGCCATTTTAACAAAACAGAGTCGCAACATCATAACAAATCTATAACAAAAGATAAGAATCGAGCCATACTCATGACATCATATTAACCTTGTGCAAATATACCTCATTACACAATTCTTCTCCGAAACCTGAGACTGCATACATCAGGAAGAAACCCGAATAAATCACAGTTAAGACGGAAAATTCTCCATAGAACATATCGCATCAGATCTTATCCCATACAATCACACAACCTTGATCCCCTTTTTCTCCAAAAATAGATCTATAAATAGGATTACACCTTTACATTGAGGGTCCACTACTAACTGACTTCTAACCGCTACTGACCTATTGCAACAAAACTTGGTCAAAATATACATAAAATATTCAAAAAGTGGTTATTCTTTCGCTTACCATGTCGATCTACCCTTGCGCGGTACCGCGTGAGCTTGCACAACTGCCGTGACACTGTGCAACTCACTTACCCCAAAACCCCTTGCCAATAGTGTAAACATTTATTACCCATTGTATATTCAGTGCACACCTGGGTTGAACCTACAAACTGTTGCATAAAAAATTTGGCTGCATTAAAACTTTGCTGAGGATGCTTTGAGTTTGGTAGGAAGGCTCTTTGTCCAAAGAAATGAAAACCATTTTCCAATACATGTCAATGGGAATTCTTAGGTCATCTCGCTGTCAGGTCTTAGGGCACAAAGTCCCAAGCAAACATCATCTACAAAAGACCAATAAAAGCTAAGTTAAATCAATATTTAAATAATTAAAAAAATAAAAATTAATCAAACTATAGTAAAAACATTTGAAAAATAAAAAATTTAAATATGCCTCTTGAATTAATCCACCTAACTGATTCATATATATTCCCTGTTAGGAACATAAAAAGTGTGATTGGGATAGGAACATATTTTTTGGGGTTCTTTTGAGAATATGGAAAAGTCATTTTTAGTAGAATGGAAATGATTTGCCAAAAAAGTGTGATTGGGATATGAACCTACATTTTTTTTTACTTTTTTATGGGAATTTAATTTTAGTTGAATTGAAATGATTTTTTATAAATTCAAAAAATTAAATCATGCTATAGCACAAACAACTTTAAAAATGTATGAATCAGTTCCCATTTGTAAGATCCATACCATTGTTTTCCTCTAATAAGTGTGAGTAAGAATCTACAGTTTTTAGATTTTTTGGGGAATTCGAGTGATGGTGTAGGAGTATTCATAGTGCATATGGCTTATATCTTGCATATTTGTTTCGTTTGGTAGGCTAGGCATGGGATATTGTAAAAATGTTCTAGTACATTTCAACTTACAACAATATGTTATAGTAGTTGCAGTAGTTCTGTTACAACGTGTTGCTGCCTCTCAAGTTACAGTAGTATTCCAAATTTAAAATATGAAATAATTAATTTGTTTATTATTATAGCTTATTTTAAGGAGAATTGTAAAGCATTATTTTATGTGTTGATAAAGAACCATTTGTAATAAGAGCGATTCTTATGGAATATGAATCAGACACTTTCAAGTAGTTAAACAGTTTTCTCCTTTTGGCATTCTTAGCAGTTAGTTTATATGAGAATCATCTTGTAATGTGGAACATAGAGAGATAGATAAAAGGGGGAAATGAGAAACATTGAAGTAACAACAGAGATCAGATAAGGAAGATATATTGAAATAAAAAGGATGGAATTTTGATTCTTCCTGTAGCGGCTAGGAAATAAGGAAATACAGAGAATGACTTAGTCAATGTAAATCATAGTTGTCCGTTAATAAATAAATGTTGACAATTTTATTTATATTTGTTATTTGTGAGTGTCGTGTATGACTTATTGTGGATTCATGTTCCATTTCTCTTTTTTGTTTGGATTTTTTTTCTTTCTGTTGTGCATCTCTGTGGTAGAATTTATCTGCATCAAGTGGTATCATAGCTGGTTGATTCTATGGAGGAGAGGATCAGAAAGGCTATGGTTTGATATTGGATAATCTGTGAAAGCTGGTAAAGTGGGGAGCATGGAAAAATATATATCAAGTAAGAATAAAAGTGATGGAAAATAGAGTAAGGGGTTGTGGAAGACCTAGAATACAAGAGGTTGATGAAGATATGAATGAGAGTGAAGAAATGATGAGTACAATGATGATCAAAATGGATGCCATAGAGGAAAATAGGAGGAGAGGTATTATGCATGGGGTACAAGATAATAGTGATGATGAAGCATAATTAAATACTACAAGAAAAGAACCAAAGGAGAACAAGAGAGTGGAAGATAAAATGATCAAAACCATCAATTGTATTGGAGTTAAACCTAAACTTGATACTCCTATCTATTCTAAAATTTTAAATCTTGAGGAATCAGATTGGATAGGGGAAATGGAAAAAATATTTGAATTTAACATATTAGGGATCGTATGAGGGTTAGGTTTGCTAGTACTAAATTGAGAAGTCATGCCTCTTTGTGGTGGGACAAGTTGCAAGTGAATAGAGAATGCGGTGGTAGAGAGAAAATTAAAACCAGGGATAGGATGGTATAAGAGATGAAACATAAAAAAAAAATTGGATTATTCTTTGAATTTATTGAGGAAGTTACAAAATTTGAGATAGATCAAGATGTCAATAAAGGATTACACATAATAGTTTTACAAGCTTTCAATAAGATCTGGGCATAATGAAGAGAGTCCAGAATCCATTACCAAGTATGTGAATGGTTTGAGTTATGTTATGCAAGATGAGTTTAATGTTTTGAATTTCTTTTCAGTGGCAGAGTCTTATCAAGAAGGCTTGAGGATTGAGGATAAATTGTTGACGAAACAATAGACTGTGAAGAGAGCTCTAGGATATGGAAGAGGGTAGTAGAAAGAAAATCTAGTTCAAGAAGGTGAAGGAAGTTCCAATATTTTGGATCATCTTGTTGAGAAGGGATCATCATACTGATAGAGGATAAGGACAATTAGAAAGAGACATAGGTAGAGGAGGAAAATTTAAACGAATTTGATTCAAATGTTGGGTGCGAGGCCATAGGGAACTTGAATATCCAAAAGTTGTGAAAGATAGGAGAAGGAAAAAAGGGAGAGCACATATGGTTGAAGAGGAACCAACAGTAGCAGAAAATGAGGTGGTTGAATTGCGGTCATGGTGAGGGGAAAATTTGATAATGAGGAAGATATTGTTGCAGTTCGAAAATGAGGTTTAGAAAGAAACAAAACAAAGGAAGACACTTTTCAGAAGAAAAAAAATGCAATATCGAAGGTAAGTGTTGTAGTTTAATTATTGAAGGTGGTAGTTTTGAAAATTTAGTGTCCATAGAAGTTGTTTCCAAATTGAAATTGGAGTGTACACCTCATATATATCCATATAGTGTGTCAAGGTTACAAAATTGGCATAAGGTTTACATGATAAAGCGATGCTTGATGAATTTTAAAATTGGGGAATACAATGATAGAATTTTATTTGATATTTTGCTCATGGATGCATGTCACTTCTTATTGGGGAGGCCATGCTAGTTTTATATTTCTTTATGCATAATGGGAGAAAAAACACCTATCAATTTGAGAAACATGGGAACAAGTTTAAATTAGATACTTCTAGTAAAGAAGAGGACAAGGATGGAAAATAATTATTAAATTCGGTCTTGGCATATGTGAAGGAAGTAGCATGAAAAGAACATATGCAACAGTGGGTTGAAGTGGATGAAGAGAAGAACATGAGTGCTACAACAACACTTTCAGAGGGGAAAAAGATGAGAAAATGACATTCCCATAGAGTTTTGAGTGATTGTATGTTTGTAGAAAATACATCAAAGAAGGTGGGAATTATGGAGGAGAGAAATAAAACAACAAGCATAGTGGACAGTGTGAAGAATGATGTTCTTATGAATTTAGACCAACAAGTGAAGAAAAGAGTGCCTAAAAGGAAAGAGATAAAGTTCATATACAAGGTTGGGGTACAACAAAAAGAGGTAGTGCAAGATTGTGAGGAAGATGTGCAAATACGTTAAAATAAATACCATGGATGTTAGAAGCAGAGATAGGGAGAGGTGGATGCCAAATATGCACATTTTGTTTACCTACATATTTGAGCAAGATACTCAAATTTTCAACCTAGGCTCTCTGAAGCAAGAGAATTTCCGGTGCAAATGGCTATCCTACATATTTGATACTTTTGGTAGGACAGGAGTGGGTTGTTATTACAATGTGCTACTACTTTTGAACTTACAACAATTACAATGATTTTTTTATAGTGTGTTGCTTCCTCTCAATAGTACAACAATATTCCAAAGTTAAAATATGAAATAATTAATTAGTATATTATTGTAGCTTATTTTAAGGAGAATTGAAAAGCGTTATTTTGTGTGCTAATAAAGAACCATTTGTAATAAGACCTGTTAAACTGAGTAGCAGATTCACATGGAATATGAACTGGATGCCTCAAAGCAGTTAAATGGTTTTCTCCTTTTAGTATTCCTAGTAGTTAGTTTATACAAGAATCTTCTTGCAATGTGGAAGATACAGAGAAAGAGGGGGGGAGGGAGCAAATGGGTTAGCGAAGAACAATGAAGTAACAACATAGACTAACAAAGGAAGAGAATGGGGAGAGATCAAAATAAAGAGGAAAGGAATTTTGATTATGCTTGTAATGGTTGGGAAGTAAGGAAATATAGAGCATAACTCAATCAATGTAAATCATAACATTCCATTAATAAATAAAAGTTGCAAATTTTATTTATCTCTATTATTTGTGAGTTCCATGTATGAGTCTCTGTGGATTCCTATTCCATTTCTCTGTTTTGTTTATATTTTTTTCTTCCTTGCATCTCTGTGGAAAACTTACTCTACATAATGTGATGTCATTTTTAGTGGAATTGAAATAATTTATTAGGAATTCATAAAAATAAGTATGAGTGATATAAAAAAAAATTTAACTCTTTATGGGAATTTGGAAAATTGAATTTTAGTTTAATTGAAATTATTTGTTATAATTTGGAAAAAACAAGTGTCACTTGGATAAGTGGGATAAAAACCCATTTTTTTTACCTTTTAAGAAAATTTGGGAAAGTGAAATTTAGTTGAATTGAAATGATTAACTAAAAATTTTGAAAACTAAGTGTGAATCTAGAAAGGTAATTTTTAATAAAATTAAAATGAAATTTACTAGGAATTAATCCATGGCCAATTAGAAATTAGAATCCCACGACCTCTTGGAAAATGCGGTTACATCTTGAACAAAAAGGCAAGGCGAGTAGGCAGTTGTGAATCCAAATAAGAATATTGTCTCTAAGAAACAACAGTATCAATATCATATTTAGAAGAAGAGATCCAACACAAGTCATTTAGGTATAAATATTTTCAAATTTTCCATCTTCCACAAAATGCATAGTCAAGGCAGAATCAACCAAGGAAGACTCTATAGTGCTAAGGCCCGAGGGTTTATAATCAATAAGGTCAAACTCAAGAGGAAAGCTAAAGGAAACATAGTTGATACGGTTCGCAGGGATAGACTCAATATCACAGGAGTAAAAAATTCTACAAGCCGAGATAAAATCATTAGGATCAATGACTTGTTTCTTGATAGGAGGGTCCAAAGACTAAAAAATGAAAACATGTGAGGATCGATCATCAGATAGATCAGACTCAATAATCAATTCAGGGTTGGAGTTAATCACAACTGATTCAACATCCATAAGAAGTTCATATTGTATCAGGGACTTTAGGAAGACTTCATCTGAAGGAAGGAGACTATCCCACATAGGAAACATCTCTAAACATTCAGTTGGATCAATAGGGTGGATAGAAGGCTCCCAATTCCCCATTGGATAGATCACCTAGTCAACTGATGGGACCAAGTCCCACGAAGGTAAGCATGAATCCATAGGCTTCTTCCTAGTGTAAATTGGACACAAGGGATATGAGGCCACATAATTTACCTATGGCGGGGAAGTGTCTACTGAAACACTAGGAATTAACAAAGGAAATACCTAGTCTGCAGTCGGGTAAGAAGAGGGATTAAAACATTGCAACCGATTGACAGTGACAATGCTTTTGTTATGAGGAAATTACATCACATGAAAGAGCGTAGACAACCCAACTTGCATAGAATAAACATAATCAGGCCCAAGGAGAATATTGAAGTCCAAGGGGTCCTCTATCACCATAAAATCAACTAAGACAGTCTTCCGACCCAAAGTAGCAGAAGTTTGTGTAAGAATTCCCAAATCTTGGCTAGTTCTTCTATCAAAAGGTAGTAACTGACTATAAGTCAACATAAGGCTGGGATATCCCATGCCTCTCCAAGAATGTGTGGATAAAATACTAACAGAGGATCCTTCATTGACAATACAAAAGGCAATTGTATAGTGTCCAATTTGGGCCTTTGTTTGAAAAGGTGCATCTTAAGGAAGCTACAACTAAGCTAGGCTATCCTAGTTAAAGGAATAAATCCGAGATATTGGAAGGGGTTGATATAAAACAAATTTGGTGCCCCCTTTTCTAGAAGGTTTTGAACTAGCAGTGAAGAAAACATGACTAGAAAACAACTTACTATCTGAAGGAAGAGAGGGATTGATCGAATATTTCATTGATTCAACCACTTGATGAAGGTCACTCTTTGAAAGAAGAATGGGATTGACCAAATATTGCATTGGTTCAACCACTTGATAAAGGCCACTCTCTGAAGGAAGAGTGGGGCTGACCAAAGATGACATTGGTTCAACCACTTCATCAACCGAAGGTTGAATACGTTGTTGGGAAAAAACAAGTTGTTCAGAAGTTGGATATCCTTGAGACTCACACCACACTATTTGTATTTATGCAATAAAATGGAACTAATGAGTAAGATGATATCCCTCACAAAGCTTACAAGGGAACTTAGTATTTCTCTTTGAATGGTTAATTTTCTCAACGGTTTCAACATGAATTGCATTGGTTGAGTATTTTCCCCCAGCATGACCTATAGAGGTTGGGTGGTGAGGTCCAACATGACTCACATAGGTTGGGTAGGTGTCCCTAGCATGACCTATAGAGGATGGGTCAATGGGTCCAACATGACTTGCATAGGTTGAGTGTGTGCCCCCAGCATGACTTCCAAAGGCTGGATGGTTTCCCTAACATTACTTATATAGGTTGGGTGAATGAATCCAACATTAATTGCAAAGGTTGGATGGGTTACCCAATCATGACCTGTAGAGGTTGGGTGGTTTCCCCCAGCATGACCTCCATAGGCTTGGTGGTTGGGTCCAAAATGACTTGTAGAGGTTGGATGGGTTCCCCCTTGCTTATGTGTCTTCTTCCTATTCTTCCTTCCTTTACTCCTTTTATACTGTAGGTTACTAGTATCATAACTTTCACCACATGAGGTAGAAGGAGGAGGAGAGGTTGCTACTGGTGAAGAGGAGACATTGTTTTGATTCCCTTGATATAAGGTGCTTTCTTGAGGAGAATCAGGAGCATTCAAGATAGCCATAGTGGAAAAAAACCAAACTAGTATCCTTAGGGTGAATCCAAGTAGATTCAAAGTGGCCATAAGGGGAACACCAACATTCCCAATAAAAGGAAAATCACAAGAATCCCCTAACATGAGGGTCTCTTGAGTAGTGTAAGTAGGGGTAAAAGCAATAGTTTCTGAATTAGCAAGGAATCAAAGTCTGAGGTCAACTGGAAACCAACATCACAAATAGAAAACCTATAGAAGAAAAAACCTACGTATCCAGAACAGGCACACAAGGATGCCTTGCAAAGGAGAGTCTAGGATGATGAGGGCCCAAAAGTAACTAGTGAAAGGGAGAAGGATAGTTACCCAAGGTATTGATAAAATCACTATGGGCCAAGCATTTGAATCGCCAAACACTTTTTCAAAGAGTTGCATGGGGTTTCCTCCCACATATTCCTTGGGTACAGTGGAAATAGCCTTCCACTGTCACCCGTGTAGAGTCCTGGATGTCAATATGCTGAGGTTACCAAAATAAAAAAGAAATTTTGGTGCAACAATCGTTAGTATAGGAAATGCACATGGGTAGGGTAACTAAGCTCAAAACTCAAACAATTCCAGGCACCACAAAGGTACGGTAGAAGGTACTAAGGGATCCCCTCGATGCGCAACAGCTCTGGTGTATGCTCTACTGAGTATAGGAGGGGTATCTCCACAACTCAATCTTGCACAGCCTTGTGCTTGACTCCCATGTTAAAGGAGATTTCTGGTTTATTTTTTTATGAGAGTGTATTTCCTGAATGAAAGGCCACTATGTTAGAGTTTAAATTTTTGGGCAATTAAAGATGTCCCTAACCCAAAACACTAGCCTAGACTAGTGTGTGTCGTACCTAGAAAGAAATTATTACTAATATATTTTAAATATTAACGTTCTTTTTAAGAGTTTTTTATTACTAAAAGGTAGAGGAAATGAAACCAATGGTGCTTTGACTTGAAAGCAGAAACAAGATGACTAAACTGAAAGAAATTCAAAATGTAAACTTCTACTTCTTTTTTTCTCAAAACTAAAAAATAGAGTCCATGAAAGAAAGATTTCTTTTTGTATTTTCAAGAAACAAATACATGTAATACACCTAAGTCTAAACCCTACCCTAAATGCATATAAATAAAATACTTGTTATTTTTTACTTTTTTTTTATAAATGAGAAAGAAAATACAACCTACAAACTAATGCATGCAGATCATGTAAACAAATGAAAAGGATTTATTCTCTATAACCACCAAACATACCCTAGGTTTCCCTAAAGTAATATAAGACCTCTCTTGGGAGGGAAACTTGCATAAGAGGACAAGACAACCACTTTAGCATGAAGAAGTTACCAACATGAATGAAGGAAACAGATATCAGAAAGCTCCTAGTTTAGACTATGACTGCTAATAGAGGCTAATCAAAACCATGCACCACGAGGTATTGCAAAGAAAGGACGTGGGGGAAAGAGAAATGGAAAATACCAAAGGCTTCATAAAAATATTAAAAACCAATTCAAGAGTACATTCAATGGAGTACAATCATCCGCAGAGGTCTTACATAGGAAAAGGACCTAAGAGGACCCAACAAACATCACCAGACCACCCCAAACGTTCCCAAAAAGGGTGAAAACCCACTGAAACATGGCACACGTGAGTATCCTTAAGAAAAGGAGTGAGTAACTTGCACGTTTACCAAAGGGAAGTTGCAAGTGAATCATGAAAATTCTACTCTAGAGTATAACCATTGCGTGTGGGTGGTGGAAGGCCTAAAAAGGGTAAAAAAAACCTGAAAAAGGAAAGGAAGTTGTTCATACAAACTTAAGAGTAACTCCTAACCTGCAAGAAGGACTTAGAACCTCAATTACATTGGAAAAACAAGACAAGGAGACCCCAAAATAGACAAGGAATCACCAGCGGATTCATTGGTTATGTTGTTAGGGAAAGTGTTCCTATGGCTAGGGTCGAGGCCACCAACATACTAGGGGTATAAAGACCGATATAGAAAGGTATTGAAAGCATAAATATAGAGAATATTTAATGTTTAGAAGTTTTCATACCATACAGACTGAAGGTTTATCCAATATTTCCTTGATTCATCTTCTTTCTCTACAATCCAAGAGACCCGCAAAACAAACGTTAACCTTCCTTAAGCCAATTTTACCACATGAAAGGAGATAATATTCAATAAAATATGAAACCCTAATCTGATAAACATCAACATGTGATCATAAACATAGATGCAATACATATCTTGCACTGATTTGGAAAGCGAAGAGATTCAAATATTTAGTAATCAATGGAAGAAGTGTAGGATTATTATACCTTCTCCTCATGCAAGGCACCTCGTGAAACATTCGATGTGGAACTCCCTCTTCCCTTCTTCAAGAATCTCAGCCTCCAATCTCTGCAACAAAAGGAAGGTGTAAACTAGGGAAAATGTAGGGGGGATGACAGTCTCAATTTCACGAGCATAACAATGCTAAGGCTAAGTCCTCTATACCCCTTTCCCTCTCTTATATACTATTTTGAAGAGTTAGGGTCGAATAGGGATCAGTTACAAATGAAGGAGAAGTTCCAAAACCACCCAAACCTCCCCAGCTTTAAGGTTTTTCCATTTTTTTAATATTTTTTACCACTAAGAGAGATACTCATGGGTTTCCTTAAGAAAAGTTGTGAGTGAAACGTAGGTTTCCTTAGGAAAACTCACAAATGGGTCACAAAAATCCATTTTTTAGGATATTTCCAAGCATTTTCAAGGGTTGGTGTCTTCTAGAAAAAAAATTCTTGGTCTGATACCTTTCCAATGGTCTATAGAAGAGGTTAAACACATTTACATATATATATATATCCATGTATCCTCCATTCATAGGTGTCCTTTGAGTGACTGACAATAACTTTCATGAAGTGTTTTCATGCGACAAAAACATGTAAAAGCCATCATGGATGGAGAAGTGTTATTTCAGGCTATAAAAAAGGTTACACAACTTAATGCTAATGTAATACTTAGTTTTCTTTGATCTATGGATGAAAAGAGACAGTTATACTCATATAAATGAATTGTGGTAGAAGATGCAGTAACTTGTTGCCATATTATGGGATGGAAGTTATTTATTGGTTAAAATTGTGGGTAAGTGACATTAGTTATTTGTCATGTCTTCAGTTAGAATTTTTTATTCAGATAACAAAATTTCTAACTCTTATTCCATAATAATAATAATAATAATAATAATAATAATAATAATAAGAATAAGAATAAATGTTGTTTTTATATTCTTCCAAAATTTTGTAATTGGGGTTGTTAAACAACCCATATTCGAACTTGTTAAAAACAATAAGATGATGTCAATCATAGTTATTTATGCTCGCTAAACAGTAATATGATGTTGAGCATGTATTCAACCTATTTATGTTGAAGTTGAGCCACTAGATAGTTTTACTGGGGGCAAGTACCAACCTATAGACTCATGTTGGGAAAATACTACCGAAAAGACTCATGAAGAGCATACTTTCCTCTTGGTTTCGAGCTAGCTAAACCATCAAAACAAAATCCTAATCATAGTTCATTCTTTGTTGCAAGCTAGTTAAAAAATGAAGCAGATACCCTAAGCATTCTTTCAACCAATTTTTGATCTTGTTAAAAACAGTAAGATGATGTCGAGCATAGTTCTTTTTTTCATTTAAATCTTGCTAAAAAGTGAAGTAGATCCTTCGAGCTTAATTTTCATTTTTCATGCTCTAGTTAAACATGAAAAATTGTTTGAGATTACTTTATTGATTTTTCCTACTCTGTATTCAAACATGATCTGAGCGCTCTTAAAAACATAGTCATTCTCATTCAACTATAGTACAAAGGTTTCAAGTCTACTTTTATCACTTTTTTCATGCTCATCAAAATGTTTACAAAAAATGGACTCCAATGGAGTCATCTTTAAGCTCTTTTTAGACAATCGAAATATGAAATATTGGCGAGTGAACTTGTCACTTTCACACTCGCAAAAGTACTTAAAAGTTCACCTTCTCGATAGTAGTTTGCCCCTTTTTCGGTTCGTTTAGACTATTTACAAAAAAGGTACGCTCTATCCAAATCATTGACAATAAGAGTTATCCAAGGTATTATTTTATACTTTCTCAGGCCTTGGACACTAACGTTTACAAAAAAAGAAATTTTTGGAGTCTTCTTTAGTTCTGTTTAGACTCTCTAAACATGAATGATGCTGAGTTTTATTTCATTGGACTCTCTAAATTAAACATTGAAATACCCTCTCTGATAACGAATGAACCCCTCCTTTTCCATATTCGTGAAAAATATGGGTTTGTACTCATCCACAAGAAGGGCTATATCGAGCATTTGTTACCAATTTCTATCTCGTTAAAAATCAAAGAGGCACTCATCAATCATGATGGGAAGGAATGGGAAAGCATTTTTTTTATTAATGGGGAATTTTTAGTCATATTTGAACATGGCACTTATCTGCATTTCATTCAAACAGTTTGGTTTTCAACTTGTCTCTGAGTCGATAAATTTTCATGAGTCATGTCCCTCCTTTGAGTCATTTCAAAGAATGCATCGTCCTTCGTCGCATTATGTCTTGGTATCTTCCTCGTTAAGTCAATGCTGCCAAGTATTCGGTCATGACATTCAATGTTCAAAAGGAATTTTTGTGCCAAGAATCACCCTCTGCAGTAAAACCTACCTCTCTTTTGTGTTAGTTACCTTTGAGTCAGTCCTATGGTTACATCATACTCAATTTCCAACAACTTTGTTCCAAGTTTCATGTCATTGATGTGGGATTCATCATGGCCCTCCTTCGACGAGACTATTCCTATCCACATCAACACATTTTCTAGGAACTAGTCTTAGAAACAAGTTAAGTACCTTGAGATCTACATGCCTTAATGGCATGTTTCCTCACTTTCGACAATAGGTTTTCATCATTGGACTTTGATCGAAATATCCAGCTGATTGTTTGACATCGGTTCATTGATTCACATTCGTAGGAATGTACTAGGGTACCTTGGGAATCATTTGCATTAATTGTGATTTCCCTTTTCCTTGTTAACGGTTCCCATCATTGACTAGTAATCAAGTGTTTTACACCATGTTCGACTTCAATACATCTATTCACATGGATAGAATCATACTTTCTTGAGGATGGGATAAAAACCCGGGGTGCTTATTGAGAATTCATTTGTTATGTTTTCCTTCCCCCAGGTTGTGATGGATTGTTTTGTATGAGTTATTGCATGGGTCCACATTGTATGTTGGTGAATATGCTCATGTTTGTTTCAGTATGACCTAGATATACATTGTATGTTTGATAGATATGTCCAAATTTAATTTTCTCTCACATGGATCTACGTTGTATTTCAGTAGCCATGAATTTTTGTATCTCACATGGATCTACATTGTATTGGTTGAAAACCATGTTGTGAGTCTTTTTGGACATGTATCAAAGTGTAAAGTACTTCAAAATGATTTTGATTGTTGGCAGATTCTGATCATTGAACCCTTGCCTCAATGTCGTGTTGTAACCTTCTCTATCAAAGTAGTTTTCCTATCATTTCCCTCTAGCCTCATACTTTAGGGGGAATTCTATTACACCTAAATCTTGTCACCATATTGATCATGAGATATGTATCTTAGTTTTTTATCCATTCCCTCAGAGTTTGAATGAGAGAAGTGAAAGAAGGAATATTTTTCCCTTTCATTTTTCATTGTTTTGAGCCACCACCGTGCCTTGCCCATTGACAAGATGTGGTACCAGGATGGTAACACACCTTGCACACTTGCAATGTGCAATCATTCCACTCATTTCCTTCATACAACCAATGGTACCCCTCAGCAACGCCTCTTTCCCTTATAGAAAGTGCGGTGCTCCTCCCAAAAATGCAAAAAGAGAGAAGATCTAAAGAAGTTTGTCAAAGAAACCCTCGTTTAACCTCATCCCTAATAATATGAACAGGTGAAACTTGAATTCCTCCATCCATGGAATGATCCCTTGACCTTATCCATAAAATATTCAACCTACCCTATCCATTTTGGCCTTTAAATAAACCCTTACCCCTCATGGTTAAGGGAGGAAGAAGAGAGTGAGAGAACCCAAAAGATGGCCAAACATTGATTAGACTCTTTGATGCATTGGAGATAGGTGAGGCATAGAGGAAAGGTGTTCATAGTGAATTTTTCTCAACATCATGGCTTGGTTGTATTTTTCTTCTCCTTTTCTATTAATACAAATGTGTTTCCCTTTCCCATGAATAATTTTTGTTAATGTGAGTTATTCATTGCTTTTCTCATTGATCATTAGCATATAATGTTAAATTATCTTGTTGCTTTCACCTCTTGTTTCTTGTCTTGGCCATTCTTTTGCAGGTACAACTGATCGTAAGGGAATTCAAGAGACAAGAGTCACTTTTATTCCAAGGTAAGAAATCTTGACATTCAAGTGTTTTAACAGTCTAGGGAGAGGATGCATTGTTGTGATTCCTTTGTTTTAGATCCATACCATTTTGGACTCAGGAAACAGTCTATTGTCTATGTAGACTAAATAATTTCCTCCAAACACATTGCCATAGATGTGGCCCATTCCTTGGAATATCTTCATCATGATTCTTTTGTGCAAGTAGTGAATTGTGATATAAAACCAAGCAATGTGATTTTGGGTGCAGACATGGTTGGTCATCTAACATATTTTTGGATTGTAAGATTAATTTGTGCACCTTCTAATGATTCACTTACTTCAATACTTGCTTTGAAAAGAACCATAGGTTACATTATCCCAACCAGGTATAGGTTTTGTAAAACATTACTTTTACTTTGATTTCCTTCATAAAAAAATTTAAGGATTGGTTGATTAAAATCTAATCGAGATTGTCTTAAATGCATTATGGATTAGGTGAAAGAGTTTCTACACAATGATATGTTTATAGTTATGGTATTCTATTATTGGAAATGTTTACAAGGAAGAGGCTGAGTAGTGGCATGTTCACTGGAGAGTTAAATTTGCATAAGTGGGTGGATTTAGCTTTTCCAAATAGAGTGAAAGAGGTAATTGAAAGTGGTCTCTTGAGTGAAGTGGATGGAGATCAAATTAAATAAAATGATGTATACAAATTCCTACATTCATTGTTGCATATTGGTTTTCTTTATTCAAAATATTATCTAAAAAAAACAACTATGATGGAAGTGTCAAAATTTTAAATGGATTGGTTGATTAAAATCTAATCGATATTGTCTTAAATGCATAGTATGGATTAGGTAAAAGGGTTTCTAAAGAATGAGATGTTTATAGTTACCGTATTCTATTATATTTGGAAACTTTTACTAGGAAGAGGTCAAGTAGTGGCATGTTCGTTGGAGTGTTGAATTTGCACAAGTGCGTGGATTTAGCTTCTCCAAATAGAGTGAACGAGGTAATTGAAAGTGGTATCTTGAGTGAAGTGGATGGAGATCAAATTAAATAAAATGATGTATACAAATTCGTACATTCATTGCTGCATATTTGTTTTCTTTGTTCAAAACATTCTCTAAAAAAAACCTACTATGATGGAAGTGTCAACAATGTTAGAGAGTCTTAACAAGGGTTTGGTAGAAAATACACTTTCTCCATAGAGATTAATGCAAAGCATATCCTCCTTTCTTGCTAGTACAAGCGCAATAATTCATAATGTTGTTGCATCAAATGACTAAAGTTCCACAATTTAGTTTCAAAACATTGTAATTACAAAAGAATTCGATCAAGTCTTTCACTAGGTAAGTATTTATATTAATTTTAATGGTTGAACCAATTTTATTTTAATACACTATTTAAGAAATAATTTTCAATATGAAAAGTATGTTTTTACAACACCATACTTTAATAAATTTATAATCTTGATTTGTCTTAATATTTAATATTTGTCCATTCTCCAATTATAGATTGTATATATTCATCTCATGAAAATTAATGCTTAGATTCTCAAGCATTTCCAAATTGATGAGAGATAACCATATAGTTATTCTCAAGCATCTCCCAAATGGATGAGAGATAACCATATAGTTATTCTCAAGCATTTCCCAAATGGATGAGAGATAACCATACAATGAGCTTTATCTCTCAAAATGATGAGAGATAATCATACAATGAACTTTATCTCCCAAAATGATGATAGATAACCAGTGAGCTTTAGCTTCCTGTGAAAACATGTGGAGAGAAACTGCATTTATATTTATTAGCTGCCAATGAAAACATGTTGAGAGAAACTGCATTTATGATGCACCAGTTGCCTATGTAGAGAGAAACTGCATTTATCAGCAACAGTGGTTTAGAGGATTATATTTTAAGATTTTATCCTAATGTATTCTAAGGAATTTTAGATGGCATTTACTTATTGTGTTGTGTTTCCCATGTAGAAAAAATGATTTACACTTTAAATCAAATTCCTACCTCAGTTATTGATATTGATTGATTTCCAACTTCATTGATTTATGAAAAATCATTTATACTTTTTCTTATACTTTATTTTTTTTCCCTTAGGAAAAAAGCGTAAATTATATTTCATTCATAGATATTTTTTTTCATTCTATAGAATACATATTTCCATATATTTCACAACCCATAAAGATGTCTAACTTTCCAAAAAAATTGTTCAAAAAAACATGATACAAAACATAGTGTCTTCTGCCTCCACATAGATTGTTCCCATGAATATACCATCAGATAACAAAGTTGTGAACTGTTTTCATATGCCTACATATAATAGCATGTATAGTCTATGAATATATACCTGGAAGAGTAAGCACATGACATAGCTGAAAATTTTCACCAACATATTTAGAATTTTAGTGCTAAAAGTCTGGAACAACTTCTTTTCTATGAAAATCATGTGATAATAGTCAAAATGATCTTCATATTTGAACTCTGAAATCATCCATTGCCCATGACTCCGTTAAATGATTTGAACTCTTAACTAGTCCATTTCCTATGGCTCAACTGAATGCTTTCATTAAAAAAAAAAACATATCAGCCTCAATGTTCCACTCCATGTAGACACGTCGAATTAAAAAAAATCATAAGTGTTCAATATTCTATAAAACTCTCCAAACATAAAAAGTAGTGTTAAATTGTGACACTTCCGTGTTTTTGTAAACCAATTTATTATTGTGTTTTGATCCTCCAAAAATCTGAAATAATTTTAAGTTGCTTCCCCTTGCTTTCAGATTTTTAAGTTGCTTTCCCTTGCAAAGAGCAACAATAATAATTTTAAGGACATAAACTCTTCTCATTTTTATTGTGCAGAAATGGGATTCTGAGAAAAAGAGTACTGCATCCTAGTCTAAATATTGTTTTGGGAAGCCCTTTAAAAAAATTAGCCCATGGTTTTGAATAATCAACCTGTTCTTTCTGAATATACCAAATTGGAACGAATCTTTTTTATTGTGGAAAATGCGAAAGGATACTAAGGCCTTGAGAAAAAATTATTTATGGGATCTATGCCTTCTCCTATGTCTTCATTCTTGGACAACCACACTCTCCAACTAACTGTTAGAAATAAATAATTAATCTCCTATGTTAGATGTTTAGTTTGTAGACAGTTGGAAACTATTATATTCAGTTGTTTCCATTACCAACAATAAATGGTCCAATGTATGTTATTTAATACATTAATAAGAGACCAATTGGAGCGTTCTCTTTCCATTATATTTCATATTCTTCTTCTTATATTATTTTCATGGTATCAAAACTTTAGGTTGCGAGAAGAGATTGATGTTGTATGCACCCACATGCTGACCTTGTGTGAAGAATACAGTCGGAACGTTTTCCTGATCCTGATAAATTTTCCAAGACTACTGCAATAATTATCAGCCCGTTTGGTAGTGTAAACCTACTGACACTCCTATTGCTCTTGGCACAATGTTAAGCAAGAAATATTTGGGATCAATAGTTAATTCTACTTTGTATAAACAACTTGTTGGTAGTCTTATGTCTCTTACTGCTACAAGACCTAACATAACATACGCAACAAGTTACATTTATAGGTTTATGGAATCTCCTAACTATTCTCATTGGAAAGTTGGTAAAAGAATCTTAAGATACATTGCAGGTACAACCACTCATGCTTTGTGGTACACAGCTTCACAAGATAGTATGCTCATAGGTTACACAGATAGTGATTATGCACGCTAGATTGATGACAGAAAAAGCACTTTTGGATATTCTTTTCTCTTTGGCAAGAATTTGATTTCATGGGCATCCAAGAAGCATCCCATAGTTTCTATCTCTTCCACAGAAGAAGAATACGTAGCAACAACAACGACAACATGTCATGTAGTTTGGCTTAAATGATTTTTGATGGATTTTGGATATACAACAAAAGAACCTGTTTTGAGTTTTGGTGATAATAACTCTATCATTTCCTTGTCAAAGAATAATGTATTTCATCAGAAAAGAAAACATATTGACACCCGATTTCACTTCATTCATGAGCTTGTCAAAGTTTAATTTTTAAACCTATGCAGAGAAGCAAAGCATATAGATTCTTTTAAGCAAAATAGATATCACAACACATCAGTCACACATAAACACAGAGATTTACACTGGAAACCCTCAACCAGGAAAACCAGAAAACCTTGGAGCCACACCTCCAATTTCCTCTTCATTACATTATGAAATCCTCACAATACGAAATATAGGTATTCCGCAACATCCAAATACCCTAATCCGTTAACCTGAATTAGAAAAAGAATCCAATCCCTTAACCGGGATTAAGTTACATATATTTAGACAAATTCTAAAAATAGCCACAAATAGCTATAAATAGCCATAAAATCTATAAATAGCCAAAAACATTTGCTCGCTGCGCTCGCATTGGAAATAGGGCCTACGGCCTATTTCCGTCGAAGGTTCCTTTGGGATCACCGAGCTGCAGTACTGACATGCACACCTCCCCTCCATACGCACATGCAAAGGATATAACATATACCCAACATTCTCCCACTTGTTGTTTCCTTTGCATAGCAATGAGTCATGTACTCATAAAGTCATAGATTCAGGGCATCAATGCCCATAGATTCTCTACACCAAGAGAACTTCTCTGTACTAACAGACTTTGTTAATGAGTCTACAACATTTTTCATGGTGTCAACCTTCTCTAGCAGCACCTTCTTTTCTTCAACCACATCTCTCACAAAGTGATATTGCACATCAATATTCTTTGTCTTAGCATGATAAGCAAGCTTCTTTGCCAGGAAGATTGCACTTTGGCTATCACATTCTAACCTTACACCTTTCTGTACAAACCCAATACCTAAACACAATCTTTGCAACCACACAGCTTATTTGCTTGCATGAGTGGATGTCATGTATTCAGCTTCTATAGTTGAGAGTGCAACTATGGCTTGTCTCTTGCTCATCCAATTGATAGCTCCTCCAAATAGGTTAAACACATACCCACTTGTAGATCTTCTATGATCAAGGTCTCCAGCCCAGTCTGCATCAACAAATCCATGTACATTTATTACTCTGTCTAGTCCAAGCCTTCCTTGGTAGCAGATTGCATAATCTGTGGTGCCACGCAAATATCTGAAGACCCTCTTTACAGCTGTCCAATGCTCCTTTCCTTGTTTTGACATATATCTCCCACTTATATCTCAAAACTCCCACTGCATGAGCAATGTTGGGTCTTATACAGACCATTGCATACATCAAACTACCAATTGCACTAGCATATGGAACCCGTGACATGTCTTCTTCTTCTTCCTGCGTCTTGGGACACTGCTCTGCAGATAACTTTACACCTACAGGAATAAGAACATTGACCGGCTTACTTTCCTACATGTTAAATCTCTGTAGTACTGTCTCAACATATTTTCTTTGATTTAAACTTATCATTTTGATTGCATGATCTCTTCTTGTCTCCATTCCTAGAATGAAGTTTGCAGCACCGAGATCTTTCATATCAAACTTGGAGGACAGTTGAGACTTCACCTCCTTTATAAAATATTTGTTGTTTCCAATCAATAACATGTCATCAACATACATAAATATGTTAATGAAGTGATCACCAACCTGTTTGGAATATACACAGTGATCAGCTTTGCTTCTCACAAACCCCAAACCAAGAATGTATGTGTCAAACTTTTGGTACCACATCCTTGGAGATTGCTTTAGACCATAAAGGGACTTCTTTAGTTTACATACCAACTCATTCTTTCCCTTTACTATGAACCCTTCTGGTTGTTTCATGTATATTTCTTCTTCCAAATCCCCATGTAAGAACGTTGTTTTCACATCCATCTGCTCTACTTCAAGATCAAAAGCAACAGCAATATAAAAAAGAAATCTAATAGAAGTTAATTTTGCAACTGGAGAAAATATTTCACCAAAAGCAATCCCCTCTACTTGAGAATATCCCTTTGATACCAAGCGGTCTTTATACTTATCCACTTTACCTTCTCCATACAACTTCTTTTTAAGTAGCCATTTGCTCCCAACGGCTTTTCTCCTAGCTGGTAACTGGACTAGCTGCCAAGCTTCATTTTTGTCCAAGGAATCCATTTCTTTATCCATGGCCTTTTTCCAGAGATCACTATCTTCTGAATTAACAGCTTCCTTCACATTTCTAGGATCATCATCATTAATAGACATAGAAAAATGAGAGCGAAAATCAGGAGGGGAATACCTTTCTCGTTTCCTTATTTCTCAAGATGATCTCCTCAAAACTAGAGTATGAGGTTCTTCTTCTTCTGATTCTGCTTTTTCTATTGAGTTAGATTCTTCACCTTCTAACTTAAACTCTATTTTCTCTGGCTCCTTTTTCATTGGATTCACTTCCTGTCTGGGGACTTCTTTGACCTCTCGAGACACAACACCTCGACTGTAAACAGTCTTCTTAGTTATAGGATTCCAAATCTTATACCCTTTCATACCATCTTTATAGCCAATAAAGATACACTTCTCAGCTTTGTTATCCAACTTGCTCCTTTTCTCCTTTGGAACATGTACATAAGCATCACAACCAAAAACTTTCAGATGCTTAATAGAGGTTTTCTTACCAGTCCATACCTCTTGTGGAGTTTTATCAATCAATGCTGATGTGGGTGATTGGTTTACCAAGTAACATGCTGTCTCCACTGCTTCTGCCCAGAATTCTTGTCCTATCCCAACACTGCTTAGCATGCTCCTTGCCTTTTTCATCAACATCCTATTCATCCTCTCAACAACTCCATTTTGTTGAGGTGTGTATGGAGTAGTCTTTTGCCTTGCTATTCCACACTTCTTACAAAAGTCCTCAAATTCATTCCCACAAAACTCTCCACCATTATCTATCCTCAACACCTTTATTTTCTTTTCTGACTGATTTTCTACAATAGCCTTAAATTCTTTAAACTTGGCAAATACTTCATATTTATTTCGAAGGAAATAAATCCATATGTTCCTTGAGAAATCATCTATAAATGAAACATAATACATAGATTTTCCTAATGATGGAACAAGAACAGGTCCAAACACATCACTATGTATTAATTCTAGAATTCCCTTTGCTCTTGTAGCACCAGATGCAAATCTTACTCGATTTTGTTTTCCATATATGTAATGTTCACAGAAATCAAAATCCAAAGTGTAATCAGTCATACCTTCAACCATACCTTTACGTTGTAATGCTCGAAGTCCCTTTTCTCTGATATGCCCCATTCTTTGATGCCACATCATTGTCTTTCCTCCTGATGCAGTCAGGGTTTTGTTATCTTTACCTCTTTCCTCCAACACAATAGAATTGTTACATTCATCAATGATGTTTTTTCCCAATAGTTTGTACAAAGTTCCATACCGAACTCCCCTCATCAATACTATTGATCCTCAAACCATTTTGCAACCACCATCTCCACACACAGTCTTTACACCTGCAACATCCATCTTTCCAACATATATCAAATTTCTTGCTAGATTTCGAATGTGTAGCACTCCAGGCAAAGTTCTAATCCTTCCATCTTTCAGTTTTAGCTTGACTCTACCACGTCCAATGATATTGGCTAGTGAATCATCTCCCAAGTACACATCTCCTCCATTGTACTTTTCATATTCATAAAACCACTCCCTATGAGGGGTCATATGACATGACGCACCTGAGTGAATCAGCCATGTATCACGTTATGAAGGATTACCCATGGAAGCTAGGTACACATCCCCTCCTTCTTCTGAGGAGTTCTTCGCATCTGTGGAAGGGGTATCCTCATATCCCTTTGCTTTCTCAACATTCTTAGATCTGCAATCCTTTTTATAGTGCCCAGCTTTACCACATTTCCAACACTTCCTTATTCCTTTTCCTGGGGATTTAGATCTCCCCCCATATCCTTTATTTTTGTTTCTCTCCTGGGGGCGACCTCTCACAGACAAGGCATCCATGCTATGATTATCCATGGTTTTCCGCCTCATCTCTTCTAATAGTAGGGATGACACAATTTCATCAAATTTTAAGGTTTCCTAGCTAGAACTACCTATTACAACAATTAGGTTGTCCCAGGATTCTGGCAAAGAACACAATAATGTAATACATTTATCTTCTTCATCCATTTTAATACCAACAGAGGTTATCTGACTTACCAGAGTATTGTAGACATTCAAATGCTCTGTTACAGTGTCATTCTCGTCCATTCTGAGGTGAAACAACTTCTTTTGTAGAAACAACTTGTTCACAAGGGATTTTGATTGATACAAACTCCCTAGTTTTTCCCATAGCTTTACTGCACTATCTTCACCAGATACATTCAACAACACAGAATCTGATAAGCACAATCGTATTGTACTCCTCTCCCTTCTTTCTAATTTATCCCAATCTTCTTGTGACGTTGCAGTGGGTTTCGTACCCGGATCCACAGCAATCCACTGTTCCCGATCTACCAGAAGATCCTCCATTTTGAGCTTCCATAGCTCAAAATTCTGGTTGTTAAATTTCTCGATGTCGATTCTTGAAGTGCTCACCATTCTCTTTCAATGCACAAATCAACACTGCAAAGCGCCCACTGAATCTAGGTTTATCACAGACCCGAGATCTATCAACCGCGTCGAACCCTTAGCAGCAAAGGCGTCCCCCTGATGCCAAAATCGAGCTTTGATACCACATGTAAGTTTTAAACCTGTGCAGAGAAGCAAAGCATACAAATTATTTTAA
Organism: Pseudotsuga menziesii; assembly: GCA_001517045.1. Lineage (NCBI taxonomy): Eukaryota > Viridiplantae > Streptophyta > Pinopsida > Pinales > Pinaceae > Pseudotsuga > Pseudotsuga menziesii. Next base: position 51,069 of record LPNX010465806.1, on the reverse strand, counting down.
GCAAAATAGAGATCACAACACATCAGTCACACAAACACATAGATTTACCCTGGAAACCCTTAACCAGGAAAACCAGAAAACCTTGGAGCCACACCTCCTATTTCCTCTTCATTACATTATGAAATCCTCACATTACAAAATATAGGTATTCCGCAACATCCAAATACCAGAATCCGTTAACCCAGATTAGAAAAAGAATTCAATCCCTTAACTGGGATTAAGTTACATATTTTTAGACAAATTCTAAAAATAGCCACAAACAGCTATAAATAGCCATGAAATCTATAAATAGCCAAAAAAAATTGCTCGCTGCACTCGCATCGGAAACAGGGCCTATGGTCTCTTTCCATCGAATGTGCCTTTGGGATCGCCGAGCTGCAGCGCTGACATGCGCACCTCCCCTCCATACGCACATGCAAAGGATATAACATATACCCAACACAAAGGTGGTGACATTTGTCTCAAATTTTGTGGTTCTAAAGAAAAACTAGCTGATATCTTCACCAAGCCTTTGGGAAGAGATGTTTTTCAATATCAACATCAAAATCTAGGCATAGTTAATAATGTAACCCTCAATATCAAGAGGGAGTGTTAGAAATAAATAACAAATATCGTATATTATATGTTTAGTTTGATGTTTAGTTTGTAGATAGTTTGAAACTGATGTATTCAGTTGTTTCCATTACCAACGGTAAAGGTCCAATGTATGCTATTTAATACATTAATAAGAGATCAATTGAAGCTTTCTCTGTCCATTATATTCCGTATTCTTTTTCTTATATTATTTTTCACTAACTATTTAAGACAATGCTTTTATCAGACGATTTGAGGTTGCTGAAACCAAATTATTCCAAGCGAATTCCATCGAGGGGCCTTGCCATCTGCATTCTTTACCCCAATTTATCTGAACATTCTATTTCAATTTCATAAAAAAACTTGTGAAGTTTTGTTGTCGCTCTTGACAATAATAGGAAACACGTGCCTTATTATTATCGTGGAGGTCAAGAAGTCATTGGAGAAACAAGGCGTACACGTAAGCCTTCACACCATATATATGTTAAGGTATATCAAAGAAAAAATAATTTGAAAGTTTGTGAATGGAAAGATTTTGTGCCCCGTCTTCCGTTAGGCTTGGGAAAACGTGTCCTGCAAATAATTTAATAAATCCTCTTAGATTTTGCAAAGTGTTTTTAAGGTTTCCAATCATTTCGGTTAAAGGGAAATATTTCTAGGGATGATAGCTTATTCTTGTGTAGTTGACTAGCCAGGAATTACAGGTATAATCATATCTCTGCTGTGGTGAAAACTAAAATGTGCCAAACATATCTGGATTTTTTGAAGATATGAATTATAATATCATTCAATTTCTGTAAAGTGACACTGTTTTAGAGTCCAGTGGTATTTTCCTTCAAAAGACAGTGTCATGAGATCTATTGCACTAAAGAACCGTCCTTTTTGAGTTTTGTTTTTTATAAAAAGTGGATATCAGAGTTACAAATCGAAGATTTTAAATGGACTCAATATTGGCTAATTACTTACAAGTTTTGCTTTACTGTGTTCTTAATGGGCCTGACTTTCGGCATATTGATTTCTGGTTTGCAAAGATTCCCTATTTTGATATTTCCTCAAAGCATTGTTATGACCAATTTATTGATAAACTTTCTCAGAGATAGCATAAAATATATCTAACTCTGCAACGTAATTGTTTAATTGATTTTTGAAAGTTGATATAAAGACTTGAAGTGAATTTGGTGATATCCATAATAGACCCTTAACTTTCATGAAAGCGATTTGATAGATGCAGCTGACATGCTTGATTTCTATATGCTTTGATTGCAACAGAAAAATGATGTCTCAATATATCTAGAATTTAGTAAGATGGATGTGATATTTCTATTATCTTTCTTTGTTTCTTTGACAGAATTTGGACTAAATTTGGTGCTACATATCTTTGTGAAACTCAACATTGTAACTATCTAGTATTTTTTATTGCATCAATTTACAATCAGATTTCACCAAGGAAGCAACTTTGGTGGAAAAAAATCTACACTATTCTGAGGAAACCCAACCATGCAATTAAAGGATAGAAATGGCAATAGGGCCAATGTATCTGGACCATTTCAAGTTTGTGTTTCTAAATTATGGAAAGGAAAAAAAACCAAATGAAGGATAGGAATGGAAATAGGGCCAATGTATCTGGACCATTTTAAGCTTTTTTTGAAAAAAAACAAAGAAAAAGGTATACAAAATAATTTTTTTCAATGTGTATTTGTAATTAGTATTTGGCATTTAATTTTATGAATACTTTAATGTTACGTTGTATGCCCTAGGGAGAAAGAGTCAAACACCAAGAAGGATGTCATTTAGAAATGGTAGCTGTGGTTGGGCCCTTTGATTCCTTCTTTGGGGGGGTTTTGGCTTAATGTTGCTGCCAACTGCCCTCTGTTGAGGTTTTTAACCTCGAGGTTGGTGATCAAGTCCCCTAAGGGTTGGCCACCGGGTCTCACTGCTCCATATGTTTTTTTTTTATTAAGACGTCATCCTACACTACAGGTTCTCCTTTCCCTTGGTGTTCTTCCTTCAACAGGACATTCTCTCATTTCACCAGGGACTACGTGCCATTCGAGGGAGGTGTTGAGGGATTTACAGTATTTTGGGATTAGTAGGGGCATGACATCTCCGTCCCAGCCCATTCCAATCCTTAGTTTGTAATGTTTAGCTAGATAAGGCTATTTTTGTACCCTGGGAACCAATATCCCCGGTATCTTACCTTAAGCTTGCAAACTAGTAATATTTTATTATTCTATTTTTAAATTGATGTCTTAATTGATGAATTTATCATATTATAAGGCATGTCCGCCTAAATGTTTTAAGCAAGTGCGAGATCGTATAAATAGATCTCCTCACTTTAATTTTGAATCATGAGATAGCTGGGATAATTACTATATAACTGCTTTTGCCCTAACTAGGGCTCTTTGGAGAGGATGAGGATGATTTTTTCTCGGATTTTTGGAGTTTTAATGATAAGGTTTCTTTACGGTGATGCTCATATTTGTTGGTACAACACAAGCACATTAAGGTCTGGTTTTTACCTTTTGTTTATTGTTGATAAGTGATACATGTTCTTGGTTGAATGGTAGGGACAAAACTGCATTTAGATTAGGGTTTGTCATTTTCCAGCCATTTGTCACCTCAGAAGAAATAGAGACTTTTCCTTAGTGATATTTTTTCCACAGGCTTATCCTTAAGGTTCCTTGAATAGTTGTTTACCTACGAATCTATCTCCTCAGTATCTGCCTTCCTCCTCCTTGGATTCCCTAGGACTCGTGCACCAGTGTATTTTCATCTCCAAATATTTAGCTACCTCAGGCTTCTTCCATTTACTTTCACCGGCTTGGGTTTTCTTCCATCACCCAGCGAGCTAACCCTTCCATCTACGTTCGGCATCCCTCCATCACTAACCCAGCAACCTACCCTCGCTTCTCCTCACTGCCACCTCCACGCGGCCCCTTCCAAAGCATCTCGCCCATTCCTTACCACCTTCTCCTCCGTAGCTACCTCGCAGCCGGCACCTACCTCCCTCGCCAGTTTGCTGCTTCTCCCACCGAGTTCACTCCCCTCGCAGCCCCAGCTGAACTCTATCCTCTCCCATGTCGGTTCCTGCAACTACCACTCCTTCTCCCCGCGGGATGCCTTCTTTCCCATCCACAGCCTTCTTCCATCCCAATCGCCATCCATCACACACTCCATTTCTCCTTGAGTGAGTTAGGGTTTTTCTTTCTTCATATCAATACTTTAGGTAAAACTCTTGAATGGTTATTAATTTGCAAATGTTTTATGTTTTTTTAAAATAATATTTTAGTAATGTATAATAATTTATAGTTTGTTAGTTTAGTTTAGTAACTATTCAAATCTTTACGTTACGTTTCAACTTTAGATATATGATGGTTTATTGCTAGTGTATTAAGTTTACTTTTTTATATTTATAATATTTGATATTTAGTTGTTAATTATTATTTATTATTTGTATATGTAAATGGATAATTGAGATTTTATTTTTTATTTGCATCTTTGTGTTAATCATTTGTTGCTTGCTAATAGATAATTGCATGGTCATAGTTAGCACCACAATATTTAATTATCCATTAATTAGACTAAGCAGTTAAACGCAAGTGACTAACCATTTCAACCTATACCATTTTTAGTGGCTGAATACTCAACTTTTGTTTATTACTTCTTCATCACCAACATTTTAATTGCACACTATATAGGTGAGCTTATGATGTTTGTCACAATTTGTAGAGAAAGTTGGCATGAGAGGTGCATTTCATGGCTCAACTGTTGGTGGAATGGTACTTGCTAGGATCTCCGACATCATTTATTGTTGAGTTGGATATGTATAAATATTCATATTTACATATATTTTGAATAAAATGTTTATATTTTTTTTTGACGAAAAAGTCATATTTTCAATTATAGTATAAAATGAAAAACACATTCATTATATGCACTTAGCACTTTACATAACAAGATGTACTTTGCATGGTACATATTCTCACTCAGAATCTAGATACAATCCCACATTCACAAAAAAATACAGCATATTCAAGCATGCTTGTAAAAGCGTACTGCCCTTAACTAAGAAACACCTCAAAAATTTTGGCCTCACATGAGAATATGAATAGCATGAAAAACAGTTCTCCAATCGTCCTGTACTTCATTAAATATAGAAACACAAACATTAATATAGGAGAAATGAAGGAGAATTTATAGCAAAAAATAGGGTTCCTTGACTGGGTCAAAAACACTGTTCAAATAGGGTTCCTTGGTTGGGTCAAAATCACTATTTTGTGATTCCTCCAAACCAAGGTCAAAAACACTGTGTTGTGATTCATCCAAAACTAAGAAGCCCACATATTTTGACAGACAATCTGCAACAGTGTTATCATTCGCTCGGTTATCAAGGAAGTTTCCCAAAAATGTGCGATTCTCGACTCCTCTATTCCGGGACACCGTCAACAATAGAAGAAGAGCATTATTTCTGCATAATTATTAGATCCATGACCTAATCCTGCTTTGACATAGAAAAACATAAGACACCATCAGCACTGGTGAAATCCTTTGTGCCCTAACTAACCCCATCGAAGAAACACTAAGGGATAAATTTGTCTATGAACAGCTTTCCTGTAAGCCTTAGTTAGTTGTCAAACTCTAGAGCACATTTTGCAGCCCTAGGATAGTCCCTAAACCTGATTATAAACCTGATTATAGATTTGAAAGGAAGGAATTTGCTTGTTGGAGTATGGGTATCCATAAAACAACATGGTATAACAGCCACACCTCTAGGAATATAAAAAAATGTGGAGTAACCATCACGCTTGGTGAGGGTTTCAAATGTTTATCAACATCTACAGGTTTTGGCATAAGGACAAACATTACATGGTATCAGAGCATAGGTCTCAGGTTCAATTTATGTGGAGTAACCATCACACTTGGTGATAGGGCCTTGTCTTGGGTTTCAAATGTTCATCAACATCTACAGTTTTTGGAATAACTACAAACATTACATGGTATCAGAGCATAGGTCTCAGGTTCAATTTCTCTGAGCTACGCCTAAGGGGACCACAGCACCTCTAGGAATATAAAAAAATTGGACTAACCACCAGGCCTGGTGATAGGGCCTGTGCTGGAGCTGGATTTCTAATGTTCATCAACCTATGCAGATTTTAATGTAATGAAAAACCTTACACTTCTTTGTGCATTATGCGGCAGTCATATTCTCCATAATGAGACATGGGATAGCTCTGAAACCATTTAATTTCCCTTTAGCGAAACCAGGCTCTTATGTAATCCACCGAATCACCCCCTCCCAGCTGAACTTTTCAGCGTTTCCCCACAGATGTTGTTCATAATAACGATGGATAACTACGTGAGAAATAATTTTTGATTCCTTAGTGCATAGAGAACAAATGATGGCTCCTTGTCTTCTCCTCTTTTGTGAGCCCTCGTAAAAAAAACATTTCTCAATTCCAGTCAAAGAAAGATCCTTGTCTCTCTGGGAGGCTTGATCTTCCAGATTTTATGTCAGCACCAGCACTCCTCTTTGACTGTCTTGTCCTGTTAAATATTGATATCCTAGATTTGCAGTATACATATCTGAAGCTTTATTCTTTTCCCACGTCAAAATGTCTAAATCTTCCGATAATCCAGACCTGAATTCTCTTCAGCTCTGCCAAAAACATTTGCCAATTTTCTACCATGCTTCATCTAACTCAAGAGATCCAGAAGAATTCAATCCCTGCTGCCAAACACTTGTAATATTTATATCAACAACCTGATTTAAAGTGAAGATCCCTGATGAGCCTGATCAGAGTAGTATTAAGAAAAAAAGATTCAGTGGAGCTAGAAAACATCCCATAACAGGGAGAGTCGAAACCATTCCTTTCCAGTGATTAGATACTGATTCTTGATGATGTTGATAGAACTCCTGGTCCAATCAGGATCCAATACATTCTTGATGAATTCCTGATCCAATCCGTTAAAGGTGAAGCTACTACTTATATTTGGAAGATATTATCTTGCAGAAAACAAAAGTTCCACATACTCTCTTAACAACCGGGAACTCTCCAAACACATGAATGTGCTCCAGACCCAGTTTCCTTCATCATTTGGATTTTCTATGAATTTCCATATGACCCAAGCGATGCCTCCACCTTCTCCTTTTCCACCCTAAATAAATCTAAAACAAACCTAGTAATAATAGCAAAGACTCACAGAAAGTAATATTGTTAAACCTTCTCCTTTTCCTTTTCCATGGAAAGACTCACTACTCATTTAATTAATAATAGCAAGGCATAAGTCTTTGTTAAAAAGTTGTTGCAACCTAGTACAGAAAGTAATATTGTTTAAGGTTATATAACCAAAAATAAAAGGTAATTAAAAAAATTAATGCTAACTCATATAATTAAAAAATAATCAAATAAATTTATGTCAACCTATAAAATAAAATAAAATGAAATTTAGATTGGGATCTATCAAGAAAGAGAGATCAAATTTCTTAAGTTTGAGATTAAAAAAAATTACACCTCAAAAAATTGGATCCTGTGCTTGATATATCTGAATTTAAGATGGATCTATGTTGGTCTTATAGAAATTACTTCAGAAACACTACTTAAATAAGTTGTTTCATTGGTTTGTTATCTTGTAAAAATTATTATTGTCCAAATTGTTCATTAGTTTAGAAACACCAACACCACTTAAACTGCTTTTGGAAAGAGGGTTACCCCAAATGTAATTAGGACTAAATTCTAAAAATGAAATTTTGTAAGAAATTTTTTCAAAACATTTTTTTTGAGTAGATATTTCAAAATCAAAACTTTTTAATAAGTTCAAATCTACAGGGGTAGGGTATGTAGACTTTCAAAGACTTGGGGTCTCTTGTCTCACAAACAAGGAGTTTCATATACCAATTTGGTGTCTGACTTGGTTGTGACCAAAATTAAATGATAATAATTACTATTAACTACATAAAATATTAAAATTATTTTATGTATAACTCATCTCACATGAATATATTATTTAATAACTAATTTCTCATAAATTTGAATAGTCCATTTAATAGTGGCCACATCAAGTGATGCAAACAAGAATAAAGAAATGTGATTTAAATTAGCAAAATAAATTGATGATCACAACATCTCATTGTGCATCTAGTTCATGCATGAATAGTCATGAATTTATTTTTTCCTCATAGTTAATCTTACCTAACTCTCTACTCTGTTTGCAAAATCTTAGCAAATATTATACCTTATGATATACCCATTATAGCTATGAACTCTTTTCTTAAGTATGCAAGTATGCAAGAGACTTCCAATATACAACATAATGAGATACAATGTTTTGGGGAATTCAAATTGTATAGATTAATATTGAAGCAATTCATCTATCACTATCTATCATGAGCTTCATTTTATAACAACCAATTTTCCATGAGCTTGAATAGTCTACTTGGTACTCATTTTATTAGGTGATTATCACTGGGGTGAAAAATGAGATTAAAACTAGCTAAATAAATCACATGTATAAATCTTCATATTCAGAAATTAGCATGAATCCCTCTTCAAGAATTGTACCTCATAACTATAAATACTTCAAAAGTTCACCCATATTTGAAAATTAACATGAATCCTCATCTTTGGGACATGTACTTTGTATCTATAAATTCTTAGAAAATCCACCCATCTTCGTGAATTGGCATCAATCCTCATCTTCAAGACTTATACGTGGTAAATATAAATTCTTAGGAATCTCACCCATATTAGTATGACTATAAATCATACAAGGTTATCCATGGAAAATCTCAATAACAAAAGTCCACTTCAATTGCTATCACATTTCTAAAGCCTTAAAAATATATTATGCCTTATGATGTATACATTTAGAGCTCGCTAAAAATTTTAATCATATGAAAAAATTCCATAATACAATATTATGAATTTTTTTTGAAGGAATGTATGTTAATGGCATAAGGTATTAGAGCTACTAATGTATTATCCATTGTAAAAGATCCATCTTATAATGCCCACCAAACTCGAGGTTCACACCAATAACATTTATTAAAACTATATATATATATATATATATAATAAATTTTATATTATAAAAGGTTATGAGCAACTTAAACTATAAAAGTTTTACATATATTGCTTCTCATTCCTAAATCAAAACTTGTCCTTCCAAGCCTACACTACATATACAAAGAGTCAAAAAAGGAATTATAAGCCTACTTCCTAAAACTATTATGTTATGTCCAAAGTTGTAGTATCTAGCATGCTTCATTAACAACCATAAATAGGGAAAAACATAAACACTTATTAGTTAAGTTTGAACCTAGATTGACCCTCCTTCAATGGCATGCCTTCCTATGCATTTCCCTCTCCTTCTAGATTGATAGGCTACACAACTAATTCAAGTTGATGATCCATCTCCTCCTCGCCATCCATATCTCTGATAGAGTCCATTGAGAGAACTGGAAAACTTGTTGATGATTGAGTGCCTTTGGAAAACCCAAGGATCATGTTAAACTATATTTTTTGAATATTTTGCTAATTTCTCATGCTTTTCTTCCATCATGTCATGCATCCTTTCTTGGATTTCAATATGGTTATTTAGGTACTAAATGGACTACCTCAAACCTTTAATTTGGTTGTTCATTCATCAAAGAATTATCTTTACTCATTATTTGTTCTAACCTTACCAAGACGTTCCATACTATGCCTCTGCTAACTTGGTTACCAAGAAGTTTCAAATTAAGGTTAGGAGAACCGCTAGAATCCTGTCAAGTATCATCTCCTACTCGCTTCACCATGAGTTTCCCCAACACACTAAAATGTTTAGAGGTAAAAATTACTGAAATCTAATTGGAGGAGCCCTTCCAAAATAGAGTTTATGTGTGTAATAATGGTCTCATACCTTCACTAAATTCAAATATGAGAGGAAATTCATCGCACAAAATGAAAAAATACATGCTTAGACCAAAGCTTTACTGCCTAAAAACACCTTAAAAATCTACTCAAAACTCCATCTGGATGTACTACAATTATAAATGTCCCCTTCTAGAATGTCCCATATTCACCAGCAGTTCTTGAAAAGAAAACTTCATAAATATCCACCAAATCAATGTACAAGAAATCAAGTGAGTTGAGGGCAGTGACTCCTCCCTTGTGAGATCCATTAACACTGATCAAGCCCTCCATTATCATAACTTGACCAATGTGACAAGTGTTCAACCCATGCAATTCTAAGACTTGAAATAATACATTTTGATAGTTCATGAAGTTGTGAAACATAGATTAAGGGATCCACATCCTTATAGAGAGGCCCCCATTTTAAAGAAGGACCTTCTTGTCCAAGTACACAATTGCATTATCTTGTTTGTTTACCATTTGGTTATAACTTTGATTCACCTGATAATTTGAATTCATTGATCCCCTAAATATGCTACCTTATTCTTTGAATTACTCTTTAAGGTGAGGTGCCCTCTGTGCCCATCATTTCAGGAGTAAAACTAGGTGATTTTGGTTCATCTCCATTGGTGGACATATTGTTGTATAGACAACTAGTTGGGAGCTTGTTGTATCTCACACACTGTCAACCTGATTTGGATTATGCAGTAGGTGTTTTTTCTAGATATATGAAGGAGCCTAATGAGATCTATTGGAAGGTTTCTAAAAGGATATTGAATTATGAGCACGGAACCAAACACTTATGGATACATTATGCAACTAGTTCTCCATTATAACTAGTAGGATTTAGTAATTCTGATTGGGATAGAGATAGCACCAACACAAAGTCCCCTTCAAGTAATGTATTCATGCTTTCACATGGTCCTATTTTCTGGTGAAGTAAGAAACAACACATTATTTCCTTATCTTCAGTTGAGGCCGAGTATAGGGGAGTAGTGAATGCAGCTACACAATGTGTGTGGTTGCAAAACATTCTTGGAGAACTTGGTTTTGCTTTTGATTCACCCACTACCATTTGGTGTGACAATCAAAGTGAAATTAAGATATCCATAGATCTAGTACAGAGACAGAGTACCAAGAACATTGAGATTCACATGCACTACATTAGGAACTTGGTGCATGACCAGGTGATATCATTGCAGTATTACCCATTTGCAGAGAAAACTACTAACATCTTCACCAAGATCTTCATTGAGAAGAATTTCACCTATACTAAATCACTCCTTGGGGTGGGGGACACATGGTGATGACTAATATTCACTTTAATATTTTTCTCCATGTCCATTTTATAGTAAAGGTTTTATTCCCATGAGTTTTTCCTCCTTACCTTGGTTATATGGACTTGTAAGAGGTGACTTGAGACTTAGTTTCTAAGGCCAAAATTTTGATGTTGTTACATTAAGTCATGATAAAGTGGGGGTGTTTAAACATTATACCACCTAGTACCATAGTCTCATTCGAATTCACCTAGGCTAGATGGTCCAAATTATGGTCTATGATGTCTCCCTAAGGTTGTTGAGGGGTTTGGACCATTAATGATACCTAGCACCCTCACTTTGGTAAACTAGGAGGTAAAACACCCTCTTTTATGACCTTTTGGTCCCTTGGGTTGCTCTCACTCCTTAAAACATGAATCTTCCTTGACTAGGGGCACCCATGCATTGTATTTGGGTGGTTTTGGCCCCTTTTGGTCCTTTTAGACTGCATAGAGCCACTCCCACTCCACCATGCACTCCAAAAAACGTATTCCACCTTCATTTATGACCATCCATTCCTCTCCAATGTCCACATGAGCATTTTATATTGTTTTAGGTGGTTTGGGACCCTATTGATCCACCTAGGGGGGTTTTGAGGTCCACTGTAGTCCTGCCACATGTATTCCATTTGACTAATCCAAAGGCTAATGATTTTTTTCTAATGTAATATAATGATGATCTAGACATGTTCACATGTTGTAATGTAATATAAAATTCAATTATTAGCATCATTCGTTGGTGTAATTACTTCATCCTTTCACTATTTTTCTTATGCATTGTCAAATTATTTCATTGTGAGGACTCTCTTAGGTTTTAGATCCTGTTGTAAATCAAAATTCTACAAGGACCACCTGCATCTTCCACCATGTGAGTACTCATCACTCCCTCTTTCTAGGGACCTAGATCTGGATGACACCAAGTCTCTCTATGAATTATTTGAAATTCACTCTATCTAATGGCTTAGTCAATACATCGGTTATCTACTCATTTGTTTCCACATACTGTAGCTTCACTAATCCTCTCTACACAATATCCTAGATATAGTGATACTTAATCTCAATGTGCTTCGACTTGTCATGGAATATCATTCTTCAACAACTTCACGCAACTCTAGTTGTCACAAAAGATGCAAGTCACCTCTAACTCAAAATCAAACAAATCAAATAGTAGCTTTTGAAGCCATACTACCTCACAACTAGTTGAAAATGCTGCAACATACTCTGCTTTAGATGTACTCAATGCCATGCATGACTACTTCCTGCTAAACTAGGAGATCATATCAGATCTGAAACTGAAGCAACAACCCGAAGTGCTATTCTTATTAGTGGTGCTTCCAATCCAATCCAAATCAACATAACCGTCTACATTAATGTTCTGATTCACTTCCTACTTGATCCCATGCGCAATTGTACCCTTCAAGTACCTCAATACATGTTTTGGAGCAATCAACTGAACATGTCTTGGATCCATCAGGAACTCACTGAGGGTGTTCATAGAAAATCATATGTTTGGCCTCATGTTCATGAGGTACATCAATGGACCAACCATCTGACGATACATTGTGGCATCAACTGACTATTTTGAACCATCACACAACAACTTCAAGTTTGATTCCATATATGTGCTCATTGCCTTGCAATATGACATTCTCAATATCTTCTGAATCTCCATGTTATACTTTCCTTGACCAAGGAATATCCCATTTTCATTCTACCACAACTCAATGCCTAAGAAGTAATGCATCATCCCTAGCTATTTCATCTCAAAATTAGCAAGAATCCTCCTCTTTGCATTTGCAATGATTTCATCCCCACATGTTAGGAACATGTCATCTACATATAGCAGGAGTATCCCTGGTCTTCCACCTTCAAACTTGAAGTAAAGGTTGGAGTTTTCATACTCTTGGTAAAGCCTAAGCTCATTAAGAAGTTGTCAACCTTGTCATACCATGTAAAGATTCTCAAACTCTAAGATCTTCTGTAGCATCTCCCTCTGAAGCAGAGCACCATCCTCTCTATGCATTTTGTATTCTATGTATCAGAACATTTTGTTATGGACTGATAGGTAGTATCCTCTGCTACTGATATTCTATGTAACCATTCTATGTATCCTCTTGCACCCATCTGTGATATTTCCGTCCTCTATATACTTCCATATTCAACTTTGTAACAAAGGTTGAGATCTCCATCACTCTAGTTCATCCTCAAGCTCCTTATGTAGTTGTATGTGCTATCCCATGGGTGCCTTCTGAGCTCGTTCAAATCCTTTTGTGCACATGTGGTTCTCATCTTGATATGCACTTCTACTTCACTAGAGAAGTGAGTCTGGTCAATTAAACATGTCACCCCATAATCTATTTTCTCTTTCTAAGAGAAACCATGAACCTTTCTTTGTATGTCGATGTTGTCATCTGATACATGCTTGATGTTGTAGATCCATATGGAAGACACTACAGACTTCCCTTCAGGTCTTGAAACCACGTCCTAGACATCATTGTCCACAGTCAACTAGTACTCTTTGATCATAGTCTCCTTCCATTTCTTCTCAACTGCTTCTTAACAGCTGGAAGGATATGCATCAATGATGTCACGCAATAGTGCCACATAACTTGAGTGTGTCCGAGGCATCTATATTTGGAATTCCTATCATACTTTTCTTCATCTTGGATGATTTCTTGTGTCCAAGATAGTATTCATCTCTTGAGGTCTTAAGGTGGATCTACCGCTCTTTGTGGCTTGGTCATATATTCTTATGAAGCTCGTTCTTTTGTGACGGTGTCTCTAACCTTAGGAGCTTCAAGTTTCTTTTCATGTACATTTGTTGGAGTGAATATTCTATCTAAATCGTCATAACTTTTTCTTCAGAACAAGTCCCACCCTTATTTTCTTCTAGGTGATTGTACATGATCTTTCCTACAAGTCAAATTAGTTGCTTGATTAGAAACATTTCATAATTTCCATATTAATAATGATAAGTTCTTATGCATAAATACATATGTCAGGCAGCCATGTAACTATATTATCCAATGCAAGATGTATCCATATGGTAACTTTCTAGATGCCTTCCATCTTCATTAGAAAATTATTAAGTGCATGCACTACTCCCAATATGTCGATAAAGAGGTTACATTCTATAAACTAGCAATGGAATGTTGTATAGAACCATAGGCTACTTACCCATCACATGCAATTTNATATATATATATATATATATATATATATATATCATCAATATTAATACTAATGATTAATCAATTAATTAAATCAAAATACATGTCTCTTAGTAAAGGAACGATTGGATTATACAAGACCCATCATTGTAAATGTAATATCATCACTTATCTATTATTCATATATTTATCCATTTATGGAGTTTCTATCGTATTTGCATTGGATTTTCCTATAAAGACAGTATTTTACTATTCCATTTGGTATCAAAGCGAAGTTACGATTTAGTTTTCTAGGGGTTCCCTAAAAAATAGGACCTTGTCCTTAAAAAAATTAATAAATTAAAATTAAAATTAAAAATTAAAAAAAAAAGGTAGAAGTAAAACCCAAAAAAAGAGGTAAAAGTAAACCCCCCCCTCAAAAAAGAGGTAAAAGTAAAACCACACGTGGTTTCTTAATAAGTGGGTTTGGGTTTATTCTTAAAAAAAAAACAAAAAAAACAAGATTTGAACACGGGTGGCGAAGGTAACACTCATTCTTCCCAACCACACAATCTACACCATTTTACAAAACTTAAGAGGAAAAAAAAATCTAAAAGTACATAATAATTTATAGTAAGACACAAGTGAGATTTAAACTTAGGTGGGGAAGGTAACAATCATTCCTCCCAACCACCCAATCTACAAGAAGTGTTTAGGGGAAGAAAATTAATTATTTCAACCTTCAAAAAAATTTCTTATTATAATAATAATAATAATTACTTAATAATTGTATTAAGTATAATTATAAAATTACAAGAGTAAAGAAAAAAAAGATAAAATTGAAGAATAGAAGTCATTCAAAAGGAAAACCAACTATCATCAAAGAACACCAGAAGTCTGGATTTATGGTGAATTCTAAATCAGAATTGCAGTACCAACTACAAGAAGCATTGAACAAATTATTCGACATGACAAAGATGGATATTTCTAAGGGATTAATAGAGCAGGAGAATCATTATTTAAAAAGACGCATTGAGAGATTATCTACTCAAATTGAGGAATTAATGAGTTAAAAACATACTAGTCAGAATCTACAAAACCAAAAAATCATGAAAGATGCAGTCGAGAATAAAGAAGAAATAAAACGATTAAACAAAGTCATCAAGGACAAATATGACAAAATCATGCAAATTCTGACAAAAGTAAGATGCCAAGAAGCAGAGAATTTCCGCCCTCAGCAATAGATTGAGGAACTCCAACGGAAAGAGGACGACTCAAAAAAAGCACACAAGTTGGAAATTATGAAAGTCAATAACACATTAACAAGTAATACTGAAGAAATATATCGATTAAGAAATCATAATAAAATATTAGCTAGAAAGATCAAGAAGTTAAAGAGTACCAAGAAGGCAAAAAACTTGAATGAAGACATCAAAGGAAAATTCCTAGAAAAACACGAAGAAAATCAATGCCTTCTAAATCTTAATCAAGAACTAGAGAAAGAAATCAAGAAGTTAAAAGAGGGAAAAAAAGTTGCAAGATGAAAGATTCGAGAATAATTAGAGTAAAAACAATCTACTAGAGAAAAAAATAGCGCAAATCCATAGAGAAGAATCCAGACTCTCTGAAAAACAAAGTCAAGTCGAGGAAGTGAAGGCATTCCTTGCCATAGTTAAAAAGGAAGAAAAAAAACAACGCATATGCCTTACGGACAACCCAATTATAATCATCATTTTGACCAGCAATAGGTTCAAAATAAGCATTCATAAAAGAGTTATGTTGAAAATCAAACAGTTCGACAAACTAAGCAACAGTTGAGATGACCCATTTCCCAAAACAATCTTAGAGGTTCGATCAAAATAGATCTGGGATGGACCACAACAGATACGATGCGATAATTATTTTGGGGAATTCGTAACTTGTATCACCTTGTTTCATCAAATGTCACAATGACTAAACACAAAAGATCGAGAGATAACATTCAAGAAAAAATCAAACGTAAGCCATGTCTTCTCTAAGCTTTGAGGACAAAGCTTCTATAAGGGGAAGAAAATGTTATATAAATAAAAATATAACATTATATATATATATATATATAATATCATCAATATTAATACAAATGATTAATATATTAATTAAATCAAAGACATGGCTCTTAGTAAAGGCACGATGGGATTATATAAGACCCATCATTGTAAATGTAATATCATCACTTATATATTATTCATATGTTTATCCATTTATGGATTTTATATCCTATTTACATTGCATTTTGCTAAAAAACAATATAAATATGTACACACCTAAGCAATATTGTTTAAGTAATTACATATATAGGAAATGACAATTTAAGAACTTATCTGTGTTTGTTTGGTGGGTGGAATCCCTCTTGATTCTTATGTCCTAGAAAGAATGACTAGATGCTTTGACAATGTGCTCTACTTCATCATCTGATTTTGAGGACTTGTCTTGCTCATGCTAAGCAAGTATTCTATACCATATATCACATGGGATTGTGTACTAGTTCTAAATCCGAGTGCCACTTCTTCATTCACAATTGCATACATCTTATCCATCTCAGTATTTGGATAAGAGGTTCTTCTTTATCATGGGTTGAATCCTTCTAGATTAAAGTACATATTCCTCATCACTTGAGGAATCATCTTTTTTTCTTTTCCTTTTTGGTTCATCCTCTTCAACAATAAGAGCAGGATGTCTTTTCTTGTTAGACTTCTTGTTGGAGGAGCCTTTGTTTCTGGCACAATCTCTGGAGTAGTGTCCCTTCTCATCACATGTGTAACATCTAATACTAGATATATCTCTTCTAGGTTTCCTTTGTCTTTTTTGAATATGGTCTTCCCTCTTGTTGTGATGATAGTCCTCCCTCTTGTTGTGATTTCTTCTGGTGTTGACTGTGAGAGATTAATCCTCACTTGCTCTCATATTCTCTTCTCTTGTTATGATTTCAGCTTCCTCTTGGGTGCACTGTTTGTTAGGATTATTAATCCTCCCTTGTCCAATTTGGTCATATGTCTAAATCAGGAGTCATATCTAAATCGAGAGTCTTTCTAGTATATTTTTAGTACTAGTAGCATTGGGTCCACTTGGCCTAATTGGATCACATGTTCTAGTTACTAAAGTGCGGGGAACACTAATTGAGGCCTGCTGCCATTTATTGAACTTGTATGCATTAGTTTAGGAGCCTCCTAGATCAATCCCTACAAATTAGGAGCCATTGGGAGTGCCGATACCAACTTCCATTAGTTGAGTTTAGTTGGTGACTAGTTAAGCTTAGTTAGGAGTTAGTTACATTCAGTTCTATTCATATACATTTAGTTCTACTCAGTTAGTGCTAAGATTGCATGGCTACGTGTAGGTGAGATGCATTCTCTCACCTACCACAGTCAGTTAACTAGTTAACTAATAATTAACACTGAATTAGACACTTGAGTTGGGTTTTTGAACTCTGATGGTGATTTATACATGTCCTAGTTTCCTTGTAGTCAAGTAGAGTCTAACCAATTTGAATTTCATGTGGCTATTTATCCATTGTACTACATTGTAATTAACTATCTAATTATTTTTTATTAATGAAAGCATTCACAATTGTAAGCCATTTTTGCACTGTTTCATTCTTCAATTGCTGAGTAAATTGTGTGATCTATCTTTTGAGTTGTTTGTTTGTCCACATATCTATGTGCTCAATTTAATATGGTATCAGATCCTTGGTTGACAAGGCACTTCTCCTCCTCAGATCTCCTATTAGATCATTTTTTGAGCAAAATTGCTCCTTCCAGCACTGCACCAGAAGTGAAGAATTTACCACTTAATATCCCAAGAAAAGGAATTGTTGATCAAGCTTGCTTGATTAACTAAGCTGGGTGTGAAGAAAATTCCAAGAGTGTAGGATTTCTGACCTTATGGTTCCTCTTGTGTGTTTTTGCAGGTACAACTTCGAATGGATTCATTAGTTCCTCTTCTCAACCTATCCACAAACTATTCAGAATGGAAGATGAAGATGAATGCATATCTGAAGAGACAAGATTTCTATTAGGTGTCTATTGGACTTAGTGAAGAGTCCTATGAGAGAGACATTGAATGGATGAATGAATGTGATGGAGCTTTCGGAACAATAGCTCTGGCTCTTTCTCCTAGCTTGCGCTACCTCAGTAGAACTATTGAATAACCAAAGGATCTCTGGACAAGATTGGACAGAACCTTTGGACTGATTGATGAGGATCATAATAGAAATTTGGAGAGAACATCTAGCACCATAATAATTCTTTATCCAAAATTCTCTGCCTCCACTCTCTCTGATGAAGTTGTTCAAGATGAAGAAGAAGCAGAATCTTCTACATAGTCAATTCGAATTGAAGACAATCTCCTTGCAGTGACTCCTTCTCCTGATGCTCCAGAAGTTTATGAGATCTATAATAAATCATATCCTCATATGGATAATACATAAGAAGAAATTTGATTCTCTAATATTGAAGAAAAACACTGCTGCACTTCCATGCAGACATTCTCTAGTGATTTTCCTTTGAATTATGTGCAAAATTTGCCAGTGATTGCTTCCGAAAGTGAAAAGGAATTTGATATCTCTCCCTCTAATGTTGTTGCTGGTGTGCAAATATGTAATACCTTGGATATTTTGGAAAAAATATAATATTAAAAGACTGATCCATTCACTCCCCATGATATAGATCTTCCATCAAATTCCTCCAAGATTGCAAGCATCAAAATTCAGATTTTTGAAGAAGAAGAAAACTATGCATCCACCATCTCTGTGGACCATAATATTGGATCTGATATGTACCTTATTGGATATGATATGATATTATTTGGATCTGATCTGATATTTCTTGGTTCAATATTTCAGGTTCATGAGATTTCAGTACTGCTTGTAGTTGTTCTCATCAATTTTGTGAAGAAACAAGTACCGCAAGTCTCCTTCCAAACTGTTGATGGGGATTTGATTTCATTTCATAGTTTTGGATATGATATGAACCTATTTATATATGATTTAATTTCTGATCTGATATTATTTGGTTCAAATTTTAAAATCCAAGAGCTTCCAATCATGCTTGTAGCTTCTCTCACCATTTTTGGTGTGAAAAAATCAAGTACCACAATTCTTCTTCAAATTTTCTACTAGGGATTTGGTGTTAGTTTCCTCTTATGAGGTTTTTGATATTTTATTTTGTGAATCATTATTTATTTTTGAAGCTATATTATATTATGGAGCTCAAGCATTCGCTCTCCATAGTCCTAGGGCTTCTCTACCTTTGGTCACATGCTCATCTCCTCACAGAACTAGTAAAGAGAAAGACCTTCTACATTCGCCTGGACACTTGCTCCTAACACTTGGGGATGATTTTACCACTCATGGTTTGCTGTTCATGGATATAACATATCAGTTTCTTGAGTGTTCCTCACATGGTTTGAATCCTCGAGAACCTTTTCTCACTTATCAGTTGATTTCAGTTGCTCTGCATGGGTCCAGTTTTCATCCAGCAGCTGTCTATATTTATGATTTAGTTGAGCATATTATTATTCTTCCAAAGCTGAAGATTCATCTAGATATAATGATGGATAGGTTCACATGCCAGGACCTATGATACTTGTGCACAGAAGAACCAAATTGATCATGATTCTACCTGCTTAATTAGAGTGGGGGATTTTTTCCCATGTGGTTTTTTCCCCACCTCCTTGTATTGAGCAGTTACTTTACTTTACTTGATGTAATGGGTGACCTATGGTCTTAGTTACCAGGGCCTGCAGATTGTCCAAGTTAGCATTTAGGGGGGGTGTTAGGATTATTAATCCTCCCTTGTCCAATTTTCTTATATGTCTAAATCAGGAGTCATGTCTAAATCAAGAGTCCTCTCTAGTCTATTTTTAGTCACTAGCACCATTGGGTCCACTTGGCCTAATTAGGGCACATGTTCTAGTTACTAAAGTGTGGGGAACACTAATTAAGGCCTACGGACACTGATTTCACTTGCATGCATAATTTTAGGAGCCTCCTAGATCAATCCCTAAAAATTAGGAGCCACTGGGAGTGCCGATACCGACCTCCATCAGTTGAGTTCAGTTGGTGACTAGTCAAGCTCAGTTAGGAGTCAGACACATTCAGTTCTAGTCCTCCACATTTAGTTCTACTCAGTTAGTGCTAGGTTTGCATGGATACATGCAAGTGAGGTGCATTCTCTCACCTACCACAGTTAGTTAACTAGTTAACTAACAATTAACATTGAATTAGACACTTGAGTTGAGTTGTTGAACTCCGATGGTGATTTAGACATGTCCTAGTTTCCTTGTAGTCAAGTAGAGTCTAACCAATTCGAATTCCTCACATGGATTCGAATTGCATGTGGCTATTTATCCATTGTACTACATTGTAATTAACTATCTAATTAATTTTTATTAATGAAAGCATTCATAGTTGCAAGCCATTTTTGCACTGTTTCATTATTCAATTGATGAGTAAATTGTGTCATCTATCTTGTGAGTTGTGTGTTTGTCCACAAATCTATGTGCTCAATTTAATATTCTTCCCAAAGTCTGCTGAAAGTGATCAACTTCTTTCTGGCACATGTTGCTTGAATTAATGAATCCCATGATATTAGGAGACCATTCAAGGTGGTCATAACAATATCTCCTTATTCTACCTTTTATTCGACTGCTTCGAGTTGTTCCTTGATTTAGAAAACCCTTGTGAATTATGAATGCATGGTCTTTGAATCTTGTATCTTCACATTCTTGATTTGGTTCCTTAATGTCACTTTTTTATTGATGTTATTTCCTTCAAATATCTTTGTCAAAGCATGGAACATTTCCTTGGGTGTTTTCAATGATGACACATGAGGGATGAGATAATCCTTAATAGAATCTGCAATGATTCTCTTGGCCTTGACCAAGTTATTCTTTTGAATGGACTTAGATTCATCTCCCTTTAGAGGTGGAACCTCCTCACTGATATACTCGTCCAAATCATTTTCTTCAAGGACCAGGGAGATCTTATACTTCCATGCTCAGAAGTTGTCAGCTCCCCAAATATTATCATCAAGACGGGTGTGGTAAGCCATTTGAAAATATAAACTCAAATGGAAATAGAAGATATTTAGATCTTACCAATTTGAGATTCCCAACCTAGTTCTGGAGCTAGCTGGCCTAGGGATCCATAGAGAAACCCTAATACCTAATTTTCAAAATTAGGAATTTAAAAATTTTGTTTGGATAGGAGGATGCACCTCTCCAAGGAAAGTTATCCAATGTACTTCATTTTCCAAATTGATGAAGAAAATTCTTCAAAAAAAAATTTGCTTCCTCCAACTATCCCTCTTTTTATGATGATCTGTGTAGACAAAACCTTGAACTAGGAAGTACTAGTTCCTTCCCGTAGTGTCCCCTAGTGTCCCCTAGTGTCCCACAGTCAAAAAATAGAAAGTTACTCAAACTTAAATATTTCTCTGCCAAAATATGCACATCCTTGAGGAAGGTCAACCTAGTCATCTTTTCTAGAAATATTATGGAGAAAAGTGTCATTTCTTGGAATCCTAGTTTCTGCAGTTGCACATTGTCTTCTTTAAGAGTGGCTCTGATGCCATTTTAGAGTTTTTACTTTAATTCAATTTGATTAGGGTCTTTATTTAAAAGAATAACAAGCACAAAAAGATACACAAGACAGAAATATTTTCCTCGGGGAAACTATAAAGGAGAAAACCCCGCAAAATTCCTTAGAATAGTTTTGTCACTAATACAATAGCACAAGATGTAAAAACCCATGAATAAAAATTATTTTGCAACTCTCTCTCTCTTTCTCCTCTGGTGAACTTGTTCTCTCTCTTTTACTCATGTGAATTGAGTGAGTGAGTGTGTCCAAATGAGGGAGGGAGCCTACCTATTTATAGTCTTTAGTTTTGTGACTCACTTACCTAACAAGGTCGGCCAGGTTCTCTCATTGGGGTCAACCTACCTAGGAAGAGTCAAAATACATTTTATATAATACTTCTAGGGACTATTTCCCTAACTTACAACAGAGGTTTTACCTCAATATTCTAGCATGGCCAAATACAATAATGACATCTCCAAACAAAGGAAAAACATATCTAATAGAGGTACAATAACATACAATAATAATATACAATAGCATATGTTATCAACAACATTTGGTACTTCATAATTAGTGTCACCCATGCACAAACAATTTGCATGAATCAAGGAGATGTTCCTTCTTTAACTGACACATTCTTTATTTACAAATTAGGATTAACTGAGGCCTTCATAATTTGATCTCACTTGAGGCATACATGTGCAATTCAAATTGATTATCTTTCTCTCTGATATCTCTCATTATCATTAATTAAATACTACATGGTCCATATGTGTATTAATTAATTCACCATCTTATCTTATCGTACTCAGAAGAACTATTCCATACTAATGATCATATGTATTACCCCAGGTCATAGAGTCATATGCTAAAGTAATTCACTATAGGGGTAGCTAATTCATAAAGGAGAAGTATAGAACCCAATGCCCATGACTAGCATTACATCACATAGTATATCCTCATGACTTGATACAACACAAGTCTCCAGTCATGATACAAAAGAAGACCCCAAAATTGATACAACACAAGACCATCTCCATTTAAGGAGATCCATCTCATAGGGTACTGTCTATGATAATCATTTGACTTGATACAACAGTCCATACTTGATGCAACACAAATTAAACAATATACCAAATCGCAACATTCCTAAAATTTCTTTAAACTCCAACCAAAACCAACTACTCCTCAAGCAGGGGTGGATTAAAGATGCCACAACTTGGTTAAATTATTGGGGCATTGAAAAAACTATCACTTTACAAAATATCGATGACATTAAAAATATTATTGCTTCTACATTCAAAGTGAAAATGTGGTGCAAAGAAGATTTAGAGGCCAAAAGTGTTGGAGACATTTACCACCATACACATTCATTTTGGTCAATTTGACCTAGTTAAGCCACTATCCTAAGTTTTATTGACTTAATTGACATCAGAGGAGCACTGTATGACATCAACATGAGCACACCCATGCCTACCTTTAGTCAAGGAGGCTAACTAAGCCTTCTCCTTCATTCGGGGAGGCTAACTGGAGCACTTCGGGGGTGATATGAGTGTCATAAATGCACTTTTTTGCTAACAGATGGTTACAATCAGTTAAGCAGAGCAGTGAAGGCGCCTCCCTTCATTAGATTGATTATTTAATGATTATTTAATGAACTGGAGTCAACAGGGGCACCTCCAACCATTTCTGATGGTCAGTTACACTTCAGTTAACCTCATCAGGGTTCATTGGAGTCATTGATGCGCTACCACTTGTTGGTTGGTTTGCAGTGACATGTGCTTGAGCTACTTTCAGTTAGAATTAGTCATTTATCGCACTTTGACTTCAGTTAGGACTCAGTTGAGTCAATTAGGGTTTTGATCAGTGGTTAACTTCAGTGTTCACTGTGGCTTACATTCAGTTAAGCTAAACTCACTCATTCAATTCGAATGAACTCCTTGGGAATTCGAATTGTCTTGGAATTCATGCATCTGGCATGATCATTGTATTGTATCATCATTCTTTCATTTTATTATACAGAGCTACTACTTCCATTGCAGCACCTTTTTGCCAATTTTATGCATATTTGTCTGAATTCTTTGTGAGACTGTGTTTTCAGTTCCTAGACCACTGTGACAAATTAATATGGTATCCAAGCTCATGATGGGATGAAGCTCAGATTTCTCAAAAACAAGGTTTTTGACAGATCTTGCATGAAAAATTGAGCAAAGCTAAAAAATTCCAGCACTACACCAAAAGCCAAGGCTTACCACTTAATACCCCAAGTAAGGAAATTGTTGGTCAAGCTTGCTTGATCAACTATGTTGGGTGTGATGAAAGCCTAAAATGTGTAGGCTGTCCAACCTTATGATGCCCCTTTTGTTGTGATTTGTAGGTTTTTAACAGGTGAAAGCATGCGCTCCAGCAGTTTCAAATGGCTTCTTCTGTAGAACTCTTGACTCTGTTCAATTTCCACTCATGGAAAGGAGACATGGAGATCCAGCTACGTGCCATAGGACTTTATAGAGTCACTATGGAAACTGAAGAAGAGCCTGCTTCTGTGATAGACAAATCTAGATTCTTGAACAAGAAAGATGAAGCATTCATATTCTTGAGCCTCTTTGTTTCCTAGGATCTTCTTTTCCATCTCTTGGGATTGAAGAATCCAAAGGAAATCTGGGACAAATTAGAAACCCTGTATGGAAAGCAGGATGATTTAAGAGTATACCAGCTTGAGAATGAGTTGATGTCTCTCCAGCCTTCCAATTTCAAGACCCTAAATGACTTTTTCACAAAGTTCAAGCACATTGTCTTACTATTGAAGCAATGTAAGGTGTGGAAGGAGGATGATCAGCTCATCCTCACCATACTCTCCAAACTTGGAGTTGATTATTCGGTTTTTGTCTCTACATTCAGTGCGGGGAAGCTCACAACCCCTGGATGGAAGATGCCTTCACTCAATGCCTTCATTGAGTCCCTAACAAGTGAACATGATAAGCTTGTCTAGATGGGGATCATCAGATCCTCCTGTGATCAATCCCTCCATTTCTCGGGGCCCAAAGATCTGAAGGGTAAAGGAAAGCAGCAAAAGAACCCAAAAACCAAATTCGAAGCTCCTAAGCCTAAAGTTGATAACCGACAGCATGAAGAGTCTTTCGGCTCAAAGAAGAACAAAGGAAAAGGTCATCATGGAAAGGAAACATTCAAGTGTTCATACTGCAGGAAGGGCTTCCACCCTGAACATGCCTACATGAAAAAGAAACTTGATGAAGCTACCTCTCTCCTTGAGAGAAATAACATCAATCTTTTGGAAATATTTTGGAGGAGAGATCAGCAAGATCAGGAACCACAACATGAAAGAGGTCATGCCCTCATGGAAAGCACTTCGAAGTCCAAAGCAATCTTGATAGATTCTGGAACTTTGAACCACATGATGGCTAAAAGAGACTCCTTCTCATCTTTGGCAACCGAAAAATCCATTCCTATCCACATGGGAGATGACTCAAATGACACATACGGGAGTTCCCAAGAGAGTATCCTTTAGCCCTAAATATGTAGAGATCACAGAACTTGCATCCGAGAAACTTGTTACAAAATTCCTTGCAAACCATCATGCAAAAGCCTATGAGTTTTCCCATTTTGTGGTGGATGCAAAGCCCACCACATTGCTGACTCATGTAAATGAAGTTAGTAGACTGTGGCATGAGAGGTTCAGCCATATCAACTTCGAATACTTGCATCAATTAAAAAAAAATTCTATGGTTGAAGGCCTCCCAGTCATCAAGGAAACCAATGGAATTTGCAAGGGCTGTGTTGTTGGAAAGCACCCTGAGCATAAGTTCGATCAGGGGAAGGCAAGCCGAGCATCATGCATCTTGGGACTGATACATTCTGATATTAGCGGTCCCATGCCTATCACATCAATGAATGGATCAAGGAACGTTCTAAATTTTATTGATGATTTTTCTAGGTACACATGGGTATTCTTTATCAAAAAGAATTCTGAAGTCTGTGAAAAAATCACTGATTTAAAGGCCTTGATTGAGAATGCATTTGGCCAAAAGATCAAGATCTTCAAATTTGATAATGGTGAGGAGTATGTTAGTAATGAGCTCCTGCACAAATGTTACCAAAGTGGTATTCAAATCCAGCATTCAATTCCCTACACTCCCCGGCAGAACAGTGTAGCGAAAAGGAAGAATCGGTCTCTCAAGGAGATGACCACCTGTATGTTGGAATCAAAGAAGTTGGATGCAAATTTGTGGGCTGAATCCATGCATGCTGCAGCATACATTCAGAACAAAGTGTTACACTCATCCATGAAAGGGAAGACCCCTTTCTAAGCATACTTCAGAAACAAGCCAGATGTGTCAAATCTGCGGGTGTTTGGCTCCACTGCATGGGCCCAAATTCCACTTGATAAAAGGAGGGATTTGCAACCACAAAGCATAGAATTTATTTTTATTGGGTATCCTGATGAATCAAAAGGTTTCAAGCTGCTATATATCAAAACAAAACATATCATCATCTAAAGGAGTGTCAAGTTCGATGAGCCTCTTCAGGAGGTGGAACTAGTGAAGGAGAAAACTGCTGAATTTCCTTCCTATTCTACTGAATATTTGGATGATGAAATTGGGGGTGATGACCCTGATTTGGATCCTCTGATTTCTAATATTAGTTTACAGCAAACATCAGATGCTGAATCAGAACTTGAAGTGCAAAATCATCTCCCAACATGGGCCCGATAGACACTCTCCTCCGCAGGAGATAACATTGGAAATCAGGATGATCTAAGGAGAACCCGGTCTAATTTCCAAAGAGTAGGTATTGTGCTCTCTTGTCCTGATTATTTGCTGTCTGAATATTATTATTTGATGATAATTTCAGGCCCAAAGTGCTACTACCATGATCGGAAGGATCCGAGATGGCAAGTTGCCATGGATGAAGAGATGAATTATCTTCAGAAAAACACTACTTGGGAGCTAGTTTCTCTTCCTCCGGGAAGGAAATTGGTTCAATGCAAGTGGATGTTTTGGACTAAGGTTGCTATAGATGGAAGCACCTGTGAATATAAGGCAATTCTGGTGGCAAAAGGTGTCTCCCAGGTCCAAGGTGTGGACTACAATGAGACTTTTTCATCGGTTGCAAAAATGCACTCCATCCACCTAGTTTTGGCAATTTCAGCATCTGAGCACTGCTAAGTGCATCATATGGATGTTAAGTCGCCCTTTCTACATGGAGATATTCATGAGGAGATATACATGAAGGATCCTGAGGGCTACATTTTTTATACATCTTTGGTTTGCAAGCTAAATAAGTCACTATACGGGTTAAAACAGGCCCCAAGAGAGTGATATTCCAAGATGGATGCCTTCCTTCTCTCGCAAAACTTCCAAAGGTGTAAATCAGATCCAAATGTGTATATACAACAGTTTTATGGTCATTTTATTATTATTTTTTTATATGTTGATGACTTACTGATCACAGGTAGCACAATTGCTTCTATTTCAGTCATAAAAACTGCTCTCCACAATGGATTTGAAATGAGCGATTTCGGGCTCTTAAAACAATTTTTAGGGCTCGAAATTGAGCAAAATTATAATGGGATAATGGTAAATCAATCCAAATACATATCAGACCTGTTAGTCAAGTTTAACATGGCTGAATGTAGAGCTGCACCATTCCCTTTCCTTTCAGGGATCATCCTTGAAGAAGGAAAAAGCACACTTCCCATGGACTGCATTATTTATCAACAGTTGATTGATAGCTTGTTGTACTTGAATAATTCTTGGACTGATATTTCTTATGCCGTGAATGTTGTATCAAGATACATGCAGCAGCCCCATGATCTTCATTGGAAGGCAGCCAAGAGGATCCTCCAGTACATTTAGGGAACCAGGACCTACGACATTCACTATGCTGTAGACTCCAAGCTAGAGCTGGTTGGATACATAGATTTTGATTGGGCAAGTGATTCTATTGATCGGAAGTCAACTTCTGGATATGTATTCATGTTTAGTGGTGGCCTCATTTGTTGGTCTAGGAAAAAGCAGGCCGCCATAGCATTGTCTTCAGCAGAGGCCGAGTATCAAGGAGCAGTGAATGCTTACATCCAAGTTGTTTGGTTGCAAGGCATTATTTCAGAGTTTGATCTTGGTATTACTTTGTCCACTGTCCTCTTTTGTGATAATCAAAGTGCCATTAAGATATCCACACATCCAGTTACCAGGCAGAGGACCAAGCATGTAGAGATACACATGCACTATATCAGGGAGCTAGTGCATGACAGGACCATCATTCTGCAATACTACCCAACTGATGAGTAGATTGCAGACATATTCACCAAGAGATTTTTAGAAAATAATTTCACTTACCTCCGTTCACTGTTGGGGGTGAGTTCATCAGGGTGATCCAACTACTTTCAATGTTCAGCTTGAGGGGGGGGTTTTCCCACTTGGTTTTCCCTCTTTTCCTCACTTAGTTTGTTTTTTAGCATTGTTTGAAGTTTCAGTATTGTACAGGGTGACCTATGGCCTTTGTTGTCGGGTC
Organism: Pseudotsuga menziesii; assembly: GCA_001517045.1. Lineage (NCBI taxonomy): Eukaryota > Viridiplantae > Streptophyta > Pinopsida > Pinales > Pinaceae > Pseudotsuga > Pseudotsuga menziesii. The sequence goes on along the minus strand of LPNX010465806.1, from coordinate 22,995 downwards.
CCTAGCATTCTTATTCACTTTATGTTTTCTACTTCTCCTGAGTATAGCTTAAGGGGGGGTGTTGGAGACATTTACCACCATACACACTCATTTTGGTCAATTTGGCCTAGTTAAACCACTATCCTAAGTTTTATTGACTTAATTGACATTAGAGGAGCACTGTATGACATCAGCATGAGCACACCCATGCCTACCTTTAGTCAAGGAGGCTAACTAAGCCTTCTCCTTCATTCGGGGAAGCTAACTGGAGCACTCCGGGGGTGATCTGAGTGTCATAAATGCACTTTATTGCTAACTGATGGTTACAATAAGTTAAACAGAGCAGTGAAGGTGCCTCCCTTCATTAAATTGATTATTTAATGATTATTTAATGAACTGGAGTCAACAGGGGCGCCTCCAACCACTTATGATGGTCAATTACACTTGATTTAACCTCATCGAGGTTCATTGGAGTCACTGATGTGCTACCACTTGTTGGTTGGCTTGCAGTGACATGTGTCTGAGCTACTTTTAGTTAGACTCTGTCATTTATTGTAATCCGACTTCAGTTAGGACTGAATTGAGTCAATTAGGGTTTTGATCAGTGGTTAACTTGAGTGTTCACTGTGGCCCTACATTCAGTTAAGCTAGACTCACTCATTCAATTCGAATGATCTCCTTGGGAATTTGAATTGTCTATGCATTCATGCATCTGGCATGATCATTGTATTGTATCATCATACTTTCATTTGATTATACAGAGCTACTACTTCCATTGCAGTACCATTTGGCCAATTTTATGCATATTTGTCTGAATTCTTTGTGAGACTGTGTTTTCAGTTCCTAGACCACTGTGACAAATTAATAAAAGGAAAATTATGATATTATAAAGATATTATTAACCCTAATCTTGAGGATCAAAATTATCTTTCTATTTTAACGAGTGCGAAGAAAAAATTTAATATTTCTAATATTGGAACAAACTGTCATTGGATTCATAATGAAAATAGGCACTAGACAACCCCTAAGATGTTGTGGGCCAAAGGATTTTTCCCCCTCTTCAAGTCTACGAGTGTTGAAGATGAAAATCACTTTCTCTTAGAATTCCCTACCTACACCCACATTAGACCTCACTTCCATAAGCGTTTTTCCAATATTGACCTATATAACATTCTAACTCAAAATTATGGCAAGCTAGGGGTGCTCCTCTTTAAGCTTTTTGACTATAGGGAAAATATCTTAAAGCAAATCAAATATTTTTTGTTGTCTTTTCCCTTAAGTTCTGATAGACAAAAATTTGGCCTTAATGGACATTAAAGATCATCATCATTAACACAACTAATGTAAATAAAAAATCAAAACCCTACCCTATTATTGATTAATTATATATGTCAAACCTCATACTTGATCACATAGAAAATAGTAAGTATTTATCTCATATCTCCATTTTAATAAGTGATATCCCATACTTTTGAGTTTACATAATCCCTCCAATAAATTTGACATGTTTTCATTTAGTTTATCCCTTATATAGAACGTAGTTTGCTTATTTTCTTCATAAGATTTAAAACCAACAAAGAAATATCTATATTATATTAATCCTTATGCATACAATTTATCATTGATTAATGATGCTTGGGAATGCCACCCACTAGGTTTTTTTCTAATATTATTTTTGTTGTTATGACCCTTAAATATGTTCGTGCATATGCAATATTAAGAAATGTTCAACCCATAATTCCTTTTGCATCATCACAATTAGAAGTTCCATAAATATGACATAACAATCATGAGAAAATAATATGGATAAGTATAGTCACAATGCAACAAATATGCTATAACGTTAGTAGGATGCATTACTCCCTTGTGGATTTAATACAAAGTGGCTTTACAAGATAAACTACGAATTAAAATCTCAAAGATATTGAAAAAATGCGAGTATGGTTTATATTTAAACTTTGACTTTTTCAGACATAAAAAATACCTTTATTATAGTTGGAAAATCGAAGCAATGCTTAAAAGGAATAATAATAATTATACTTCAACATATAAAATAAAAATATCAATAGTAAATATATGCACATGCATGTTTAACAAGTTTTCACGTAGACCTAAATTATAATTCATTTAAGTGTGTTTCTTAAAAAGTGAGATTAATAGTATAGTAGATGTATAAGCATGTTTCACAAGTTTTCATGACCTAATATTTCATATAATCTTGTTTCTTTGAAAGTGACAACTTCTCCATTTGCATGAAATATATTTTCTTTTGAATAAAAAAATTAATATATTGTCTTTTACAAATTTATTTTGGATTTACGAGAGATGTTCATTAAAGCTACAACTTAGATTCTAGAAAGAGGTTCTCATAATAGTTTTTTGAAATATATCCAATTTATATTTCAAGATCTTACTATCTTTACTATTTTCTTAACGATTTCATAGTTGGTTAGCCTAGACGTGGATATCGCTTTGATACCAAACATGAAAAAATGTTTTCCTTTATATTAAATTTTGTTGGTTGCTTCTTAATTTGCATGAACATAATTTATTTGGAGAAAAAGAAAAAAAATACATAATAATCAACTTAAACATGCATATTCACTATAAATATCATCCCTAAGTTATTTCATTATTATTTTATTATCATTATACCATTTAGAACATCTTAGACAGTTCAACATTAACTTGAAAAGAATTTTATTTCTTTATTATTTTAAATAATAATACTTGTGCATGAACTTACCTTATACACAACTCATCTTAGGCCTCAAAAATATCACTAGGGAGATCTTCTAATGCAATTCCTTTCAAATAAGAATAAAACTATACCAAGTCACCATCCAAATATAGCTCTTACTAGGACTTTCCCTCTATCATCAATTTATCTCTCAATATTCATTTTCCTACCGCCAAAAACAATAGCCTACCTTCCAATATATAATAAATGAAAGGTACATAACCAAAAGTAGTGAGCCTTTCCCATTACTCCTAACTATTTACATAATCATAAAATAGTTTTACTTTTCACTTTACTTATTTGCATATTATTATTGATTCCAAGAATTATTCTTTTATTTAATATTTCACATATTATTGTTGATTCCAAAAACTATTATTCTATTTTTTTCACGGAAAAATTGATATATAAGATAAATATATATCAACTAATAACATTAAAAATATTATTTCTTCTAAGTTTAAAGAAAAATTGTGGTGTGAGAAAGATTTAGAGGCTAAAAGAAAATTAAGATATTATAAGGAGGTCATCAACCCTACTCTAGATGATCAAAAGTATCTCTTTGTTTTAATCAGTACTAAGAAAAAAATTCACATAGCTAAGATAAGAATGAACCCGCATGAGCTCCGTAGTGAAACTGGTCGTTGGACAGTCCCTAAAACACCATGGGTAGAAAGGATCTGCCACCTTTGTGAGAGTAAGAACATTGAAGATGAAAATCACTTCCTCTTAGAGTGCCCTGCGTACACCCACATTAGATCCCAGTTTCATAATCTTTGTTGCAATACCGACATTCCTAGCCTTTTAGCCTGCCAAAATTATAGTAAGCTCGGGACGCTTCTTTCCAAGCTCTTTGAGCATAGAAATATAACTTTAAAGCAAACTAATTAATTCTCCTCTTTAGGTTCGATAGACCAAAGTTTGGTCTCAGGGGACGTTAACCACCACCACCATCATCATCATAATAAAATGTATACAAACTTATCTAATGTCTTAGTCTAACATTCATTTATACCTCTATAATGAAATACCAAGCACTAAACTGAAATAAGAACCCATAATAACAACTTGAAAATATATGATTTAAGATTTATAAGTGGATAAAGAAACAACTTTACTCAACATTCACTAACAATATACATACACCAAATTTTAAAGGGGAATAAAATATTTTTGACTCTCGACAAGATTATAATAGGGTTCCGCAATAGTATTGTGGACATCTTCAAAACAAATCTCTATCAATTGTGATTAACAACTAAACCATTGGTTAATCTCTCTATCTTAGCCTCAAACAGGTTTTATAGAAAGCGAGTTGCTAAGATTAATTATGTCTTCAGAAAATTACAACAATGGATAGGGATGATTGTGTTGATTCACTAACCTACTCAACTTAATAATTATATTTCACAACCCATAACTATTGGTAACCAACCTATGGAACATCTCTTGCACTAATCTCTAAGCTCAACTCTTTTCCAAAAAATAAAGAGGTCAACAATCTCAAATAGCTAAGTGACACTATGTATTTATTGTCAATTGAGACATGTTTTCGCACCAAAAATATATATATCAAAACATAAAACATATTTCACATTTTTTTTTAATTTCTTTTTTTAATTTCTTTTTTTAAACAATTGTGAAATTTCGATGTAAAATGCAATTATATATAATCCATCATTAATACTTTTAAAATAGAAAACTAATATTACTGTAACATAAACACACTACTTAATGTAACCCGATCATTCATCTCATTTCTTTAAAATCAAATAAAATACATATCAATTTAAAAACAATTATTAGATCATATGGTAATAGTTTTATTAATCTCATTTCTTTGAAATCAAATAAAAAACATATCAATTTAAAAACAATTATTAGATCATATGGAAATAGTTTTATTAGTAATTAATTTTTTTTTTTTAAATCTATATAAATATTATCTGAAATATTATTGAAAATTATTAGATCATATATAAATAGTTTTCTTAGTAATTGATTTAAAAATAAAAATAAAAATTAAATTTATATAAATATTGAAAATATAAATACAGTTTTGTATTTAAGTATAATCGTGAAATCTATAAATGTAATTTTTTTTTGTTTTCTTTAAAACTTAAAAAAATATTAAATATTTAAAGCTAATTTAAAGAATTGACCTTTAACCATAAACCTACAAACAAATTATTATTTTTATCATGATATATTAAACCTACAAACAAATTATTATCTTTATCATGATATATTATCTTCACAAGAATTTACTTTCCCTCGAGGCATCCCTATCATCATTAAGCGATTCATCTATATCTTCATAATTAAAACGGAAAGTTATCTAAGTTACAAACAAAATGGTTAGTGTAGTGCACTATGTTGCATTGATATTTTTTTTTTCCCAAAGAAAAAATTCGTAAATATTTTATTCACATTCAGCAAATGGCCCTCAAGGTCCATTATACAAAAAACCAACTATGAAGTTGTCATTACATACAGATACTTGTCTCTGGAAGAGCACAATAACCATTATCATATCATAATATTTTCCAATACTTTTCAGCAGAAAAGAAATCATATGTGAACAGCCATGTAGGAAAAAAATAAGTCTGATCATAGCAGACTTTTTTCATCATTCCTGATTACTCAGGTCAGATAAACTGTGGATTGAAGGTGATCACAAGCAAAAAACAGACCAGAGCAAAACTAACTGGCTGAAGTAGTCTCAAAATGTATGAAAAAATCAAAAGCTGAACAAAAATCAGCAGCTAATAAAAATGGTCGTTCCTAGGCCATCCAATGAAGAAAGTTCATATCCATATTGTCACATACCCCAATTTTGTAAAATTATGTAATTGTTTTATTTTATTTCTGAGACATTATGTTAAACTTAATCATAAGTAGAGATTGATGACTCAGCAGAGTCAACAGTTATGGAGTGTAATTCAGAATATTTTATTAATAATAAATAAATTATGTAGACAACAGCATGGGAGAGTTGTTAAAAGAGGTTACTGATCAAACTGGTGGATGGAACTAGGTGGAAAGGCAAAAGACAAGTGGCAGCATCCTCAAACACTTCCTAAGTTGCAGGTGGCAACTTCCCTATATTTGGGGTCATGATTCCCCAAGAAAGTGGAATCTGAGCAGGTGGCTCATTAAATGACAGTTAACCCAACTAAGACCTAGGCAATCTTTAAAAAGTACTCAATGAAGAGAGCTGAGGCTGCTCAGATTTTATTCCAGAGAGAATTCATTCAGGTGAATGTTATTCAGGAATTTCATTGAGGAAAGAGGGAAAGACAGAAAGAAGTGTTTTGAGTGGATTGTTGCAGTAACTTGATTCTTATTACAGCTATTTGGGCTGAGAGAACTGACTGATAGTTTTGAGTTAATACTCAGTTGAAGACTGGTATCTGATTTGCTGCACCTAGTTCCAGCCAGGGAGACCAGAGCAGGCTCGGGGGTCCTGAGAAGTCGTTGTCTGAGCGCTCTCCAGAAGTTGGTAGGGAGGAACGACCTCCCATTGCTGTTGTTGTCCACAGCTTAAATAGGTTCTGTCATTCATTTCTTTATGTTTTCTGAGTATGAATGGATGAATGATATGGTTATTTACATGTCTGAGTAATTAGTTAGTTCAGTAAATTTAATATCTCAGGATACCAGTAGTTAAACCTATTAGTATTCACTGTGTTTTTCCACATCTGGTATCACCAGACCGTACTCTAGCACAGTGTCTCAGTGTTGAGAAGTAGTATTCTTCCGAATTGAGTTCCCTACTTTACTTGCAGCTATTACAAATGTCTTTCTGTTTAATTCATTAGCTATCTTTCTACAGCTTTAAACTATTCTAGTACTGTAACTTTGTTTTCTGGAAATACTAGCAGTAAAAATGAAAAGATAGTCCAAGTATCCTTGCAATTTAAGTTACGGTTGTTCTTCTATATTAAAAGGAATTCAGTTTTATAGAGTTAAAATGAAAAACATTACTGACAGAAGGACATAAGCATGTATCTGTTACTTAACTAATTGATGTTACAAGTTAAATTCTATTAGTAACAGTCTGCATTATAGCAGAGAATGCAATTACCCAAAAAGTTCTGTATACTCATTTATTCAGCTAGGTTAAGTATATTTTTCATAACTATTTTTCTATTTGTAGAATCTGGTAAATGAATGCTACTTTATATGCAGGTATTATATAGATACGTATATAAAATTATATTTTATTATTGAATAGGTATTATAAAGAAATAATCAAACTTTATAAATAAATAAAGAAACCAGACCAAATAATGGGTAAAGTAATATTAAAACAACATTTATACTAACTTCAAGAAGAAGTAGTATTGTATTATAGTATTATAATGTAGTAATATGTTATACAGTATAACAAATAACATTTAGGTAGTATATTAATAAATAAATAAATAAAGACTTGTTTATTTATACATAGAATGTAATTAAACAAAAAGAAAAATATTTATGAACTAGTCTTTCAATGTACTTTGTAAAATAAATAAACATTATTAAAAGACATTGGTAATAATTAAAAGATTACAAAAGAGTAGCATTATATTACTGAATATTAAAATATAAAAGCAATATTGTTTACAAACTGCAGAACAAGGTTAAAACCCTAGATTTATAATTATTTGCAACTAAGTAATAAATAAATAAAAATGGACATTATTCACTACAGCCACATTATAAAAACAATATTATAAGGCTGTAATGAGCCTGAAGGCTATCAATATATTGTACAGATCTAAAACAAGTAATGATGTATTAAATAAATCAAAGGTTTATCTGTACCGAAAGGAGAAGGTATGAGTACAGGACGCTCGACAATCGAGCTTATGTTTATAAACCTAATCAGTAACCTAACGAGACAAATGTCTCTTCATCCTAAATATTATTAAATAAAAATAACTAATAACATTTACAGCTGGGCTATTAAATGAAACACAGTAAGCTTTCTTTTGTTAACATTAAGTAAATGCAAGAAAAAGGAACCAGTTTTTCAAAATATAGTAGAACGGAGAGTAAAAACCCTACCCATGACAAGTAATCACATAAGAAATGTAAACTCTGTTCCTTTATTAACCCATAGCTGTAAATGCAAGGCTTACGGCCTGTAAAACTTTAATACAGAAAAAGCAAGGCTCACGGCCTATAAAAACTCATTAACACAGTTTTAGCACGAAGGCTTACAGCCTACATTTTTTATTTTTTTTTATAAACCCTACTGTTTTTAAAATTGAAACCTTACATTCACGGCCGTAGTCGGAGGACTCTTTTCAGAGCTAGGGTTATACCCTTAGCGTAAACATTAAAACAAACAGCTCAAAAACCACGAGGACAGAATGGCCGTAGTAACAACCAACGCCATCCTTAAGGTGCAGACAAAGATGATAAGCCATGGAAGGACCCAGGGCTTACCGTAGTCATGGGGAGAAGGCATCGAAGTGTAGTAGGTTCACCTGCGAGGAGATTTATTTGCAGCCGAGTGTTAGCATTTATTTAAAAGATAAATAATAACTTATAAATTTTGTTGTGCAATGAAAATAACAAATTTAGCGTTACCTTATCAGTTGGTAGCTCAGGATGTAAAGCCATGATTTGTTCCAGCGAGGAGGTTGCCATTCGATGGCAGAGTGACTGGTATTCTTTTATCATCCAACCTACAGCACAAAGGAGACCCCAGATAAACCCTAACGTCGCAGCCTTCTTCTTTTTGTTTCTCACCCGACTGGCTAACAGAAACAGCCACGCATATTTGAAAGGATAATCCACAGGAGGGTGCAAGAGATGGGCTGGACTGTCACCATTCGAGACAAGTAAACCAGTGGCGACTCCACAGAGGCAATCAACACAAGGTAAATACTCTAAATAACCCTCGCAGAATAGTTTTGAAACTCGCGGGGAGCAAGAGTAATGAAGGTGCAATGGCGGTCAACACATTACCAGCAAGGTTCCAAAATGATGCAGAGAGGCCAAGAGGCCGAGGGAGAAATGCAATGAAGAGTTAGGGTTCAGTCAACCACTTATAGTGCCAACGAATGGATATTATGCACCCACGTAGCTCTTTTAATAATTGGCATCATATGGTTTTCACTCCAAAGTCCAGGACCGATGATTGTTGTCAATCAAAATCATCGCTGGAATGATTTATAATAAGTTATAAACCTTGATGTATACCTACATCACATTTCCATAACGCATGATTAGTAATAAGAATTATATAAATTGCATGCTACGTATGGTTTAATTCTTTAGTACTTGGAATATACATATTGTATAATATGTTTTGTTTAATATATTTCCATGCTACGTATTGTTTGTAGTTTGGTCCATTGTTATGATCATAGTGTTTGTATAGTTTATACCATAGCATAGTGCACTCAAGCCTAGAGGTTTGATATGTGTTTAAAAGAGTCATAGGAGAGTAGATTATGGTTTTTGTTTAGTTGTCATGTAGTTTAAAATCTCTATGCCAACTATTTTGGGTTTCAAAGGAAGATGATAAACCTACCTATTCCTTGATGTATGTAATTTTATACAAATAAATGGTGTTTCTATTAGGATTATTCATCATCCGATTTGGTAGTCATAATTAAATAAATTAGATATTTATGGATAGAGTTAACTCATCCTTGCTATAGTCATAGCATTCTTTTAGTGACAATTAGACCATGTCACTCCCAAACTCAGAATTTTATGAGAGACTCCATAAGCAAGGTAGAATAGAACTGGAATTCTCTTTCTATCTTCTTTATTGATAATCTAGTCTTGATACTTTATAAAATAACTGAAGATAATAAGTTTAAGATTGATTTTTTAACAGCTATGGGTTTCCAACCCAAGGATACTTCTGGAATGAGTTTATCCTTCTAGAGAACGGTAGACTTTTGAACTGTAAATGGAATATTTGTTTCAGATCATTGATCTTAGATGCTTCAGTAAGAAAGTTTATGGATTGATTTTAATAATAGTCCTCATCAGTTGAAAAACTAAACAATATGCAAGTTAGGCATAGAATGTTATTATTACAACTTGACAAAAAAGAAATACAACCTGTGAAGTTGTGATCTTTCTACCATGATAAGCTGTTAGGTAAAGGATTTATATATGAGTTTTTATACTTATCTTAAGGATGAACATTTCAAGTTTTCATACTTGTAAGTCTACTAAACCTCATGAACCTGTATGGTTTAGTCTTCTTTTGATTGTATGTGAAAATGCAATTCTTTTTTAGTATTAAGAAATTATAGCAGAAAATAACAAGATATTACCTTGAGAAGTCTGATATTCTTTTGTCTAGCATGCATAAACTTTTACTAAACAATTGTATGCAGAAATCTGAACTGTAACTTCAAAGACTTGTTAGCATCGAACCATACTTCTTACCTGTATTTCTGTAAAAGAAGAAAACGGCTGCGTTAGCTCGAAATCTAAGTAAGCCCAGCCCTTACAACAAACCACCTTATGTCGCAAACAGAAAATTAATCAGTAGCTAAAAGAAAAATTCTTTTCAAAGTTCAGAAAGTTTAAATAACTATTCAGTTACATTTTAAATAGCATAAACTAATCATCCAGTTAACAACTGCTTTTAATGTGATTATATGTTATTTTAAAAGTTTTAATTTTTTTGAAATTTTGGGGTTTTGACACATATCCATTTCAGCACCAAAATAGAAAGGCCAAATCAGCCCGCATGTTATGCTCTTAGAATGTTTGCTTGAAATCACCAGTAGCAAGATGAAACATATTAATTCAGCCAGAGCATCATATATCAAGGGTGGAACCAAAATCAGGAAGATAATCCAGAAATGCCCAAGCATAAAGATCGCCAAAAATAACCAGCAAAGTAATCATAAGAATCTGGCATATAAACACAAAATGCATGTAACCATCATCAAGAAACAGTCATGCAAATCAGACAGCTTACAGAACATATTAGAAAACCTGAAAAGTTTCCACATTTTTTGCCCCTCTCTTGTCACATACCCCAATTTTGTAAAATTATGTAAATTGTTTATTTATATTTCTGAGACATTATGTTAAACTTAATCCTAAGTAGGGATTGATGACTCATCAGAGTCAACAGTAATGGAGTGTAATTCAGAATATTTTATTATTAATAAATAAATTATGGAGACAACAGCATGGGAGAGCTATTAAAAGAGGTTACTGGTCAAACTGGTGGATGGAACTAGGTGGAAAGGCAAAAGACAAGTGGCAGCATCCTCAAACACTTCCTAAGTTGCAGGTGGCAACTTCCCTATATTTGGGGTCATGATTCCCCAAGAAAGTGGAATCAGAGCAGGTGGCTCATTAAATGACAGTTAACCCAACAAAGACCTAGGCAATCTTTTAAAAGTACTCAATGAAGAGAGCTGAGGTGCTGAGATTTTATTCCAGAGAGAATTCATTCAGGTGAATGTTATTCAGGAATTTCATTGAGGAAAGAGGGAAAAACAGTAAAGAAGTGTTTTGAGTGGATTGCTGCAGTAACTTGATTTTATTTACAGCTTTTAGCTGGGAGGACTTGCTGATAAGTTATGTATTCATACTAAGTTGAGGACTGGTATCTGAAATTGCTACACCTAGTTCCAGCTAGGGAGACCAGAGCAAGCTCGGGGGTCCTGAGAAGTCGCTGTATGAGTGCTCTCCAGGAGTTGGTAGGGAGGAACGGCCTCCCATTGCTGTTGTTGTCCACAGCTTAAACAGGTTCTGCCATTTATTTCTTTATGCTTACTGAGTATGAATGGATGCAGGTTATGTTTATTTTATATGTCTGAGGAGTTAGTTAATTTCAATAAAGTTAGTATCTCAGAATATCAGTAGTTAAATCTGTTAATAGTTACTGTTTTTTTCCACATCTGGTATCACCAGACCGTACTCTAGCACAGTATTTCAGTATTGTAAAGTAGTATCCTTCTTAACCGAATTACTTATTATAACTACAAGTGTTTCTCAGATTCCTAAATTGTTTTTCCTGCAGTCTTCAAAACCAGTTCCTAGTTCTATACCCTTGTTCCAGTAAATGTTAGCTGTAATAAAGAAAGGATAGACTAAATAATTATGTTGTTTAAAGCTTATAACTGTTACCTTCTAGTTTGCAAGAATCTAATCTTTTCATGTGGAAAAGGATAATATTGACAGTAGAATGTAAAATACTTATTGATTTGATTTTACAGCAAAAACCTAGTAGTATTAGTCTGCATTTAGGTTAAGAATGCAGACAGATAATTACCGAATCTTCTTATATTTACAGCTAAAGCTTAAACAGAATTCAAACTGTTATCCTATTTTTCTTATGTAGTAAATGAATGTTATTATATATACAGGAAAATTATATATGTTAATATATGGGTTAGAACTTAGATAATATATGAGCATTATATATATATATATATATATATATATATATATATATAATTGTTATAATTAAACAGATAGATTCAATTAGACTTGAATGACAATAATAACTTAGAAACAATTGTACCCACAATTGTAGTAATTTCGTTATTATATTAAAAACAATATACTATTATTGTAAACAAAATAAAAGAAATACTAATGTAATATTAAAATTAATGTTATATTATTATCTTTGCAACTTAGAGTGATTATATACTATTTATAGATAAATAAGGTTATGAAAATAAATGGTTTATACTCTGTAATTTACAAAATAATTAAATAATATTCGAAGATAATAGTACAATGTATTAATAGTACAATAGACTTATCTAAATTAACATAGATGCATTTGCATCACAGTTTTTGATAAATAGAAGTCAAGATAATAAACTAGTACTGAAAACTTTAACATCAACTGTGTCTAGCAATAAGTTGAAAGGTCCTTTAACCACAGAATTTCTTATAACAAGATAAAATTTCAATATTATAACACGACCAAGAAATATGCAGGAAAGTAGTATTAACAATTATAATATGGGTTTAAGGGTATAAAACCCTGTATATTATATTATATAAATAGTAAATCAAGGAACAAAACTTTATAGTAACTTTATAAAGAGTATATAACATCATAATAACACAGTTCTCCTTTCTAAGAAGCCAAGCTGTTATCCTTAAAAAGCAAAGGTAATAAAAGAACTAGTTTATTGCTAGAGCAGCGAGTTAATCTTTATTTTACAATCCATTTATTTTACTCAGAGAGTTTATACTTCTTTTAATTCATAACTGAACTTAATCTCAACTGTGGAATTAGGGTTAAACCCTGTAAATCCTACTTTATTTACAAATAAATCAAATATTGGTAATTTAACAGTAATTTTACTCACAGTCACATTTATAAGACTAAAAATTAAACATTTGTGCTACTATAGTATAAACCAGTAAGGAATGCAAGAAAGGATTCCAGATCTAGTTACAGGTATATTAACCGAGGGTAAACACCTAGTCTGTACAAAATACACAATGGTTTTAACTGTAAATAAAAGCCGGTATCAAAGTTATACCCAGCGCAGAACTTTACAAAGTCTTATAGCCTGTTCCATTTTATAAAAATAGTAAAAACGAAGGACTTAGCCAGTTCGGCTTTGTAAACACCATAATAATTATAGTCAAAAATTTCACACTCACGGCCGAAGCCGGAGAAGCTCTGCGTGAGAGCTAGGGTATAAACCCTGTTACCAAACAAAAATAAAATAAAACACTAAAAGAAAACTGGAAGGTCAAACAGGGTCGTAACGACCAAACCATCACTTCCCTTTAAAAACTCTCACAAGGTGAACAAGCCGTGGAGAAACCAGGGCTTACCATGGCTGTGTTGTTGTAACCCTCGTTCTTTTGTATGAGGAGGAAGATAACAGGTATACCTCCAAAACCATGTTCAAAGTCGACTGTTAATCACTTAAATAAATAAAAGAAATGGTTAAACGTTTATAAAAGCTTGACAGTAAAGGAAAACTAGTATACCTGGCTATTGTAATAGCAAATACTTTCCACATATTGATGCCACGGCCAGATCAAGTAAGGAACCTACTATTCGATAGCACAGGAGCATTGAAGCTATCACTTCGACCACCGACCGCAACAGAAAACCCTAACTAATCTATGGACCGGTCAAATCCTGCAACGAAAGTCTTCTTCCTAGTAAGTAACCCACCGTTTACTAACAGTCTAAGTCACAATGCTTCAAAGGAGGAATCACTCTTACGGAAACAAAGAAGGACTATCACAACCAGAGCTTGAATTAACCTACGGGGTATCGCAGAGACACACAGTGGGTATTTCAACACCCTATTCTTCCACTCAATGCAATAATCGAGCTCTCAAAGAGCTGAAGCAGAAGGAGGTCTGCTAGCAAACATCGCAGCAGTAAAATGGAGCAGCAGAAGGGTTTGCAGAGCAGCCAAAGGCCGAGGGCAGAGGAGAAATAATATTTAGGGTTGACTCAACAGTTTTATAATGCCAATACTTGGCTGAAACGTGACCACGTAGTCCTTCAAATATTTCACATGCAGTGGGTAACATTCTATAGTTCCATGGCCAACCCTTTGACTGTTTGATAAACTAAATCATTACATGGAAAGCCCGCCAGGTTCTTTATACTATGGTGTTACCTGCGTTATAATTTCAACATTAGTCCAATATTTATAAACCTTGCATGGTATATATTATTTGTTATATAATCTTGTTTATATAAGCATAGAAGTTTGTTTATGTTTCAAAGGGTTATAGAATAGTAGATTATGGTTATAGTTTAGCTGTTGTAATCCACAACTACCATGCCAATTATGTGGTAATACAAAAAAGAAAAAAAGGCAAGAAACATAACTACTCTTTGAAGAGTCTATAATTAATGGTATTTTAATTATGTTATTCATAAAAATTGAATTGATTACTCTAGTTCATAACTTAGATACTTATGAGTAGAGGGATAACTCTTCCTTTTTATAGTCCTAACATCTTTTTGATGACAATTAGACTTTGTCACTCTCCAAACTCAAGATTTATAATAGACTACATAAGTTAAGGTATGTTAGATAACTTGAATATTCTTCCTACCTTCTTTGTTTATTATTTTAGTCTTGAGACTTCATAAAGGGATAAATATGATAAGTTTAGGACTGATTCTAGCAGTGTTTGGTTTCCATCCAAATGACACTCTTGAAAGGAGTTTAGTGTTCTAAAAAGAATGCAAACTCTTAAATTATTAAGGGAATACTTGTTTCAAACCTTAACTAATAAATGCTTAAGTAAAGAAATTTAAGGATCAATTTCAGTAATATCTTTATCAGTTGAAAATCTGATTAGGATGCAATCCAAACATGGATTATTACTGTAACTTTGACTAATAGAAGTAAAACTATGAAGTTGTGATCTTTCTACCATGCTAGTTGTGAAGTAAATAAATTACTACGTTCTTATACTGATCTTTAGTATGGACATTTAATGGCTTTTCATACTAGTAAACTTATTAAACTTCATGTTTCTATACAGAACAGTTCTCTACCATCTCTATGTGTAGAATTCAGATCTTTAGTATTAAGTCTCAAAGGAAAATTTAGTAAAATGGTACCTCGAGAAGCATGGTATTTCTGACTAGCATGTATATACTTTTACTAAAGCATTTTTCATGTAGCATTTCGTATTGTAAACTTCTGAGACTTGTTAGCATCGAACCATACTTCTTACCTGTATACCTGTAATAGAAGGAAACTGCTGCGTTAGCTCAAAAGCTAAGTAAGCCCAGTCCTTCACAACAAACCCACCTTGTGTTGCAAACAGAAAAACAATCAGTAACTAAAAAGAAACTGCTCCTTAAAGTGAAGTACAATCAAAAGATCATTCAGTTGCAATTCTAGTAACATAAACGAATCAAACAGTTAATGACTGCATTTAATGTGATTATATGCTATTTTAAAAGTTTTAAATTTTTCGAAATTTTTGGGGTTTTGACATCTCTGTTCATATGTACACCAAAATCCTTCAAGAATGCTGCCACCTGCTTTAGCCAAAGTATCTGCTTTGAAGTTTCATTCCCTATAAATGTGTTTGAAAGACACATAATCAAGACTGTCAGCTAAACAGTGAACATCTTGAAGAATCATGGCTAGTTCAATATTTAATAATCGGTACTTACCAGATGCCCAATTGATAACTAACTGGGAATCCCCAAAAACTTGAATTTTATCCAAATTATGCTTCCGAGTCAGCCTAAGGAGAAGCTTAAGTGCACATAATTCTACATAATTATTAGTACCCAAGCCTAAACCTGCTTTGAAGGAAACATAATGACTATCAGATATGAACAAAATACCTCCAGCCCCACAAATCATTGGGTCCCCAGCTACAGATCCATCAAAGTAACCCCATGCAATAGTTTTATCAATTTCTTCCACAAAGATTGATCTGATAGAGACCACAGATAAGGACTGTGGTAAATTCTTCAACAAACCCAAGCTATAGCTTGTTACCTATGCAGGAGTTGTGACAAGATCCTCAAAGCAGGATCTATTTCTTGCTTTCCATATAAACCAAAGAACAATGATAGGTAGGGATTTGATAAGTGCCACTTCTGATAGAAAACACCAATTTTTAAGACAAGCAGATAGGGAATCTCCATTCCATAAATTATTAATTTTCAAATGATCCTCAATAATTGACCAAACAGATTGAGTAAAAGGGAAATCTACTGCAATGTGAAAATTTGATTCACAGCTCTGTTTGCATAAAAAGCACCTTCCAGGACCTTCTCTGCCCCTCAAGCAGAGAACATCCCAGGTCAATGCTTTACCAGAAAGGAGAAACCAACTAAAAAATTTTGTTTTTAGGGGACACTTCATCTTCCATAAGACCTTCCACCACCAGACCGAGTCCACTTCTCTATTAATAAGCTCAGCATAACCCTCTTTAGGAGAATACTTGTCTGTTTTAGATCAATTCCAGATAAGACAATCAGCTGCATCAGAAAGTCTAACATGGCTAGACTTGAGAATGGCAATATATCCATTCCAAGCAGCAATCTCAAGAGGGTCAATAAATCCAATGGATTCTGCAGATAACCATTTTTGAGACATCAATATAGACATACCATGAATTCCAATATCAGAAAGAAATTGAAAACCAGCCAAATGTAATCTTTCTAACATAGGAGGAGGAAGAACATGTCTCCATTTATAGCCAGACCATGGATCTACACCAATACGTACAACATTGCCAGTACCAATCTTCCAGACCAGAAAATTTCCAATGAGATCAAAAGCCCAAAGAACAGCTTTCCAGCAAATAGAAATGTTCTTTTTCTTTTTAACAATAGATCTTATCCAATTCAGGATATTCATTGGATAAATATATTTCTGAATTGCTATCTTAACCCATAAACCCGAACCATGAATGAGATTCCAGAAATTTTTTGCTGCAAGTTCCTTGACAAATAAAATAGGGACTTTAAGTCCCCATCCACCCAAAGATTTAGGCATAGCAAGAAACTTCCATGATATCCATGGTAAACCAGAAGAGTTCTGTTTACCATCCCAAAGAAAATTAAAACAAATCTTTCTGATTTTGTCTATTACACCCATAGGTACCCAGAAATGCATCCAATAGACTGGAATGGCCTCTAAAACAGCTTTAATCAAAATCAGCTTTCCTCCTTTGGACAACCAACGGAAGCTCCAGTTCTGAATCCTTTGTTCAACTTTAATAATCAACCAATCCCAATCCCTAATAAGGTATCTGCATGGTTTAAGATGAAAACCAAGGTACTTCATGCCATGTTCAATTTTATCAACAGGAAAACTGAAGATATTCTGTAAAGTAATAACTTCAGAATCTTCCATACAGGAGAAGTATAAAGAAGATTTATTATCATTTATTTGCATCCTAGATGCCTTACAGAAATGCATTAAAATCTCATAGAGAGTAGAGAGAGATTGTTCAGAGCCATCATTAACCATGACAATGTCATCCACAAAGAGTACATGAGTTAAAATTGTATTATTACCAAAATATAAACCATGATAAGTCTTACATAGTTTAGCATGAAGAATAGCCCTCCCAAGACCTTCAACCACAATAAGAAATAGAAGTGGTGCCAAAGGACACCCCTGTCTGAGTCCCTTACCAGATTTAAAAAAATTGGTAGCAACACCATTGATAAGCAGAGAGAAAGAAACAGAAGATAAACTACTCATAACCCACGCAATAAAATTTCCTGCGAAACCCATTTTTGCAAGAATAACCCGAAGATAGACCCAGCTGACTCGATCATAGGCTTTAGATAGATCAATATTAATCATAACAGCTTTTAAGGATTTAACATGCATAGAATGCATACCTTCCTGAATGACACCTACAGCCTCGTGTATCTACCTTCCCGGCAGAAATCCAAACTGTTCACCAGAAATACATCTACCCAATACCTTTCTGATTCTGATCGAGATAATCTTACCAATAATTTTGTATACAAAATTACACAGAGATATAGGCCTAAAATCCTCAAAAGATAAAGGACTATCAATCTTAGGAATAAGAGCAAGAAAGGTAGAATTAAAAACACCTGGGATCTTTCCACTTATCCAGGACAATTCAATGACTCTTGGAAGGTCATCACCCAACACATCAAATAGGCATCTATACACCTCAACAGGAATACCATCAGGTCCAGGACTCTTATCATTTTTGCTAATGGATAAAATATGCTTGATATCTTTAAGAGTAATAGCCTGCATTAGCTCAGCATTTTCATCCTCTGAAACAGAAGATGGAAAATGACCAGCACTATGAACAATCTCTGGAAGATGAAGGTCAGCTTCTTTTTTAAAAAGGCTTTCAAAATGTTGAATCTCAGCCTCAGCTATAGCCTCAGATCCTTCCACAAGATTTCTAGAGTCATCATAAAGTTTCCAAATAGAATTGCGACATTTCCTATGAGCAGCAAATTTGTGGAAGAAAGGAGTATTATCATCACCACAACTCAACCATAACGCCCTACTTTTCTGGCGAGCCTCCTTTTCCCAAAAAAGAAGAATAGCACTCTAGCGAGATTCAATCTCAATCAATAAATCTTTATCAACCACTGATGAAATACCAAAAATATGTCTATCATGAAATCTTTTCAACTCAAATTCAATATCGACCAAATATTTAATATTCTGAGCTTTTTTATTCAGTGACCACTTTGTAGAAATTGCTTTAATCCGTTTAAGATTCTCACTAAATTGTGCATCAGGAGATAAAGCAGACCGAGCATCAAAGGGAACCCAAGAATCTTATAAAGCTTCAACCAAGTCAATATAATCCAGCCATCCTACATTAAACTTGAAAGGACTATGGGCCTTAGGACACTGAGAAGAAATTTGCAGGAAGACAGGTTGATGATCAGAAACACCTCCACACCCAATCCATTGTTTAAGAAGGAAATCACAATCTAGGAAATCAGCCGAGACTAAGAGACGATCCAACCTTTTACATATACCCTCAGAACCAACTCTACGATTACTCCAGGTAGGAATAGCAACCAAAGGGTTGATGTCTACAATCCCCAATCTCTCCAACAGACTGTGAAAAAAATTAGTTAAAAGGATCTACTTGAGCATTAACCCCCCAAATTTCAGAAAGACCCAAGGAAAAATTAAGATCTCCCCCAAAAACTAAATAAGGAGTCAAGAAACAGTCCATCTTGATCAACTTATTCCAGAAAGTTTCCCTGTCCAGATAGGGCGCATAAAGATTAACAAAAGATATTTCCTTTTGTAAATCATATGAAAATAAAACAGCACACAACCCTACTTTCATAGCCCATGCATTATGAAAAAGAAAATTATGAGACTTCCAGCCCAAAATAAGTCCACCCGATCTGCCCTTAGCATCCACCGAAATGAACTGCCAACCATGAATCAAAAGTTCCAAATCTTGAACCAATACACACCCCTCAATCATAGTTTCTTGAATAAAAATAACATCAACTGCATGTTGATCGATATGTATGTGGGCCATCTCCCAAAACATAGCGTTATATGATGTTTTTATTATTAAAGAAAACCTAAGTAAAAATATTTTTTTATTTTTAAAGTTAACTACTCCACTATGTGCTCTTCTTGAAATTAATAATTATAAATATGTGGTTACAATATATTTTATAACTACATAAACTTTATTGAAAGGACACACTTATTTTTTTAAATTAAATATAGGGCACACTTATTTTTTTAAATTAAATATACATGTCCTTTCAATCAAATATTTTTTTAATCAAATATACACGGTCCTTCGAATCAAATATTTATGTCGCCCACTTTAGATATTGATCTTCTTCAAGTGATCATAAAACAATGCAAACTGGAGCTATCAAATACGATATAATGCCTCTTCTAATCATTTATAAGGAATTTATATCTTTTAATATTATAAACATTCTTTTTTCATTGATATGTGGCTTAAGCTTACATGGATGGTTATTATGATAACAGATTTATATCATTTTTCAATTGGAAATATGTTAATATATTTAATTTCAAAGAAATAGGTATGGCCAAAATTATATGTTTAGTTAAACTATGATATATTCAATATATAAAGGTTTAATAAAAACATCGTGTTTCTTATAAAAATTGAACCTCGGTGAAAAAAGTAACAATCATTCCTCCCAATTGTTCAAGCTATATCAAATAAACATCATATTTATATCATTATAATAATTTATTATGAATAATAATATTACCTTACATATTATTTATTTAAATATTTTTAATAAAATATTGATGATATTATAATTTTTTAATTAATAAAAAATTATACACTTTTATTTATTTAATTATATTAAATAAATATTTTTATTAAAATATTTAATAATATCATATTTTTTAATTGATAAAAAATAAACATAATTTTCTTATTACATTGAAAGTTAAATTTTTAAAAATATAAAAACATAAAAAAATTATGATTAAACAAATTACTTTTTCTTTCCCACTACCTAACTCATCATGAATATATTGGAAGTTTTACGAGCCAACCATACAATAGTTTTTATCAATGCAGTGCCTTTATAATGATATTCCACTATTTTAATCTATAAAAGGCTTTCCATAATATAAATATACAACAAACTGTGTAGGCATGATTGTATGAATGAAGTCAACATATTAATTATTATTTTTCTAAAAGGATATTTAAAAAGATTAAAATATGGGTCGTTGCAATGTTTACACACGCGCTATAAAGTATAATGTTATGTTTGAATATAGACTCTAGAGTTTCCTAAAAATCCTTGCTCGCTTTGACTTATCCTTGATTTTGTTTTTTTAATATAAATAAGTAAGATTGATTACACGAGTCTAGATTCAAATCTTAGGCTTTATTAAGCACCGAAAGGATCAAATCTCTCGAGGTGCAAACCTCTTCTTAGTTATTGTACTCAAGGAGTTCTCATCTTTGATGTGTATATAGTCATTGATTTGATTCAAACCAAAAGACACACCTTTTTATTTAAGGTAGACATATAATATTTTTATTATTAATATTTAATATTATTTATGGTCGAAATATAATATTTATTATAATTTTTTATTTTGTTAGGAACAAACATTACAACATATCCCCAATACATGCTTTTAAAACCATGTGCAAGGCCCCCCTAAAACCATGGGTTGCCTAGGAGGCCTTGCAAATGGTCAAACCATTTGCAAGGCCCCCCTAAATCATGTACAATAAAACCATGGGTTGCTTAATAGGCCTTGCACATGGTTTTAAAACCATTTAAAAGGCCCTCCTAAACCATGTAAAATAAAACCATGTGCAAGGTGAATATAATTCAATTTTTTATTTTTTATGATTTTGGTAGGTAGGAACATTACAACATCTCCCCCATATTGTGTATTTTTTGTGACCCACATTATTTTTTGCCAAAAATTAATTTTTTTATTTTAATTGTTTTGTTAGGTAGGAACATTACAACATTTCCCCCATATTAGGTTGTTTTTCTGGCCAACATTTATTTTTGTGGATATTTAAAATTTTTATTTTTTATTTTTTCTTAGAAACAAAATAATAGGGTGTGTGCAAGAAGTTGAGGGTCTCTTTTGGCGCGTTATATGCAATACAAAACTGAAAAAACAGATATCCATCAACTTGCATGGATATTTTGAGACACTTACACAATGAATCTTGTGATCAGTAAAAAACAAGAAATGTAGGAAATTGAATGACCTTTCCAAATATATATATTTTTTCTATTGAAAATGTTGTTAACTATCTAAAGTTAGATAAATTTTAACGGGCACTTTTTATTTTTGTGACAAATTATAAGGTATATGTTTTTGTGGGTGCAGCGTTTGAGTGTCTAAATGATGGAATAAACTTATGAAAACCGGTATACATATAGAGAACATATAGGACTAGTGCACGACTATTTTTCTAATAATAAAAATAATATATATTTTTTTTTATAAATTATCTAAGAGATCAAACATCGAAAACGGTACATCATTTGTGGGTGCAGCGTTTGAATGTCTTAATGCAATTATTTGGAAATGGGTTTTTTATAACATGTAGAGATTGGTGTTCTTTAGTGCACCATGCAATTTTTTTTTTAAATGGTTGAGAAACGAAAGAGATATGGACGAAACACTACCAGTGTGTTTTTTGAGTTGAGGAGTGATGACAGAAGATAAATAAGAAAAAAATAGAAAAAATTATGTAGTCTTGTTAAAATTTACATATTTAGAATCTGCAAAAAAAACCATATCTGTTTCTAAAATATCATAAAAAATGGAGGTGTACAACATAATCAGATGAACCGCTAAACACGAGCATATTGAAAATTTGGATATAATGTTGAATTAGCCATGGTTGATCATACTCCAAGGCACAGACATGTTGAATCCGAAGCAAAGTACAAAGCAGACACATAGGCATAGGAATTCCACAAAAGCATGGGTGGAGGCTCGGTCTTATCATTTGGAGGGAATAAATTTTTGAATTTAAACAATACGCGCGCGCGATTTAACTGAGTAAAACGCGCGCGCGTTATATAGAAACAAAATGCGTGCGCGTTTTGTATAACCAAAAATAGCGTTCATCATCATCTTCATCTTCATCATCTTCAACTTCATCATCATCATCATCATTAACATGATCATCATCTTCAACTTCATCATCACCATCAACATCATGAACAGCATCATCACCTTCCTCATCATCATCATCATCATCATCATCAACATGATCATCATCTTCATTATCTTCATATTCATCTTCATCATCATCACCTTCCTCATCATCATCATCATCCCCAT
>LPNX010465803.1:70864-83440 GCA_001517045.1 Pseudotsuga menziesii | reverse complement strand
TATATATAATTAATTTATAAAACCCTAAATCTACTTATATATAATTCCCATAATAATGATTCGAGCCTAAATCTAATTCATAAAATTCAACATGTGCGACCATATGACTGGCTCTAAAATAACATTCTAACTTATTATTTAAGATATATATATATATATATATGACAGGTTGATAGGAAGGTTCAAGTAGGTAGTTTTATAACCTATAAAAATTAAGATTGTCAATTTTATTATGAAACGATGTTAAAGGTTATATTTCCACAATCGCACCACAAAATTTTCAAAATAAATATAAAATATTAAAATTAAAAATAAATTTTCAAGACTAAATATTATAATACATTACCTTGGAAAAATAAAATTCCATTTATATGTGAAATGCATATGGGAACAAAACGTTTACCAATAAACACGATATATACAAATATAATAAAAAAATGGTTTAACGATAACCGCGATATACACGAATATAAGAATGGTTTCATTTCCGATAAGTGTTATAATATAAGTTAAAAATATAAATAAATGTAAACTATTAAAAACAATAGTGTCTATCAAGTTTCTCATTTTAAAAATCATTTATGAAATTTAAAATAATTTTCCCAACCTGTGCAATTCTCNAAGTTAAAAATATAAATAAATGTAAACTATTAAAAACAATAGTGTCTATCAAGTTTCTCATTTTAAAAATCATTTATGAAATTTAAAATAATTTTCCCACCCTGTGCAATTCTCGCAAATTAGTTGCTGCGTCACATGAAAAGTGGTTCAAACAAACCCAATAAATAAATATTAATAACCTCAATAGATATCCAGTTTCTAATTTTAAAATAATTTATGCAATTTAAAATCTTATTTTCTACCTCGTGCAGTTCGAGACTACACTCTCTCCTACCACGCATGTCTATATTTCATGCCACCCATATGGCACGATAAACCATACCGGAGGCTTTTACAACACTCCAGTAGCATGCCCCTGCATTGATGCACCTGCATGGCCATCTTGAATGCGGCCTCAATTGGCACGTGTAACCATACAGAAGATCTCTAGAACACTCCTTTTACAACACTCCAGTAGCATGCCCCTGCATTGATGCACCTGCATGGCCATCTTGAATGCGGCCTCAATTGGCACGTGTAACCATACCAGAGATCTCTAGAACACTCCTCGAATTTTATTTCATAATTATATATATATATATTGGTCATTTTAACCGGCTCTGGGAAGGAGCGTAGCTCCCCTTCTCTCATAATGGTCAAGCTGGGGAAGTATACCCACAACCCACGTTGGGTAGAGAAGGACTGTCCCTTTTTTATTTTTGCAGTGGAGTTCATCTAGCCCTTTTTTTGCAGTGGGCTGCGAGCGAATTGAGAACAGTGAGGGATTTTGACGCCGTGAAACACAAGCTCTCCCCTTATTCCAATCTCACCCTTTTCATAGGTAACATGTGCGCAAGAAATTAAATTATTACAATTGCGCAGCAAAGGGTTTTGAATTAAATGGGATGAGGGAAAGGCTATGAATGATAATTGCAGCTCCTGTCAATCGAGTAATGGGATATATGTTATTGTAAAGATGGAACTGATCCCAAGAATTGCTTCACCGGTTGGTGTTTTCTGTAATCTCTGATATTTTTACATCAGATTTGGAAGTTATCATGCTTAGGAGCTCGTACTCACTGAATTTAATAATCTTGACTGTGAAGAAACATGTGGAGGAATAGAAAAACTTATCATCATAGGTAATTAATGGTCCTTCTCAGATTTTCAGCTTAATATAATGATATTCAGCTACTTTGCTTACAATTTGATATCTATTTATGGTGATTCAAATTTTAGGCAGTACCATCGGAGGCCTGGCTGCAGTCCTGTTGGTATGGTATTATATATGTTCAGGAGAAAAAACTTGCTTTTGCTACCTAGAATGGTTGTGGGGATTTGGAGTTTGATCAGGTGCAGATGGGTTATTTGCCAGTTTTCAGCTAAAGGGAACTCGAACAGGCCACTAACTATTTCGACGAAAAGAGAGAATTAGGCTATGGTGGTTACGGTAAGGTCCATTTGGGAAAATTTCAAGATGGGCGCAGGGTGGCAGTGAAGAGATTCCCTGAGAGTAACTGTAACAGAGTCGGACAATTTATGAATGAGCTCAGAATTCTGTCATCGGCAGGCCATTGTACCTTATGTGTTCGAATTNGGTGGCAGTGAAGAGATTCCCTGAGAGTAACTGTAACAGAGTCGGACAATTTATGAATGAGCTCAGAATTCTGTCATCGGCAGGCCATTGTACCTTATGTGCTCGAATTGAATAATGCAGGTATTTCTCCTTTGCAGGAATATTGTTGATCTTGATCTTAAAGAAAAAATTTTGGCACAAAGAAACTTTCAAGATTTTTTTTTTCCCATTTCGAGGAAGTATGTTAATTTCTTGAATTCTGTCGTAGAAAATATTTTTTTATTTTGTTTAAATTTTTATACAAATCACAAGAATTACAGTCATAGTTAGATAAGTAAATAAAAATTCAAACAACCTAAACTATTCTTTTATACTCACACATCAACGTTTAGGTTAATCTTTTAAATTAATCGCAACCGAGGTTCGGCTTGTCATTTTGTTTGTGTTTATTTAGCCTATGTATATGTATGCATCCTTACTATCTCTGTTTTGAATTAGAATTTCATTTAATGCATAATCAATAAAATATTTCTTTGTAAATTTTTTCTATAGCTTTTATTTTGTTTTAGACTAATTTAGTAAGCCCTTTGGTTCCAGATTTGGAACCATTATGTAATGCCCTTTTGTTTTTGTTTTTGCAGGTAAATTTTTTTTTTGATTTAGGTTGTGAAAGAAGAGGGTTCTGCATAGAAGAGAATGTTGGGTATGATACTAGCATTCAACTTATGGTCTTTAGGATAATTTTGTCCTCAAACTATTCACTCATTTCGTGCATTGTAACTTAGAACCTCTTTCTACTTGTGTAATAGATCTTCAATTTACAGAAACACTATACATCAATTTATTTATTTTACAGTGTGTAAATTTTTAGTTTTGATTTATCTTCCATATAATGTTTATTTTTCTCCTAGAGGGCCCCTTTAGGTTCCAGTTTTAGAACCTAGGGCTCTGATACGATTCTGTAGTGCTTAGCTTGCCGGGCAGAGCACTAAGTCCAAATATGTAACCTTCCTCCCTTTCTTTCTAAAATATGTAAATGACATTTTCAAGATGTATATGGGTTTGTATGTATCTGTTTATTTGCAAGTTTGTCTAACTCTCCTAGCAGGTAAGAATTTCTAGTTTAGGAGTACTTAGTAAAAAAAAATGATAATTTTTTTTTATTCTTTTGACACAAGAATTTAACACCTAACAATTTGGCTATTAGCTATTTACTGGCCATTAACTATTTACATCAAAATGACATTTATTCTTATTCTGATTTTCAGGATTCGTTTATCTGTGCATTAACGATAGGGTTACACAGAAAAATACCTGAACTTTAAGCAAGCTAAAGATAGTCCCTGAATCCTTACTCCTGTAGCCTTGCCCCCCCCTCATCTGAGCCTCATCTGATCCTTGATGCCAATTTGGATGATCCACCCTGCCGAGCCCACGTGCCGATAAACCCGATAGCAACTTCCTTGTTCTTGTGTGTAATTCTTCCTCTGGAGTTAACCCNTCTGATCCTTGATGCCAATTTGGATGATCCACCCTGCCGAGCCCACGTGCCGATAAACCCGATAGCAACTTCCTTGTTCTTGTGTGTAATTCTTCCTCTGGATTTAACCCCCCTCCTCCAGTTCTCTTCCCTCTCTGTTCCAGCACCTTCTTTCCTCCCTTCTTTTGTAAAAATTCTCTCCCCAAATAATACCCTGCAAAAATCCCCCTCCTCAACCATTCGATCCCCCTCCTTATACCTCCTTCCCCTCTTTTCTTCCACCGCCTTTCCTTCTTCCACCGCCTCCTTCATATTTAAAATAATAAGTATTATTTAGTTCTTTCTTGGGCAGTCCAACCAGTTTAGATTATTTAAAACATTTGTTGTACGTAATAAATTTTCTTGAATTGTACAATTCTTCACTCTTGATGAGATGGTGAGAAATTACTAAATGCTTATTCTATTGAATTGAAGGTGTTAAATTTAAAACATAACCAACTGTCATAAAATTACACCAATATTGTTTGTTTAAGTTTTATGCTGAATGGTAAAATAATGGTAATAATAGTATTGCCAATTATTATATGTTATTACTAACTTAATAATAAGTACTTAATAATAAACACCAATAATATACAATAATAATAATAGATAATAATAACAGAAATAAAATAATAATTAATATTATTAATCAATAAATAATTAATTGTAGTATTATTATTAATTGATTAAAATAATAACATCAACATGTTTATGTTTATTGTTAAGTCCCCTCGCACATTGTTTCTTAATAAATTAAGGTACATTTACAGGTTTAAATAAATCACAATTACTTAGTTAACCCATCATACTATCCAAGGTTAATGTTTTTCAATTAATATTTCATAGGGACAATACTTCTCTTAATCATTTTACACAAATAGTTTTGTTGACTCATTCATCCACATTCCCCTAACAACTTAAACATCCATTATCAGAATTGATCACTACACAAATATTTGGTTGCTTATTACAACTTATGTGATTATATAACATATTACATAATTGTATATTCATACTAGCGTGCATGTGTGAGGTGTGCATGCATGGCCAGTACATGCACAAGATGCACATGTACTATAACCAAAACACCTAAATTCTAGCTGATACAAATGATATATCATGCAACAAGACAAATATACAGATATAATATGATTTCTTTGACATTCAGAGTTATTTAATAGTTATGTTCTTATTAACCAGTCAATTAAGATTGGTACCTACCATCACTAATCCGGTATCATAAATGTCCAACACTCAACAATAATAACTAATATGTCAAACCATCCTAACCTATGTCTACATCCTGCCTTTCCTTTGTCTACTAGTACAAATTGGATGCTAGCTGTAATGACCTTCCCACACAGAACCTGAGAGCGGTAGCATTGGCTAACTAGCAGACCTNTATGTCTACATCCTGCCTTTCCTTTGTCTACTAGTACAAATTGGATGCTAGCTGTAATGACCTTCCCACACAGAACCTGAGAGCGGTAGCATTGGCTAACTAGCAAACCTAGCCTCTCCTAGCAGGAATCCGACCATCGTCATCACAACAACTTGGGGAGCATGTCTCAGCAATGCCCTCCCATGATCTCAGGTATCAAAGTGACATAGGGTGGGAAATACATCCATCCATCTCAACATACTGGGTATATACTCCATCAAACCATACTGCGTTGCTATCGATTTTATTGGTACGTGTCATCGTACCATCACTTGAAAATTAAGGCTCTCTTTAAGATATGTATTAAGTTGTACTTTGCATCACATACTTGGATATGACATAGCCCCTGTACCCTGCAGGTTAGCACTATGAAAACATGCATTCATAACAATATTAAATCAATAGCTGGTCCATATTATCAACATTATTTCCTTTCATCACATAAAATCATAAAATCAATCGCATCATGGATGGGTGCCCATGTACCACATCATACATATCACATCATATCAAGGATTACAATCAAATATATGTTTTTGTTATGAAATAAATGAATCTAATGATGACTACCGCATGGTAATCGCATAAGCACAATAATTTCATATAAATGATAATCATCATAACATCATAATAAAAGCATCTACATAGGCATGTTAGTTGTCGTAACATCATAATCAAAGCATAAGTATAAGCATGACAACATTATAATATCATAATTAGAGCATAATCCTGATAACATCATAACATCAGTAAATAATCACATATAACATGCCAAAATATAGTTTACGAAGTATAGTTGAGTCCACAGATAATAAGTAAATACAGTGTAATAAGTCTGAGTGATAAATATGCCTAAGTCAAAATGTGGGGCACTAAATNGCCAAAATATAGTTTACGAAGTATAGTTGAGTCCACAGATAATAAGTAAATACAGTGTAATAAGTCTGAGTGATAAATATGCCTAAGTCAAAATGTGGGGCAATAAATAATGTCAAAAGGGTGTGCACTCACATCTGATCTTGGAGGAACCAATCCTACAGTCATATCAAAATGGCGCCTAGTCCAATACTGAGCTACCTGGTAACTGACCAGGTGCCTCCATTCCAAGAATGACATTCATCACTTCCGANCTTGGAGGAACCAATCCTACAGTCATATCAAAATGGCGCCTAGTCCAATACTGAGCTACCTGGTAACTGACCAGGTGCCTCCATTCCAAGAATGACATTCATCACTTCTGATCATGTAGGAACCAATCCTATAGTCACATCAGAATGGCTTAGCACTCATATCTAACATGGAAGGAACCAATCCTCTTACCATGACAGAATGGCTGAGCCCTTACATCTGACTATGGAAGGAACCAATCCTCTCACCATGTCAGAATGGCTCTAGGTCTCATAATTTCCCTTTGGAGGAAACCTCAATTTGGAGAACACCAAGATTCTCCCTGAAGTACTTGAACTTCGGCCTATCCAATGGATTTGTCAACACATCAGCTATATGTTCCTCCATCAAAACATACTGGAGCTTCACTGCTCCCCTCTACACCATATCCCTGATATAGTGATACCTGATCTCGATATTCTTTGACTCATCATGGAACACTAGATTCTCTGACAACTTCATGCAACTATGGTTGTCAAAATGTATATAAGTAGAATCCATCTGGAGATCAAATAAATCAGACAGTAGCTTCTGCAGCCATATTGCCTCACAACTAGATGAACAAGTTGTGGCATACTCTGCTTCAGCTATACTCAGTGCCACACAAGATTGCTTCCTGCTAAACTAAGAGATCACACCTGATCCCATACTAAAGCAACATCCTGAAGTACTCTTCCTATCGATGGCACTTCCTACCCTATCTGAATCAACATAACCCTCCAGGTTAATCTTCTGATTCACCTCGTACTTGAGCCCATAATCAATTGTACCCCTCAAGGTACCTCAGAATATGCTTTGCAGCAATCAAGTGAACATTTCTCATATCTGTCAAGAACTGTCTCAAGGTTTTCACAACAAAGCAAATGTCTGGTCTCATGTTCATCAGGTACATCAAGGACCCAATCATCTGACGATGCATCGTAGCATCAACCGCCTCCGATGAAGCATAACTCAATAGCTTCAGGTTTGATGCCATAGGTGTGGTCATGGCCTTGCAGTCCATANATCATCTGACGATGCATCGTAGCATCAACCGCCTCCGATGAAGCATAACTCAATAGCTTCAGGTTTGATGCCATAGGTGTGGTCATGGCCTTGCAGTCCATCATCCCAAACCTCTTTAGGATATCTATTTCATAATTCCATTATCTGAGGGAGATTCCATCCACATTTTGCCACACCTCCATGCTTAGAAAATAATGCATCATACCCAAGTCCTTCATTTTGAACTTGGCAGCAAGGTTTCTATTCATATTAGTAATCAACCCATCCATATCTGTTACAAATAGATCATCTACATACAGTAGGATCATCACTGGGTTGCCATCTTCAACCTTGTAGTAAAGGTTGGAGTCTGCTTTACTCTTGGTAAAGCCCAAACTGGATAAAAAGCTGTCAATTTTGTCGTACCATGTCCTAGGTGCCTATTTCAAATCATGCATGGATTTCTTCAATCTGCACACATGAGACTCCTTGTCATGTGTCTCAAAACCAAGTGGATTTTCTACATACACTTCCTCTTCCACTACACCATTCAAGAAAGTAGTCTTGACATCCATTTGGAAGTGTATCTGGCTATAGGTGCAAAGGTTTCTTCATAGTCTATTCCTTCTTTCTGGGAGAAACCTCGAGCCATGAATATTTCCTTATATTTGTCTATGCTACCATCTGCAACATGCTTGATCTTGTAGATCCATTTGGAAGTTACAACCAAATTCCCTTCTAGTCTTGGGACAACATCCCAAACATCGTTATTCATGATCGATTGATACTCTTTGATCATAGAATCCTTCCATTCTTTCCATTATGCCACTTCTTCATAATTGGAAGGTTCTTCATTGATAAAGTTACATAGTAAAGATACATATATGGAGCAGGATTTGGTTCTCTTTCTTTCTCTGTGATTTTCTTCTGGAGCCCCATATCTTTCCTCACTTTGGATAATTTCTCGTACCCAAGTAGGTTTCCTCTTGTGAGGATTCTTCTCGTGAGGTGGATCTACAACTCTTTGTGGTTCTTCGAATTCTCAATATTCTTCTTGAATTTCTTCATTCATGGTTGTATCATGAATTCTTGGTGCTTCTGCTTCGTCAGGTTCTTCAATAGGTCTCTTTCTAGATTTGTTGTAAACTATGTCTTCGTCAAATGTCACATCCCTGCCGATGTCGATCTTCTTGAATCCTAGGAAGTATATTCTGTAAGCCTTCAAGCTTTCAGAGTATCCTACAAATATACCCTTCTTTCCTGAAGGATCTAGTTTTGTTCTCTTCTCTTTTGGAATGTGCATGTACACTGGATAGTTGAATATTCTGAGATGGCTGAATTCTAGTTTCTTGCTAGAAAATACTTCTTCAGGTGTCTTGTTCTTGAGTACTCTGTGNTTGGAATGTGCATGTACACTGGATAGTTGAATATTCTGAGATGGCTGAATTCTAGTTTCTTGCTAGAAAATACTTCTTCAGGTGTCTTGTTCTTGAGTACTCTATGTGGAGTACATTTTTGTACATACACCGCTGTTCTAGCAGCTTCTACCCATAGATGCATTGGAAGATCTTGATCATGAAGCATTTCTCTTGTAGCTTCCATGATAGTTCTATTCTTCCTTTTACANTACATACACCGCTGTTCTAGCAGCTTCTACCCATAGATGCATTGGAAGATCTTGATCATGAAGCATTTCTCTTGTAGCTTCCATGATAGTTCTATTCTTCCTTTCTACAACCCCATTTTGTTGTGGATTATATGGAGTAGATAACTCCCTCATAATCCCTAATTCTTTGCATAAGTCTTTGAATTCATTTGATGTGAATTCTTTGCCATTATTTGATCGAAAGGCCTTGATCTTATTTTCTGTGTGGTTCTCGATCAAGGATTTGAATTCCTTGAACTTGCCGAAAACTTTGTTTTTTTAATTCATGAAGTAAATCCATGTCTTCCTAGAAAATTTATCAATGAAAGAAACATAGTATACATACCCACTTAGTGAACTTGATGAAATTGGTCTGCATACATCGGAGTGGATGATTTCCAAGATTCCTTTTGCCTTGGTCTCGCTACTTGGAAATGTCTTCTTTGTATTCTTTCCTTTCACACATCCTTTGCATACCCCTTCATGTTTTTATTGAATTTCTGGAATACCTTCAATAGCTTTGCTTGCAAGTGGCAGTGCTCTGTAATGCACATGTGCAAGCCTTCTGTGCCAAAATTCATTTGGCTCTACTGTGTCATGGACCTAAGCTTGTTCTGGATGGCCCTTCAATTTGTAGAATCCTCCTTCTTGTTATCCAATTACTATTGCATCATCAATAGTCTTTCCTCTTGACCACATGAGGACTTGGCCATCTACAAATTAAATCCTCATGCATNTTGTAGAATCCTCCTTCTTGTTATCCAATTACTATTGCATCATCAATAGTCTTTCCTCTTGACCACATGAGGACTTGGCCATCTACAAATTAAATCCTCATGCCTTTTGCATCCCATGTCGATATGGATAGAATATTCTTCATTAGTCCTTGTACAAACAAGATATCCTTCATTTTCATAGAATTTTTGGAGTCTATCTTGTAGGAGGATTCACCACTACCTTTTATGGGATATTGGTAGTCATCCCCAAGTGTCACCTTATGGGGTGAATTATGTTCGGATAGTTTCTAAAAGGATTCCTTGAAACCTGTCATGTGTTTGGATCCCCCACTATCAATAAGCCAATATTTGCTTCCATGAGTGACAATTCCCATGAGAGTGGAGATCAGAACATATTCATCTTCACTTGAAGAGTCTTCACTTTCTTGTTTTACTGTCTTCTTGGGAGGATTATCATTCTCAGCAGTGTGAGCATGATGTCTTATTTTGGAGTTCTTCTTCTTCTTGGATCCATTCTTATTGATGGGACAATTTCTAGTAAATTGTCCTATTTCATCGCATGTATAACATCTAAGTTTGGATGGATCCCTTCTTACATGATTGTTTTTCTAATGAGAATGCTTACCTTGGTGATCACGACGTTCCCTTCTTCCTTTCCTGGAGTGTACTGTGAGAGCTTGATCTTCACTTCCCATATTTTATTCTCGAGCTTCTATTTGAGCTTCTTCTTGTGAACATTCTTCCCACAGTCTACTGAACTTGACTAACTTATTTCTAGCATAGATTCCTTGGATGAAAGAATCCCATTATCTAGGAAGGCCATTCAAGGTTGTCATCATAATTTTTGCATTCTCCACTTCTTCATCTACTGCTTCCAACTATTCTTTGATCTCGGAGACCCTTGTGAGGTATGACTGGATGGTCTCCTCATTCTGGATCTTAACATTTTTCAATTGGTTCCTTAGAGTCATCTTTTGATTGATGTTCTTCCCTTCAAACAATTTGGTTAGGGAATCAAACATGGATTTAGGTGTCTTGAGGGAGGACACCTGTGGTATGAGGTGATCCTTGATAGAATCAGCAATGATCCTCTTTTCCATAACCAAATTCTTCTTATGTAAGGCCTTGGCCTCATCTCCCTGTGGAACTGGAACCTCCTCACTAATATAGGAGTCCAACTAATTTTCTTCTAGGACCAGGGAGATCCTATACTTCTAGGATCAGAAGTTATCAGCTCCCTCAAGGTTTTCATCAATCTTGGTATGATGAGACATCTTAACTGAGAACCTCAAATGGAAATACAAAATATTTATATCTTACCAGGTCAAGATGTCAGATCTGGATGTGGAGCTGAAATCTTGCAATGCTGGTTCAGGAGTAGATTAGGGTTTTTATTTTCTGTAGTTTTGTCCAACCAAATGCTTTTAATTTGATCCGTAAATTTTATTTTAGATAGGAGATCAATCCAGGCCCAGGCTCACTGAAAAATTCCTTTTTTGTGAAAAGCCCTAATTTCTGGCAGCAGTGTGAGGTCCAAAACTAAAAAACCTCAGAGTTGGATTCTACTTCGACAGAAAGATGCACCCTAGGGAGAAGAGTTATTCCACCCTTCTTTTTCTGAAAATATGTGGAGAGAGATCCATAAGGTAGGAATCCCTAGTTCCCGCAGCCGCACAGTGTCTTCTTCTCAGGTTAGCTCTAATACCATGTTAGATTTTTAACATTAAGCTAGCATAAAATTAGGATCTTTAACTAAGAGAACAATAAGCACAGAAATCAAACACAAGAGACAAAGAACACAGTGTTTTTCCTCGGGGAAACCATAAATGGAGAAAACCCCACAACTTCCTCACAGCTAGAATCAGCCCCAAAGTAAAACCCGAAAACAATAATATGATCTCTGGACAACAGTAACCTCTTTCTTCCTTGCCCCAGTGTTTTTCTTTTCTTCAGCTATGCACTAAAACTGAATGTCAGTGANAAAGTAAAACCCGAAAACAATAATATGATCTCTGGACAACAGTAACCTCTTTCTTCCTTGCCCCAGTGTTTTTCTTTTCTTCAGCTATGCACTAAAACTGAATGTTAGTGAGTGTGTGATAAATAGAGAGGCTAGCTCTCTATTTATACTAATTCCTGACTTGACTAAACCCAACTACGGATGACTTCACTAAGTGAGTCTAATAACCCTAGTGCCCCGGAACTACTAGGACTTTAACCCTTAGACAATAGGAGGGTTACCCACCTTGACTTGACATGACTTTTTTACATTATAGAAACTCCCGATAGGAACCTCGGGGCATGACATGACTCAAGTACATTGCAAATACATCCCAGAATAAACATCGGGTTACAATACATAAGAAATACAAGTTAATACATTCTGAAGTTACAATTACATCAAGATATTAGATTTGTATTTCCATTTTATATCTCTTAATATATATATTTATATATGTATATTAGTTTAGCTGTGGATAATAGATTAGGTTAAGTAGGTTGTAAGCTTATACTTATATATATAACATCTCACTTCTGAACTAGTCTATTTCAATTTGAAACATGCCTTGGCTCACAAATAGAATATGTGAGTAGAGTATAAAGGCCAAAGAACATATCGGTAATAGATCTCAAATAAAAACCTAGTTTCAGTTTAACGCAATTTTAATAGTAAAAATAATACACGAAATCAAAGTTAGGGTGAAAAACCCTTAATAAACATTTATAAATGGATTAAAATTGTAGAAGTAAACTGAGGAATAAGCCCTCGATAAATATGGTATAGAAAATAACTTACACCCTATGGTTAAAATTTAAAATGTAAACCCTAGAATATTTTAAATAGATAACAAAACACATAGGGTTAGGAAATTTAATGTAATCATTTTCCTAACATGACGAGAA
>LPNX010465803.1:37883-68702 GCA_001517045.1 Pseudotsuga menziesii | reverse complement strand
GCTATCATAGATACAAGGGTGGAAAAAACCAATGCCATACATCATGCCCCCAAGCCCTAACACTGTCACCCATTTTCATCCATACAACCAACGAAAACCACGAACGCATTTTCATAGAGTCCACAAAACAACAACCATTGAAATTAACACAGTATATATATAAACATCGTCTTTATAAAACCACTAAAAGGTTTCCACAGTCGTTTACTTCCGACCTTTCACCATTGCAAGAAATGGTGCTTCCAATTGCCATTATTATAACACAAAATATTTATTTAAAAATACACATAGCATGTCAAGGGTTTACCTAGGCTCTCCTTGCTACACAGAATCGCCATTTAAATACATCCCATACATTTAAAAGTTCAGGCCCGAATGCATAAAAAAATCCAACAAACAAAACCTGAATCCTATCAAATTTACAAAACGCATATTTCATGTATGTTACAGTCAAACCCCCAACCCAAAACACATCCATTGGAACTAGAATCAAGCAAATCCAACCTACGACAAGTGACAAATCAATCACAACCACAATACCACAGGGATGGACAGGTAAATACTTACATAATAGGCTTCCCGAAGGAGGATGAATTTTCCCATGGTTTTTCCCATGAGCTACGACCCACACCTATACTCGCCACCCCTGCAAACCTGCAAAAAAACAGAGCCATGATGTCANGCTTCCCGAAGGAGGATGAATTTTCCCATGGTTTTTCCCATGAGCTACGACCCACACCTATACTCGCCACCCCTGCAAACCTGCAAAAAAACAGAGCCATGATGTGAGAAGTATGAATAATATCCATTTTGATGTGCATAGATTTTCTTAGGGAAATTAGTAGTTATTTTAATTAGAATAGTATCATATTTCTTTATATAAATATTCTTTGTTTACATGGTGTACTTAGATAAATAATAATTAGTATTTTTTATTTACTCTATTAAAATCCTTACATATTAAATCAAAGGGTTAAATCACAAAATAACTTCGTTTAAAATTATACTATGAAACTTTTACAAATACGACCTAATATTTTCATTTTGAAATTAGTAAAAGAATCCATAAATAGACAAGGTCTCTATTTAACAATATCATTATAACCTAAAAATACATGTTTTCTGCAAAACAACAAATCTAGGATGAGAATTATAAGAAGAATAAATATCTACAAGTATTATCTAATACGTCCTAAAGGCCTATCTATTCAAAGTTATCAATTAGTATCTCTATAGCCGAACTGATGAAATTTTTTTCAAGAAATGATAAACTAGGGTTTGAAAATTGTATAAACTAAAACACAATAAACCTAACCATTTAAAAAACCCACAATGCTTGGAAAGATAAACACAGGTCTTTAACAATAAAAAAATTATAATTTATTATAGTTTCCATTTAAAAGAAGTATACGACAAGTCACGGTATCAAGGCCTCCAAGGCTTTCTCCTTTTCTCATTAAATTATAAAAACTCTAAAGAAACACATAGCGAAGCTCTTACATCTTGGTAAATCTTGGTATCGATAGGAAAGAACAGTAAATACATAGAACTAGATACTTATCACGCACGAGGTAAAACAAAGTTTTAAATGGCACACCTTAATATAACCAAGCATAAAATCAGTTTAAAGCATGTCGTAAATATCTCTTAACACACAGTAAAATCCCCCCTTAACAGGTTGCAATTCTTTAACTATGAGGTCATGAATCTTTATGGAATCGATGAAACCTTTTAACAACGAACAGGTAAATTTTAAGGAGTAAATTACGAAACTAGAATACAAACAAATTATCGCAAATAGTAAACAAAGTACAGAACATAACTAATTCATCTCATTGATACATAATCGAAATATCTTTTATACAGAGAAGCAAAATGATTTAAACAATGTACAAGATATGGAT
Organism: Pseudotsuga menziesii; assembly: GCA_001517045.1. Classification (NCBI taxonomy): domain Eukaryota; kingdom Viridiplantae; phylum Streptophyta; class Pinopsida; order Pinales; family Pinaceae; genus Pseudotsuga; species Pseudotsuga menziesii. The sequence continues at coordinate 66,798 of LPNX010465803.1, read as the reverse complement.
TGGAACCGAGGGCATCTCAATAGAATTTGAATTCAAATAGAAAACAAAAACATGAAATGGCTATAATTCCTTAAATTTCACGAAGGAAGATTCATTCAAAAGGAGTGTGAAACATTTAATCTGTATCTTTATGCTACAAGGAAAAATTAACAAAGAAGTATACCATCAAAAAATGAAGGAGGTCTGTAACATCCAAAAACGAGTCTAGACCCTAAAGGAAATTGAAATTCTGGCTTTTCTTTCATGGATTTTAACACCATAGGCATATTTGAACTGCAAGGTTTCCAAGGTCATGGGGCTTACGAGGTACCCATGACCCAAGTTGGTTTTCCATAGACCCAACTCCTTCAGTAAACCATATTTTCAAGCCCGTGCCAAGAAACAATACAGAGAGGTCAAAATTCAATTTGTTATGGAATCCTTTTCCTTTATGGATTTTACACACAAAAGAAAAAAAAATGAAATATATTTTTAAAAAGGTAAAAATTACCTTACCTTGAATTTGAATCAATCCACAAAAATGAGACTCGAGGTGACTAAGAAATGAAGAACTCGTGATTACATCATGGTAGGAGCATGAGTGGTTGAAAAAATGCGTTGTTGTCCCACCGTGAAAGGCCAAGGAGGGAAAACAGGGCCAAGAGCGGCCAAAGAGCACTTTTTGTTACAGTTTAGAGTTGGACAACATTTATTTTGAAGGATACACGTGATGGCATTGAAGCTCCCACCTTCCCCCACGTTAATTCAAATATTTACCCATTGGCCTATAGTTTNTAGAGTTGGACAACATTTATTTTGAAGGATACACGTGATGGCATTGAAGCTCCCACCTTCCCCCACGTTAATTCAAATATTTACCCATTGGCCTATAGTTTTTTTTTAAACTTTTAAACGTTATGAAAAATGCATTAAAAAATTATACCATTATACTATAATGTTTGCATACTTACATTGTAGTATTATGTTCCAATCCTTTTGTCTCATCTCCTATCCTTGTTAGGTTTAGCTTGGTACTTTACCTTAGAATCTCACCTTTAGCTTTATTTGTAAAGGATTTACAAAGAGAAAATTATGGAGCTACTTTAACACCCACATAATCACAAGTAAAGAAATTCTTTAGCTTTAAGAAGCTAGGTAAGACCCATTGGCCACATAACCCTTATATTAAAGTAAGGTATGAAGGTAGAGGGCCTAAAACATTATAGAAAAACATGACGATTCCATTCCCGTGGTTAACGAGTTTCAGACTACAAATAATAACTTATACATTATTGTGTATATGTCGTTACTTGATTATATGTTTCGTTCATTTGTCCATAGTCTTACTTGTTATTTATATGGTTCTAACTTAACTTTATTTCTTTAACTAAAGTGGGTGGAGCAGAGGGACTGGTTCTCCCATGTGATTATCTAAGAGGTAAAGCTTCTACTTTTCTAGCGGTCTTACTTAGTTCAGTTTGAACTAAGACACTCTTAACTTATTTACATGCAGGTGTATTTACACTCGCAGCTAGTCACACCCACTCATTGTTATTATTGTTTCGTACATACTTAGTTTATTGACAAGGTAATTANCTAAGACACTCTTAACTTATTTACATGCAGGTGTATTTACACTCGCAGCTAGTCACACCCACTCATTGTTATTATTGTTTCGTACATACTTAGTTTATTGACAAGGCAATTATCCCACTTATTTCTTTTAAGACCTAGAATGATTATCTAAGTGACTCCTATTGTTCATTATGAGTTACTAATCAATTGTCCATATGTTAACCTACATGTATTTCATATTTATTGTATTAAAAGTATTAATGCATCTTTTATTTATTCTTGACAAGTTGTAAAATTTGTTTAAAAGACCAAATCTTGATTTTATGAAACAAACAACATACCATGGAATAATAATTATGCCATGGTCTTATGCTTAGGTCCAAAGGAAATTATAAGAAAGGGTTTAAAGGCTTAACACCTAATGTACATAGTGCATATAATGCCTATACCCTGCATTAAACTATGGGGTAGCAAAATATATGACATGGTTCAAACATTATATGTTGGGGTTTTGACACTATGCAATGGGAAAGGTGGAAATGATATTGTGTCATTTGANCTATACCCTGCATTAAACTATGGGGTAGCAAAATATATGACATGGTTCAAACATTATATGTTGGGGTTTTGACACTATGCAATGGGAAAGGTGGAAATGATATTGTGTCGTTTGAAAACTATGGAGATGTGGGTTTTGGAATTGATAGTGGACACTAGCTGGTGCCATTAATGTGTATTGGAATTTGTGGCAGCCCAAACATAGGGTTTGGCTCCATGATGTCTTGTCATTTCACTTGGTTGTTGGTTGTTTTGGTCTTGGCTCTGCATAGTGGTATGAAGGCAACCTCCAGGGCCTCGAAGGTATTGTAGTCATTGTGGTTTTTAAAACATTGTGGTATGTTTGTTTGCTTATTCTAGCTTCCATACTTCTCATGTTTCATAGTGTTTTGTGGTTGTACGTGACATGGTGCTATGGCCCATGGCATGACTATGTACAATATGTTAATGTAATAAAATGTGGGGATTGCAAAAATAAATGTTACGTTTATGTTTTGAAATGGTATTTATTTGGACTTTGTATAAAGATTTATGTTGCATTATTTGTTTATTGAAATTGGGTTCCATGTGACCTCTCTCTTCGTGGACAGCCTCTGTAAATTTTACTTCCCTTACTTGTATCAGGTGTGGGAATGTATATGTTGATAGCATGTGGTTGAAGCCTTGCCATGAATTGCATGAGATTTATTCTATGGTTGTTATGATAGCTTAGAGGGTTTTAGAATTTCAATTGGTTTTTATTGTATAGTAGGAAATGGAGAATGTATGGTAGACTGTGTTGTCTATTTTATAAGTGTAATTTAGAATGTTAAGATGGATGTGGGTGTAAACCTTGAGTGGTAATCGTTTCTAAAGGTGGATTCATTGAGACACATTGAATCCTTATTTAATATTTACTATGTATTTTAAATTCTAGGCAGTGGATATGTAAATGAAGTGCATATCTTAGTAAAGGTCTTATGACCTATGTGTAATGATTTTTGTTTTGATTTATATCTTGTGTAGAAGGTTGGGGTTCTCATGACCTCGCTATAGAAATTTTATTAAATGTTACATCCCGCATACAGTCTGTGCATAGCGTTTCTTTGATGAGTGTAGAACGACTCTACAGAATTCGAATCCTAGTCGTTCTTGATACATTGAGTTGTAATAAGTTGGTGGTTGCGATTTGTGGCTTACGTGTCCACAGGACTCGATTCCTGCCCTCCCCTGTATATTTACTTGTACTGTCTGTAAGATTATGATGGGTTTTACAATGTATTTCCTGTGTATTAATGTTTTCCATATATTATGTAAGCGAAAATAGAAAAGGTCATCTACAGGATTCGTTCATGCAACAGTAATTACATTGTTTTTAATTGTTTATAGTGTAATACATTCGGTTTAATTATTAAATGATGCCTGTGATTTGATTTTAGATGGGACTATTCGATATATGGCATATGATTTTATTATGTAGATTTATAATGTTTGGGCTATGGATTTTAGTTAGGAAAAGGAACTTGATTTTAGACCAATGAATGGTCATTATACTTACTCTATTTATTTGCTTATGATGATGTTATTTTAATGGAAATGATTTAGTAGTTAGCGTGTATTTAAATATGCAAACCTTGGAAGGTCTCTGTTGGTTTTTATTTTCAATTTAAAATGGAATGTTTATAAATTGGGCTTTAGATATAATTATTGTATTAGTATATTAGATTTGTATTTCTATTTTATATCTGCTAATATATATATTTATATATGTATATTAGTTTATCTGTGTATAATAGATTAGGTTAAGTAGGTTGTAAGCTTATACTTATATATATAACATCTCCCTTTTGAACTAGTCTATTTCAATTTAAAACATGCCTTGGCTCACAAATGGAATATGTTAGTAGAATATAAAGGCCAAAGAGCAGAGATGTAATAGATCTCAAAAAAAAATCTAGTTTCATTTTAACATAATTTAAATAGTAAAAATAATATAGGAAATTAAAATTAGGGTGCAAAACCCTTGATAAACATTTATAAAATGATTAAAATTGTATAAGTAAACTCAGGAATAAACCCTCGATAAATCTGGTATAGAAAATAACTTACACTCTATGGTTATAATTTAAAATGTAAACCCTAGAAGATTTTAAATAGAGAACAAAACATACGGGGTTAGGAAATTCAATGTAATCATATTCCTAACATAGTGAGCATTTATTCTAGAGAAATGGAATAGGAAGCCTAGGATCTCATACCTGTAATCTGAAGCTTCTTTAATGGCTGAACCTGTACACTCAAATAAAAAGCATTAACAATTCATAGGAAGATCTGACCTATGTATTATATGACCAAATCACTTGGGAACTACCACGTTCCACCCAACCATGACCCAGAACCATTCATGGTTTCAATCCAGATCCCCCGAGCTGGACTCCAACATGCAAGTAGCTTAGAGATCCTCAGGTAGGGTTTCCTATCTGGTATATCGGGTCTCGATGAGTTCTCCTTTTCCTTTGAGGAAATTGTTATTCAAGAATTCTCTTGAGAGAAAAATAGGCATCATTATGACTCCAACCAGATAGATCAGAACCCCAAGCCTTTCCTTGCCTTGAGACTTTATAGCCAAAATTTTCAGTCAAAGGGACAGTGAAATCAAGAAACCTTGATTTCTTGATTGAACCATTTTTAATTAATTTAGGTAATTTTTAATACTTTAACTTAGGAACCTTCAACTAGTTCCTAATTTAATTTTTTGTAGGTATTGTACTATTTATTATCTTTTAATAATAAATAATAATGGATGGAACTTTACTTTCTTTCTTTCATCATTAATATTATTACTATATTTATTCTTTATACATACCATGTATAAAATGCATAATAATATAACATTTGTTAACATTTGTCTTTGGGAATCATATACCATGATCCCTAGACTTAATGGCACTTCTTCATTAAGGTAAAAATAGGTAGATGGTTAGGTCTACTAGGATTGGCAATTCTAAACATCCTTCCATCTTGGATTCCCTTGTATAAAATGGTAGTTCTTCAGTAGTTTATGAGAATATAGATATTCAAAATTTCATTTAATCACTTATATATAAGTTTGATCAGATCAATATTTTTCTCGACTCATTTTCACTCGGAAGTTATTAAATTCTTTTCAGTAACCCCTAGAGGTTACCAGAGACCATACTCAACACTTAAGAGGGAGTTGCAAACTTAGTGAAATTCCAGAGCTCTTCACTCAACACTAATTCTAAGATTTATTTGCACGATACACCTAGGGATATAATGGCCAAGGATTTGATGCTTTAGAGCTTATGCTTACCATCAACATTGAAGGCTCTAGGGCTTATTCCTAATACTTCCAATTATCTTTTCATGTGTTCTATAGATTTTCACTCAAGACAAATGAAAGTACTCATGTGCCCAAGAGCTTCTTGCTCAACACAAAATATAAATTACCCATGTGCTCCAGAGCTCCTCACTCAACACTAAACATATAATCAATCATGTGCTTCAGGGTCCACGCCCAACATAAACAAGCATATATATATCATCACTAATTGGCTTACACCCAATATCTAAAACAAATCATCATGTTAATATGAAGTGGGGTCCTTGACCCAATATATCAAAATAAACTATCAACATAACATCATAATCAATAGGCTCATGCCTATAAGTGTTAGGTCCAAAATTCAGGATATTACACACAATAATCATGTAAAAAACAGATAATTACATAGAGGCCATAGAATCAAATCCTTTCAGTGTTTGACCCCCAAATCAGAAACCATTTAAATATAAACCCTCATCACAGTAAATGACCCAGGATCGAATCTTGTACGGTCTATTAATAATTTACAAAGCCACGTTATATTTCCTATACACAGGATATAAACAAAAAAAATCTCTACACAAAGGTATAAATACCCATTTTAATATACACGCTATAATCTATTGGCCCACAACCTTTTACATATCTAACTCATTATAATAAATCAACAATTACCAAATATTACAACCCTTTCAACGTTTACCGACAACGACAATTGTTAGTCGCAGGGTTACACCACACACAGCCCCCATATCATATCATACAAACAAAACCATAAACAGTAAATACGCTATCACAAATAAGAGGGCAACAAACACTAATGCCATACAACATGGCCCCAAGCCATAACGCTATCACCCATTTTCATCCATACAACCAATGCAAACCACGAATGCATTTTCACAAAGTCCACAAAACAAAAACCATTTAAATTGACACAATATATCTATAAACACCGTCTTTATAAAACCATTATCAAGTTTCCACAATCGTTTACATTCGGCCTTGCACCATTGCAAGCAATGGTGCTGCCCATTGCCATTATTATAACACAAAATATTGATTTAAAAATACACATATCTTGTCAAGGCTTTACTGAGGCTCTCCTTGCTGCACATAATCACCAATTAAATACATCCCATACATTTAAAAGTTCAAGCGTGAAGGCATAGAAAACCCCAACAAACAAAACACGAAGCCTATCAAATTTACAAAGCGCAGATTTCATGTAAGTTACATTCAAACCCCCAACCCAAAACACATCCATTGGAACTAGAATCAAGAAAATCCAACCTACGACAAGTGACAACTCAATCGCAACCACAATACCATAGGATTGGACAAGTAAATACTTACACAATAGGCTTACTGAAGGAGGATGGATTTTCCCATGGTTTTTCCCATGAGCTACGANGACAAGTGACAACTCAATCGCAACCACAATACCATAGGATTGGACAAGTAAATACTTACACAATAGGCTTACTGAAGGAGGATGGATTTTCCCATGGTTTTTCCCACGAGCTACGACCCACACCTATAATCCCCACCCCTGTAAACCTGCAACAAAGCAGAGGCACGATGTGAGAAGTATGAATAATATCCATTTCCATGTGCATACATTTTCTTAGGGAAATTAGTAGTTATTGTAATTAGAATAGTATCATATCTTTGTATATAAATAATGATTAGTATTTCTTATTTATTTTATTAAAATCCTTACATATTAAATCACAGGGTTAAATCAGAAGATACCTTCATTTAAAATTATACTATGAAAATTTTACAAATACGGCCTAATATTTTGATTTTGGAATTAGTAAAAGAATTCGTAGATTCACAAGGTCTCTATTTAACAATATCATTATAACCTAAAAATACATTCTTTCTGCCAAACAACAAATATAGGATGAGAATTATTCGTAGAATAAATATCTACAAGTATTATATAATACGTCTTAAAGGCCTATCTATTCAAAGTTATCAATTAGTATTTGTATAGCCAAAACGATTAAATGTTTTTCAAGAAAAGATAAACTAGGGTTTTAAAATTGTATAAACTAAAACACAATAAACCTAACCATTTTAAAAATCCACAATGGTTGGCAAGATAAACACGGGTCTTTAACAATAAAACCTTTATAATTTATTATAGTTTCCAGTTAAAAGAAGTATACGACAAGTCACAGGATCAAGGCCTCCAAGGCTTTCTCCTTTTCTCATTAAATTATAAAAATGCTAAAAAAACACATAGTGAGGCTCTTACATCTTGATAAATCTTAGTATCGATAGGAAAGAACAGTAAATACATAGAACTAGATACTTATCATGCACGAGGTAAAACAAAGTTTTAAATCGCACACCTTTATATAACCAAGCATAAAATCAATTTAAAATATGTCGTAAATCTCTCTTAACACCCAATAAAATCTCCCCTTAACAGGTCATAATTCTTTAGTTATAAGGTCATGAACCTTTATGGACTCGACGAAACCTTTTAACAACCAACATAAAAATTTTAAGGAGTAAATTACCAAACTAGAATACAAACAAATTATCGGAAATAGTAAACAAAGTACAGAACATGACTAATTCATGTCATTGATACATAAAATAAATATCTTTTATATAGAGAAGCAAAGCGAGTTAAACAATGTACAATCTATGGATTGGAACCGAGGGCATCTCAATAGAATTTGAACTCAAATAGAAAAGAAAATTTTTAAATGGCTATAATTCCTTAAATTTCACAAAGGAAGCTTCATTGAAAAGGAGTGTGAAACATTTAATCTATATCTTTACGCCACAAGTATACCATCGAAAAATGAAGGAGGTCTGTAACATCCAAAAATGAGTCTAGACCCTAAAGGAAATCGAAATTCCAACTTTTCTTTCATGGATTTTCACACCATAGGCATATTTGAACTGTAGGTTTTCCAAGGGCATGGGGCTTACGCAGTACCCACGACCCAAGTTGGTTTTCGGTAGACCCAAATGCTTAAGTAAACCATCTTTTCAATCCCGTGCCAAGAAACACTACAAAGAGGTCAAAAGTCAATTTGTTATGGCATCCTTTTCCTTTACGGATTTTACACACAAAAGAAAAAAAATGAAATATATTTTAAAAAAAGTAAAAATTACCTTACCTTGAGTTTGAATCAATCCACAAAAATGAGACTCAAGGTGACTAAGAAATGAAGAACTCGTGACTACATCATGACAGGAACNATTTTAAAAAAAGTAAAAATTACCTTACCTTGAGTTTGAATCAATCCACAAAAATGAGACTCAAGGTGACTAAGAAATGAAGAACTCGTGACTACATCATGACTGGAACATGAGTGGTTGAAAAAATGCGTTGTTCTCCCACCCTCAAAGGGCCAAGAGGGCCAAGAGTGGCCAAAGAGCAATTTTTGCTAGGGTTTAGAGTTGGACAACATTTATTTTGAAGGATCCACATGATTGTATTTAAACTCCCACCTTCCCCCACGTTAACTCAAATATTTACCCTTCGGCGTATAGCTTTTTTTGAACTTTTTGAAGTTATAAAAAATCCATTAAAAACTTAGAACGTTATACTATAATGTTCGCATAGTTACATTGTAGTATTATTTTCCAATCCTTTTGGCTCATCTCGCAGCCCTGTTAGGTTTCCCTTGGCACTTTATCTTAGAATCTCACCTTTAGCTTTAGTTGTAAAGGATTTAGAAAGAGAAAATTCTGGAGCTACTTTAACACCTACATAATCACAAGTAAAGAAATGCTTTAGCTTTAAGAAGCTAGGTAAGGCCCATTGGCCACATAAACCTTATATTAAAGCAATATATGAAGGTAGAGGGACTAAAACATTATAAAAAAACATGATGATTCAATCCCCATGGTTAACAATTTTGAGACTACAAATTATAAGTTATGTCGAACTCTTACAACATATAAGAACTTCAAACTAAGTAAAGAGTGTAATCTAGTAGAGCTAAGTTTTCATGAACAATATTGTCATGAAGATACTATCGTAAGTGTCTTGTCTTGAATCAAATGGTTGAGTGCTTGTTATGAGCTACACCTTTGAATAGTTTTATTATTATAGAAGTTACTAGATTTTCCTTATAAGCTATGTTGTTACCTAGGATAAACCCTAAGTAATATATATACATATTTTTTATGGATTTTGGGTTGTTACACTACACCCCATGGGCTTACTCCTTCCAAATGTCTTAAGTTAAATGTGTTATGTTCATTAATTTTATTGATAATTTTATTTAAATTATTATTGTATTAATGTATTTTTAATGTTCATACTGATGTTATTGATTTTATTGATAATTTTGGTAATTTTATTATTGTTGTTATTATTGATTTTGTTATTAATATTATTATTAATACCATTAAATATAATATTATTGTTTTCATTATAATATTACATATTATTAATTATTATATATATATATATATATATATCTGTGTGTGTGTGTGTGTGTGTGTGTGTGTGTGTGTGTGTGCAAGGGGGCGGGGGGGGGTGAGGGGGATGAGCAATATGGAAAGGGCCACCACTTGCTTGACATGAGGTTTAGGGTCCAATCTCATGAGTAACCCCAAATGTGGAGCATGGGTAAATCAAGGAATTTTGAAAATAAATTTACAAGTTTATAATTTTTGTATATACATTACAATTAATCTTTGTAATAAACCTTTGAGATAAATTTAATAAAAAAATTTACTTAATTATACTTAATTATATGTATCAATTCCTTATTCCCTTATCAAGTAAAGTGATTAAGAGATAAAACTATTATTTCAACTCGAAGCCAATTTTTTTCATTTAGTTAGATGCAAATACTTGTTGTGAATAACAAGAGCTACATCATTTGAACCAACATTAGCTTTAGAGACAGATAGGTATCTCAAGGATATGGATTAGGCCTACAACTTTATTTGCATACCAATATTGTCCATAGAGTTGTTGTTTTACATTGAATATTGTACCACTCTAGATGATATTTTGACAAAGTTGGAATATCTCTTTGGAAGGAACAAAACCTATAACAAATCTCACTACTTGCTTCTAAGTCTTTGTATAGTACACACGCCTTTGCAAATTTTCCATTGTCTACATAACACCAAAATGTCTAGCAATCCTAAAAGTGTTAAATTCTCTCATTAACGGAATTGTTCGATATTATGGAATGCACAACTTGCCAAAATTGTATGGTAGCCCATCACTGAGGTGATATTCACTTCCTTCCATGAAAGTGAGTAGTCCCTCCTTTAGCTACTTATATACTCCTTCGAAATATTCTTCTTCCTCATAGCCTTCACTAAACAAATCATGAATGAAAGGTTTGAGCTACATTATCACATGAATTGCTACAATCTTCTTTGGTAGGGGTCATGAAAGCATTTGCGCTAGCTCATTTGTACCTCATTTCTTGTACTTCAATATATGGGTTTTTTCCAAGAATTCCAACCACTTGTAATGTCCCATTTGTTGAATCCTGCTTGGACTTGGAAGGTACCAAATGGGCTGATATTATGTTTAATCTATAGAATTATATGAATGTTAGTAAAGTTTCCAAAGCTATTATATATTTGCTGCAGTAAAGTAGGATAATATTCTATTGACCATAGATTATCAATGCTACCATGTACATAGAGTTTCTTAGTAAAATTAGTGGTTATTGTATTTAGAATAGTATCATATCTATGTATCTAAATATTTTCTATTTACATGGTGTACTTAGATAAATAATAATAATTATTTCTTATTTATTCTATTAAAAACCTTACAGATTAAATCAAAGGGTTAAATCAGAAGATACCTTCTTTTAAAATTATACTATGAAAATTTTACAATTACGGCCTAATATTTTCATTTCGGAATTAGTAAAAGAATATTTAGATTCACAAGCTCTCTATTTAACAATATCATTACAATCTGAAAATACAAGATTTCTGCAAACAACAGATTTAGGATCAGAATTATAAGAATAAAAAATATCTACAAGTATTATCTAATACGTCCTTGTGATATCCCCTTCATACCTCGACCCGAGGACATAGACTATAAGTAAAATGGAAATGTGAGTTCCCATTCTAACCTTATGAAAATTATGAAGGAAATTGACAAGGTTAGGAGACTGAAAACATGACGCGACTAAGAAGGATTGGGGACGAATCCATTAGGAGAAAGGTAAGCCTGGCGGAAACCTTGGAGGTCATCTTAGTGTTGATGAGGAAAACTGTGATGATCATCACTTTCAACCTTAAGTCACTTAATATACACTAGTCATTTTCTTACATGCTTAATTTGTGATCTACCCTTATAACTAACATAATTTCTTTTATTGTGAACATTTGAGCATATGCCTTGAGCATTGGGAAATGATCACTTAGAACATACTTGGAGAACCTAAAAGTAACTACAACAAATAAAACTTGTTGATACAACTAAATCATAAAAGATGTTTTATGAAGAATAAAACCTCCACGAGGATGAGGCTACTTCCACCTCACCACAATCAAAAGTATTGGGAGGAAGAAGACAAAAATATATTTACATGTATATTATATATAGAACATTATATAATAGTGGAAGAACTTCAAAGATATATATATAGTGGAGAACAATATCAATATTTATTTGTGCATATTGATTTATGCTCGGTCACATTAACTTTTAAGAATCGTTGGTTTTAAAGAAAAAGTATATTTACTTACATATATTATATATAGAACATTATATAATAGTGGAATAACTTCAATGGAATAACTTCAAAGATGTGTATATATATTTAGTGGAGAAGAATATTAATTTTGATTTGTGCATATTGATTTAGGTTGGATTACATTAAATTTTGAGAAGCGTTGATTGTAAAACAAAATATTAGTACATATGGAAGATTATATGAAATATAGTGAAATAAATTTCATATATAATATATATATAACATTGGAAGAACTCCAAAGAAGTGTTTTATCCATACATATATATAAAGTGGAGAAGAATATCAAATATCGTATTGTGCACATTTATTTACATTAATTTACATTAAGTGATGAGAACCATTGATTATGGAGACACGGTTTTGAGAAGGAATATCATATATTGAATTGTGCACAATAATTTACATTGGGTGATGAGAACCATTGATTATGGATGTAGCGTTTTGAGAAGGAATATCTTATATCGAATTGTGCACATTAATTTACATTAAGTGATGAGAACCATTGATTATAGAGGCAGTGTTTTGAGAAGGAATATCATATATCCAATTGTGCACATTAATTTACATTAAGTGATGAGAACCATTGATTATGGAGACAACATTTTGAGAACGAATATCATATATCAAATTGTGCACATTAATTTACATTAAGTGATGAGAACCATTGATTATGGAGGCAACGTTTTCAGAAGAAATATCAAATATCGAATCATGCACATTTATTTACATTAATTTACATTAAGTGACGAGAACCGTTGATTATGGGGGCACGATATGAAGAATAGATATCAAATTGTGCACATTTATTTACATTGATTTACATTTACTAATGAGAACCATTGATGATGGAGGCACGATTTTCTCCTTAGAGTGAATCGAGGATTTATTTTCCCTCTTAGGAAGGTGGGTGTAATGTCTCTGGGCATGTGTCCTCTTTTATAAGAAACGTACAGGCCTCTCATTCTGGGGGNCTCCTTAGAGTGAATCGAGGATTTATTTTCCCTCTTAGGAAGGTGGGTGTAATGTCTCTGGGCATGTGTCCTCTTTTATAAGAAACGTACAGGCCTCTCATCCTGGGGGAAAAGGAAAAGGGGAGCCGAGGATTGAGAGGGGGCTTACGATCAGCTTTGAGTAGTTGAATGGTAATCTATAAAGTTGGATTATACAAACTTTTTCCCTTACTAGATGGAAGTGTCGTAATGAAATGTGGCAGAACTCGTTAACTGTTACTTAATTGTCTTATGTCTTTATTTAAGTGCAAGCCAAGGATTTGCGGGGTTTTGGATGGGGTAACTTTAGGATACTTTTTTTTCTCTAGTCCATTCGTCACCGAGCTCGGGGGTGGTTCTAGGCAGGAAAACCTACGCCACAGAGCCAATGGTTGGGAGGAAAAGTCGTAGGATGTTTTCAGTAGCCCTGGTTTCTTTTAGATTTGGGGAGTAGTTTTAATGGTTGATGTTATTTAAGGAATGTGTTTTAGCATATTACCACTGGTTGAGTACTGTTGTTAAATAATTACCTGCTTTATGAAGATCCCATGTATGTTTAACATTATCTTAAGGGTGGATCTGGAGGACAGTTTGTGAAATATGTTTGCAGGTGTAGTCATTTGATGTGTAGGAACCTTATATTATCGAATGAGTCAGCAATTTGCTTGAAGTTTTGATTATGGTTACCATAACTTATATCCGTGCCTCATGTATTGAAATTGTAGTGACACGTGTTTGGAGATAGGGTGAATTTTGAGTAAGATTAAATGATTATATTTTTTATACATAGAGTTTTAGAAATTGTTTGATCGTATGATGCTTATGGAAACACCTATAAAGTAGCCTTGCTTATGTTGGTTACTACTTGTTCATAAGTGAAGAATGTTTGTTCTACTTATAATCGATAGGATTGATTTTAAGTTATTCTACTTTGGACTGAGTAATATTAGTGTGCTTAAATGTTTTTCATTTAAGAAAAGAAAAAACAAAAAGAAAATTAAATTACACCCTATACCCAAGAATCTATGAACAATGTTCTCGTGTATGTTACATATGGTGTTAGAGCCGAGGTTGTAGCACTCGGGCCTATTTGGGATCAAAGTGATTCTATGGTTTTGTTATTAGGAAATAACGACCAAANAGAATCTATGAACAATGTTCTCGTGTATGTTACATATGGTGTTAGAGCCGAGGTTGTAGCACTCGGGCCTATTTGGGATCAAAGTGATTCTATGGTTTTGTTATTAGGAACTAACGACCAAAATTTTCTTTGAGATAACAGGAACCATCTAGTTCATAGGAAGCTATGATAACAAAACCCTTAAGAAGCACCAACACGAGGATATATATTAGTTGAAGTTATAGTTATGGAAGAGAGATGGGAACAAATTCTCAAAAATTACAATCAGATGGCCCATTGCTTTCACTACCTCAATGTTCGACCCAACCAGATAAGTACATGAGTATCTTACTATTTTGTTATTGCTTCCGAAGATGTTTTATGAAGTGCTAAGACAATTGTTTTTATCTCTATTGTGTTGCACAAGTAAAGTTTTGGTGAGCCATAAATGAACTTGTGGTCGATGAAAATATTATGGTAAGTGCTATTATGAATGTCGAACTTGAATTACTGAAAGAAGTAACCTTTAGAACCTATATTTTCAAACTAGCCATTAATGACCTCATATATTTTGGAGAAGATTCTTAGGACTTCCATATTGGCAAGTTGTACTAGATTGCATAGCGAATGTTGTTGTCAAGGATCATCAGAGGAACATGATGTATGTTAAAGAATAGCATTGAAAGGAGAAAGTGCATTACCCTTGAAACTCTCTTAAAGATTAGCTAAAGGTATCACATAGAGTAAAAGATGTAAGCATGGAGATAAGTGATGCTAAAAGAGTAACTATATTAGGGGGCACAATATTGTTAGGATTATGCAAAATAATAATTGTATCGAGTGAATGTTAGTGGTACAAATATTTAAATGCTAACATTTTATTAAATTTGAAACACATGTTACATTTAGAGTTCATGTAAAGCTAGGAGTAAATAGTTGCACGGAACCCTATGGTTACATTGGTACATGGCAGTCGAATGGTTATGATTTCATATAGGAAATATATGTTGGAAATATTGTGGTTAAGGTGCATGACTAATTATGGCCAAAAAAAAATTGATTTGATTGAGCATTTTAGATCCAAGGTTGGAGGAAGTAATGGTTCCCGAGTTTGGGTCCATAAAGAAATGTGAGGAATTAGTTTGTACGAGACCTCGGATGTTTCACCTATATGTATGCACATAATTAACATACCACTTTGGATCTTAAATGGATATACTATAAGGAATAATTATATTTTGTTGTTAAGCTAGTCTTGCTATCATCATAGTTCATGAATTAATAAAACTTGAAAACAATTAGTTGTTATGCATAATAGTGATTATGAGAGAGGTGAATATGTTTTTGGTTTCTAAAATAAGATGCTATCTTGTATGTAACTATGTTAATTGATTTATAAAAAAGTTGCTAATTAACTTGTGAATGTTGATATGAGTGAATGCCATTAGCATACTGAATGAGGCTAAGTGAAGGTAGGATGTGAATGTTAAAATGGCTATGAAAAGAATTTGGGCTAGTATCAATAATACAACTATTTTAAGGTATCCTTTATCTACAATCATTGGCATGCGAGTAAATATCAAGGATTGGGTTGTGCAAATAAAGAATATTATCCTCTTGCTATGCCAACATTCTATAAAGTTATTTCTTTCAAATAAAGAAAATGATGAAACTGGACTACTTATGAAATTGGACTAAAGTATAGTTAAGTTGTCATGGATAGTAAAATATGTTGTGATTAAAATCAATGATGTTGTTGTATGGAAAGAGTGCACTAGTGTATAGACCTTTTATTATTATTATTTATGATGTACAAGAATTGTTGTTGAGGAACTAAGATGGAAAATGATGGTAAGTAAGTTACTTCGAAAGATTGATCTTAGTAGAGAAAATGACATGATATTGTAACTAACCATCTAAGGAGCCATTGCATCCATGAGAACTTTGGCCATGAAAAGAACGAGGGCTCCATGACTGAAGAAGTCAAGATATATAAGAGGAATTTCATGCGCATATGGTTCCCATCCCCGAGAAACATGGTGATAAAGACAATGTACAAGAGGTACATGTTTTCCCCACAAGACAGCTAGGTGCCAATATGCATTCTATGGATGCCTGGGTGTAAGAAATTCTCGTTAGGATTGTTTTCGCACGCATTCATGCCACGTAAGTGGAATGTCACAAGAGTGGGGGCTCTGTGAAGAGAATAACCCCCAGGTATTATGGTGTCTGGGAAAGGAAGCGCCTGAGCTGGGTGAAGCACCCTGAATAGAATAGGTAGGAGATACACCTGAAGAAGGGTATCGTCCTTGTTTTGGGTATCTTGGATCGGTACTCGAAGTACCATTAGCACTTGGAGTGCTTGCTCGGGTGGAGGACATCTAGAGAAACTATAAAGACATTTACAACAAATAATACATCAAAAGGTATACACACTGTAAGTAAATCCATTCTCATGAGGTAATATGTTTATCTATTGTTGAATAAAATGAATAAGAGTATTGGAACCATTGTGAAAGATAAAACTAAATTGTGTTGAATTATGGGCTATACATTGTTATCAATGGCATGCAGATGCTTGTATTAATTCAGGTTGGTGACATATAAACATTCGATGCAATCCTAATATCAAAGATTAAAGTATGTATGGTTATGACAATATTCTTAGTAGGCCTTGTGATGTCTTGCCGAGAACTGGTTAAGGAAAAAAAGTTGGATTTTGTTCATAAAAAAGGGGTGAAAGCAAGCAAAGAGGACCTGAAGAAGAACTAAGGACAAGGCTTGGCGAACAGGTAACACCGAGGATGGTGTTAATTATAAGGAGGAAAGGATGCGACATCCCCTTCATACCTCGACCCAGGGACATTAACGGTAAGTAAAATAGCAATGTGAGTACCCATTATAACCTTATGAAAATTATGAAGGAAATTGACAAGGTTAGGAGATTGAAAACATGATGCAACTAAGAACGATTGGGGATGAATCCATTAGGGGAAAGGTAAACATGAAGGAAACCTTGGAGGTCTAGTAAACATAATTGTCCATCATCTTGGTGTTTATGAGGAAACCAGTGATGATCATCACCTTCANTGGGGATGAATCCATTAGGGGAAAGGTAAACATGAAGGAAACCTTGGAGGTCTAGTAAACATAATTGTCCATCATCTTGGTGTTTATGAGGAAACCAGTGATGATCATCAACTTCAACCTTAACTCACTTAATATACACTAGTCATTTTCTTACATGATTAATTTGTGATCTACCCTTAAAATTAAGATAATTTCTTTTATTGTGAACATTTGAGCATAGGCCTTGAGCATGGGGAAACTATCACTTAGAACATACCTGGAGAACCTAAAAGTAACTACAACAAACAAAACATGTTGATACAAATAAATCATAAAAGATGTTTTATGAAGAATAAAACCTCAACCACGATGAGGCTCCTTCCAGCTCACCACAATCAAAAGTATTGGGAGGAAGAAGAGAAAAATATATTTACATGTATATTATATATAGAACATTATATAATAGTGGAAGAAATTCAAAGATATATATAGTGGACAAGAATATCCATATTGATTTGTGGATATTGATTTACGCTCGGTTAAATTAACTTTTAAGAATCATTGATTTTAAAGAAAAAATATATTTACTTGTATATTATATATAGAACATTATATAATAGTGGAAGAACTTCAAAGATAAAGATATATATATATATATAGTTAGTGGAGAATAATATTAATATTGATGTGTGCATATTTATTTACCTTGATTTACATTAACTTTTTATATTATATATAGAACATTATATAATAGTGGAATAACTTCAAAGATGTGTATATATATTTAGTGGAGAAGAATATTAATATTAATTTATGCATATTGATTTAGGTTGGATTACATTGACTTTTGAGAAGCGTTAAACAACATATTATTACATATGGAAGATTATATGAAATATAGTGTAATAAATTTCACATATAATATATATAGAACATTGGAAGAACGGCAAAGAAGTGTTTTATCCATACATATATATAAAGTGTAGAAGAATATCAAATATTGCATTTATTTACATTAATTTACATTAAGTGATGAGAACCATTGATTATGGAGGCACGATTTTGAGAAGGAATATCATATATCAAATTGTGCACATTAATTTTGCATTATGTGATGAGAACCATTGATTATGGAGGCAACGTTTTCAGAAGGAATATCTTATATTGAATTGTGCACATTAATTTACATTAAGTGATGAGAACCATTGATTATAGAGGCAACATTTTGAGAAGGAATATCATATATCCAATTGTGCACATTAATTTACATTAAGTGATGAGAACCATTGATTATGGAGGCAACTTTTTGAGAAGGAATATCATATATCAAATTGTGTACATTAATTTACATTAAGTGATGAGAACCATTGATTATGGAGGCAGCGTTTTGAGAAGGAATATCAAATATCGAATCATGCACATTTATTTACATTAAGTGATGAGAACCATTGATCATGGGGGTACAGTATTGACAATAGATATCAAATTGTGCACATTTATTTACATTAAGTGATGATAACCATTGATTATGGAGGCACGGTCTTGAGAATAGATATCAAATGTCAAATTGTGCACATTTATTTACATTAATTTACATTTACTAATGAGAACCATTGATTATGGAGGCATGATTTTCTCCTCGGAGAGAATCAAGGATTTGTTTTCCCTCTTAGGAAGGTAGGTGTAATGTCTCTGGGCATGTGTCCTCTTTTATAAGAAATGCATAGGCCTCTCATCCCAGAGGAAAAGGAAAAAGGGAGTCGAGGATTGAGAGGAGGCTTACGATCAGCTCTAAGCAGTTGATAGTGTGAGAAGGAGACAAGGGGTTTCAAATACTTTTTATATGAGAATTTTGTTGCCGAGGAAAGGAAGTTCTTCCCATGACCCGTGACTAGTTTTTGTTTCTGTTATGTTTTCTTTTACCATTTTCATGGTGAACGAAACATAAAGGAGCACTATAGATCTATGCCTCAAGCCCTCGTTGTTTTTTTATGCTTGTTCTCTGTCGAGGGAGGACATCTCCCTATGACACTTTTTGTTTATATTACATTATTTTTATTCTGATGAGAGATGTGTACAAAAAGAATATCCATAAAATCGTCCCTTCATAATCAAAGTATTGGGGTTGGGAAAACCTGGTAGTATAAATTGGGTGGACTGTCCCTATGTGAATCCATCCATTGAGGAGTGGAGATGTGTGATCACACTACTTCCAAAGAAGACTCTTCCTCACATGATGGTTGCTTTGGGAATTTTGCAAAAAGGGAAATAAGATTTCCCTTTTGATTATGATGATGTTATTCCTTTATGCATCTCAATCTGAATTTCAAGTTAAAGTAGCCTATGTCTAAGCCCTTACATGAATTTATTGGTTTTATTTCATGTATCTTGTTTGCTTTCACTTACAAACTGCACTGTATTATTTGATTGTTTGATTCCATGGACTGCGAGTAGATCTCGAGTGCCTTCACCTATGATTTGAACCGTGTTATTTATTTTTTTGGGTTTTCATGGATCTATGAGTAGATATCAATGGACTTGATTGGTGATCTAAAAGATACCCTTTGAAGGTTTGATTTCATGGATCTTATGAGCTGTAATGTATCATTTGATTGTTTGATTTCATTCAGATCTACTTTGTCTTCATTTTGTGATTTGAAAGGTATTGTTTGAATGTTTGATTTCATGAACTGTGAGTAGATCTCGATAAGCCTCTTCCCGGGTTTCATGAATTTAAATCTATTACGACCTAGTTCATGATATCTATGTATAAGTTGTTGAATTTATAAGAAAAGATGAAGGAAGAGATCATGATCCTTGTCCGCATGCATTTTAAATGACAAATGCACCTCTATAAGCATAGTTCGTGATCTCCATTTTGTTTCTGTTTGGTTATAAACCTTTGGCCCTCAAGGATTTATGACTAGACCTGGATAGACTTCTCAGTGTAACCTCTACCTTGATGGAAAACAATAGTGCCTGATTTGGAGTTATGAATAAATATGGATTATATGTTTTGGACTTGGACCTCTCCCAAACAAGCCCTCATCTGCTTTTGATGAACATAATGATATATTTAAATTTTTACAAGATTTAAATATATAGTATGAATGGTAAGCTATCAAGTCGGATTATACAAACGTTTTCCCTTACTAGATGGAAGTGTCGTAATGAAGTGTGGCAAAACTCATTAACTCTTAGTTAATTGTCTTATGTTTTTATTCAAGTGAAAGCTAAGGATTTGTGGGGTCCTCGAAGGGGGTATCTTTAGGATACTTCTTTTTCCTATTGGATTCGTCTCCCAGCTCATGGGTGGTTCTAGGAGGGAAAACCTACACCACAAAGCCAATGCTCGGAAGGAAAAGTCGTAGGATGCTTTCAGTCGCCCCGATTTCTTTCGCATTTGGGGAGTATCTGTAATGGATGATTTTATTTAAGAAATGCGTTTTAGCATGTTAGCACTTGTTAAGTACTTTTGTTAAATAATTACCTGCTCTATGAAGATCCCATGTATGTTTAACATTATCTTAAGGGTGGATGCAGGAGAAGGTTATCGTCCCTATCGGAGGACAGTTTGTGAAATGTCTTTGTCGGTGTACTCATTTGATGTGTAGGAACCTTATATTATCAAACGAGTAAAAAATTTGCTTGAATTTGTGATTATGGTCGCCATAAGTTATATTCGGGCCTCATGTATTAGTATTGTAGTGACAGGTTTTTGGACATAGTGTGAATTTTGAGTAAGATTAAATGATTGTATTTTTTATACATAGTGTTTTAGAAATTGTTCGATTGTATTATGCTTATGAAAATACCTCTAAAGTAGCCTTGCTTATGTTGGTTACGCCTTGTTCATAAGTGAAGAATGTTTGTTCTACTTATAATCGATAGGATTGATTTCAAGTTATTCTACTTTGGACTAAGAAGTATTAGTGTGCTTAAATGTTTTTCATTGAAGAAAAGAAAATTAAATTACACCCTATACCCAAGTATCTACAGACAACTTTTTAGGGTATGTTACAGTTCTAAAGGCCTATTTATTCAAAGTAATCAATTAGTATCTATATAGTCGAAAGGCTTGAATGTTTTTCAAGAAAAGATAAACTAGGTTTTAAAATTGTATAAAATAAAACACAATAAACCTAACCATTTTAAAAACCCACAATGGTTGGAAAGATAAATGCAAGTCCTTAACAATAAAACATTTATAATTTATTATAGTTTCAAGTTAAAAGAAGTATACGAGACGTCACGGGATAGAGGCCTCCAAGGCTTTCTCCTTTTCTCATTAAATTATAAAAACGCCAAAAAAACACAAACTGAATCTCTTACATCTTTAGAACTCTTGGTATCGATAGGAAAGAACAATAAATACATAGAACTAGATACTTATCATGCACGAGCTAAAAAAAGTTTTAAATCACACACTTTAATATAACCAAGCATAATATCGATTTAAATCTCTCTTAAGAGTAAAATCTCATGTTAACACATCGTAATTATTTAGTTACGAGGTCATGAATCATTATGGACTCGACGAAACCTTTTAACAACCAACATATAATTTTTAAGGAGTAAATTACCCAGCTAGAATGCGAACAAATTATCATAAATAATTAACAAAGTACATAACATAACTAACACATGTCATTGATACATAATCGAAATATATTTTATACAGAGAAGCAAAGTGAGTTAAACAATGTATAAGTTACGGATTGGAACCGACGACATCTCAATAGAATTTGACCTCAAATAGAAAACAAAAACATGGAATGGCTATAATTCCTTAAATTTCACAAAGGAAGCTTAATTCAAAAGGAGTGTGAAACATTCAATCTCAATCTTTACGTTGCAAGGAAAAATTAACAAAGAAGTATACCGTCGTAAAATAAAGAAGGCCTTTAACATAAAAAAATGAGTCGAGACCCTAAAGGAAATCAAAATTCCAACTTTTCTTTCCTCGATTTTCACACCATAGGTGTCTTTGAACTGCATGGTTTCCAAGGGCATGGGTCTTACGAGGTACCCTTGACCCAAGTTGGTTTTGTGGAGACCCAACTCCTTTAGTCACCCAGATTTCGAAGCCCCAGCCAAGAAATAGTACAAAGAGGTAAAAATCAAATTTTTATGGCATCCTTTTCCTTTACGGAGTTTACACACAAAAGAAAAAAAATTGAAATATATTTTAAAAAACAAATGAAATATATTTTAAAAAATAGTAAAATTTTCCTTACCATGAGTTTGAATCAATCCACAACAATGAGACTTGAGGTGATTGCGAAACAAACACCTCATGATTACATCATGACAAGAACATGAGTGGTTGATAAAACACGTTGTTCTTCCACTATGAAAGGGCCAAGAGCGGCCAAAGAGCCTTGGCTCTCCTCATCTACACACAATGAAAGGAATGCAAAAGCTCTAGACCCGAGCTATTTTCATTAGGGTTTAGAGTTGGATAACATTTCTTTTGAAGGATCAATGTCATGGCATCAAAACTCCCACCTTCCCCCATGTTAATGCAAATATTTACCATTCGGACTATAGTTTTTTTTTTTAATTTTCAAAGTTATGAAAAATGCATTAAAAACTTAAACCGTTATACTATAACGTTCACATAGTTACATTGTAGTATTATGCTCCAATCCTTTTGCCTCATCTCCTAGGATTGTTAGGTTTCCCTTGGTACTTTACCTTAGAATCTCACCTTTAGATTTAGTTGTATATGATTTACAAAGATAAAATTTTCGATCTACTTTAACACCTACATTATCACAAGTAAACAAATGCTTTAGCTTTAAAAAGCTAGGTAAGACCCATTGGCATCGTAACCCTTGTATGAAAGCAAGTTATGAAGGTAGAGGGCCTAAAACATTATAAAAAACATGACGATTCCATTCCCATGGTAAATGAGTTTAATACTACAAATTATAACTTATACCGAACTGTTCAACATATAAGAACTTCAAACTAAGTAAACAGTGCAATCTAGTAAAGCTAAGTTTTCATGAACAATATTGTCATGAAGATACTATCGTAAGTGTGTTGTCTTAAATAAAATGGTTGAGCGCTTGTTATGAGCTACACCTTTTAATAGTTTTATTATTATAGAAGTTACTAAATTTTCCTTCTAAGCTATGTTGTTAGGTAGGATAAACCCTAAGTAAAATATATTCATTTCTTTTTTATGGATTTTGGGTTGTTACACTACACCCCATGGGCTTAGTCCTTCCAAATGTCTTAAGTTAAATGTGTTATGTTCATTAATTGTATTGATATTGTCATTTAAATTATTATTGCACCGAGAGAAGCGAGGTGCTCTCAACCTAGTGTGGGGGAGATTTTGTCATGTTAGTCATGTTATGCTAGCAGACATAAAAAAAGCATTATGTTAACCGAAATAAAATAAAAAATAAAAAAAAAGTATACTGTGGATTCATATATTTATAGAGTGTCCACTCAATCCAAAAACAATTCACCAAACAATAAAACTAAACGAAAAGTAATTAAAAGATCCATGTTAAACCCGGATTTAATANGATTCATATATTTATAGAGTGTCCACTCAATCCAAAAACAATTCACCAAACAATAAAACTAAACGAAAAGTAATTAAAAGATCCATGTTAAACCCGGATTTACTAGTAAAAGGATCAAAATGTTTGAGGTGTAATTTTTTGTGAAGATTTAAAAATTTAAGATAAAAATAACTTACACCTAAAGAAATTGGATCCCTCTCACCTAAAAAAATTGGATCCCTCTTGGTGCTTTTTAGATCCAAGTTTAAGATAGATCTATGCTGGTTGTAGTAATGTATTACTAATGTTAATACTAATGTTATTAATTTTATTGATAATTTTGGTAATTATATTATTGATGTTATTATTAGTTTTGTTATTAATATTATTATNTAATTGAATTAAGTTCTTTAAATGAGAGAACAATTGAAAAGGTTAAGAAATTAAAGCAAATTCACTCTACGAGCTTTATGTTCATTTTTTCAATTATTTTAATTTTTTTTTTATAAGAATTTATATTACTCTAACTGTGTGGGGGGGTGAGCAATATGGAAAGGGCCACTACTTGCTTGACATGAGGTTTAGGGCTCCAATCTCATGACTAACCCCAAGCATGGAGCATGGGTAGATCAAGGAATTTTGAAAAGAAATTTACAAGTTTATAATTTTTGTAATAAACCTTTATAAAATTTACATTACAATTAATCTTTATAATAAACCTTTGAGATAAAATTAATAAAACGTATACTTAATTATATGTCTCTAATAAAAATCATGTAGCAATTCCTTCTTCCTTTATCTAGTAAAGTGATTAAAAGATAAAACTATTATTTGAAGTGGAAGTGAATTTTTTTTGCATTAAATTAGATGCAAATGCTTGTTGTGAATAACAAGAGCTACATAATTTGAACCAACATTACCTTTAGAGAAAGATAGGTATCTCAAGGAGATGGATGAGGCCTGCAACTTTATTTGCATGCCAATATTGTCCATAGAGTTGTTGTTTTACATTGAATATTGTACCACTCTAGATGCTATTTTGACAAAGTTGGAATATCTCTTTGGAAGGAACACAACCTATAACAAATCTCACTACTTGCTTCTAAGTCTTTGTATAGTACACATGCCTTTGCAAATTTTCCATTGTCTACATCACACCAAAATGTCTAGCAATCCTAAATGTGTGAAATTCTCTCAATAGAAATCCTCCAAGTCCTTCCTTGCTTGCATCCATGCAAACAACGAAATCCTCATCGGAATCCGCAATTCGTAGTATCGGTGCAGTCATCAAAAGCTACTTAAGATTTTCAAAACTTTCTTCACACTTGGATGTCCATAAGAACTTATTTGATTTCTTTTGCAAAGCGCTCATGGGGAAAATGATTCTTGAGAATTTATCAATGAAATTTCAATAAAATCCAGCTAATCCCAAAAAGGACCTAATGTTACTGACAATAGTAGGGGTAGGCCAATCCTTTATGTCTTTAATCTTTTTCGGGTCCACAGCTATCCCTGTCTCGAAGATAATGTGACATAAGTACTATATCTGTGGTTTGTAAAAATCACATTTACTAAACTTAGCATAAAGTTGGTGTTCTCTTAACACTCATAGTACTATGCGAAGGTGTTGTTCGTGTTCCTCTTTATTCTTGGAATAAAGCACAATGTCATCTATAAAGACCAAGACAAACTTATCCAGATACTTACTGAATATGTTGTTCATCATACATGTGACATACCCCTTATACCTCAATGCCATTATGTGTGAAAAGGGGGTAAAATTTTGTTTTGTTGTTACTACAAAATGAATCAATCCTGTTAGTGGCAAATTTTACATGGAATCTCATATAAAATATGTCTAATCAAATTCGATAATGTCAAAACCACATGCATTGTAAAACAACCATTCGAGAATTTTATTTAATGTAAACCCCCTAAGATATTATCATAACCACAAGATTTTCATCATCATAGTGCCCTAAAAATGACTTACTATGCGTATAATAAAACATTAAGATAACAATGAAATTTTTATTATCTTTTACAGTACTACCATCCATTTGCATAACATGATCATATGCATAGAAATAACATGAAGAAAGTAAAACATTTAGACACAAGAGACAGAGACACCAATATTCAAGCGAAGATAAACAACATGAGGTGCAAACATGAAAGAGACACCGGAGTACGTGGTTCACCCCAAACTTGGGGTTACGTCCACCAAACGGTCACATCATGCGACATGTATTTTCATAAAGGGTTACAATATGCACAACTTGGTTGCCATGCTTTATTTTCCTTTTCTCATGGACTCCGTCTCTAGGAGTAATCCTAAGTTCTCTTCTAACAAAAATAGAGGTACTTGTGAATTGACAGGTAACAATCATTCTCATCTTAGATTCAAGACTAAACCTCTTTTACTTAATCCTTCTTTAATGTTAAGTAGTCATTAACCTGTCCATGCTAGATCTTTACCTTTGCGTGTTAATACATAACCTATAAAGCAATAAAAACGAGTTCAATGTGATCTCGGAAACCCTAGCACACTAGCTGAATAGTTCTAAGGGAGACATATGACCCAACACAACCAAGAGTAATCAAAGTCAAATCACTCACAAGACCAAGGTCCAAAACCAACATATTATAGGTGTAATGTCCGATATATGTTATGTAGGTTTCCAACTGTCACAAATCTTATAATGGCAACATATACAAACTATAGTGTTCTACAAAAATACATATGACCTGAGTCCTATTGAGATCAATGTATTTGACAGCTTCATATCTATGAAATGAGGCCAAGATCTAACAAATTACAAATACATGAATATATATATACTTTACTACAGTAATGAATATGATCAGAAATGAATTCAGGCCATTGTATTTGATAGCTTCATATCTATATCAGATTTAAAAATTAATGCCAAGGAATTACCCTTTAAAAATACATAAGTATAAAATTCCATATCACAAATGGAAATCCATTTTGAGTCAGATTCAAGCCTATGTGGTGGTCAGCGCATGCATTTGGGAAACTGATATACAACTAATTCACAACAAAAAATACCAAGCACCAAAGTAGCACCTTGGATATATTGTAGTACACAAACACACGGAGGAAGCAACCATGAGTAAATGCTCATACACGTAGGGAATGCCCTCTGTCAGGAGCACACATAGGTAGATAACCAGGATTTTACTACTCCTTCGACTGAGAAAAACTAGCCAACCATTGTGAGGTAGTTTCACATACCTCACAAGCTGTTATAAATTTAGCACAAAGAAAGAAAATAGAAAACACTACAATTTCAGGATCTAGCAGTATGGATCTGGCCCTCGATAGGGTTCTAGTCTATGATGATTCATAAGAGGTATNGTTATAAATTTAGCACAAAGAAAGAAAATAGAAAACACTACAATTTCAGGATCTAGCAGTATGGATCTGGCCCTCGATAGGGTTCTAGTCTATGATGATTCATAAGAGTTATACGCAGGCTTGGTATGAGCTCACTATATATAGTCTGCTCAAATTGTAAGATGCGATAAAGTTTGGAATAAGGGATGAAAGCTAAAAATGTAGCCATTGTAGATGGGGAAAAACACCATCAATCAAGGATTGTAACTGTGCTCGGCCTAAAATGTGGTTAAGTAACCCAAGATACCTCCACAACTGATCAAACCAGTGGATCTGAGGCGCAGTCAAGGATCTAATCCACCATGAATCTACAATGTAGTCAGAGACAAAAATCAATAACGATGGATCGAATGCAACCAACAATCGATGATCCATTCAGTTTGGAATGAAAACCTTGTCAAGAAAGACACATTTAAAATAGCTTAGTCAATTTATGGAGCGTTGACACCAATTGATGGGTAACCCAACACTGTCCGATCTATACCCTTGCCATGGACGAATCTCATAATAAATGAAAAAACAAATGCAAGCGCTATGAATCAACGAAATTCGCAGTGGATGATTCAAAATATGTAAGGACCTAGACACACATTCCAACCTATTTATTGACATAACGCCAACATCCATTAGCACATGCTGAGATATGAACTCATGGGTAAGCATAGGTATAAATCCTAAATTTGGATTTGTCGGCAACCCACATGTAAATCCTGAATCACAAATTGCAGGAAAGATGTATACAAATACAAGGAATAAATGTATATACATAGGTATAAATCCTAAATTTGGATTTGTCGGCAACCCACATGTAAATCCTGAATCACAAATTGCAGGAAAGATGTATACAACTACAAGGAATAAATGTATATACAAATACATATCTGCTTATAAATCCCATACAAAAAATAAGCAAAGGTTATATCGTGATCATACCTTCCAAATGAGTCTCACCCAGTTCGCAGGTTCTGGATTTTCATTGAGCACTTCACAACCCATAGGGAGGAGGTTGTTTTTTATTTTTGTGTGTTTCCCCAAACATCCCTCATATCCCATATGTAACAGGCTCCAAAATATTGTTTTCCCCTTTCATTCTTCCCTCCCCCAAACCATGTTTCAATAACCCATATATAATTTGGTAAAACATGCTTCCATAATCCACGGACCTGCATCCTTGGTAACGCCTCTACAATGAGTGACCATAAAATAGGGTAATTATGATCAACAGTCTATCAGTTTAAAATCAGTGACTATAAATTAGGTAATGGCTCCTCAATCAGTGATTCTCAAAGTTAATATGAGTCTCGGCACTTCAACAATGCCTCCACAATTAAATGGTATAAATTGAGGTAATTCTATAACGCCTCCTCAATAATTGATACAAATCCATGCAGTTCAATAGTGCCTCCACAATTAAATGCTATAACCCAGGGTAAATCAATAAGTATAGATTAGTATTGATAATTCTTCTTCACCATAAATATAATGTTTTCTTTCACATTATATTTATATGAAATTCATTTTGCTATCGTTTTTTATGTTCTTCATATATATATATATAAAGTTTGTTTCACTATAATCTCCACTAATATATATATATATATATGAGATTTGTTTCACTATATAGTGCTGCATTATT
>LPNX010465803.1:5932-37294 GCA_001517045.1 Pseudotsuga menziesii | reverse complement strand
TTTTTCCTTGTTCGTATGTAGTATAAATTTCAACTTTGAATATTCACAACTCACACTCCTTGGTGCTTCACATGACTTTACTATCATTGTCCCAATTCATGAATCGGCTACATGGTTAGTCAAAGCATCTATCGATAACCCAAAATTTCATTAATTAATCATTATAATTTAATAAGTTGCAACGATTTTAATCATCATTCATGAGTTATATAACCATGTAACTCATATAGAAAAATTACTCCTTACTTATTTTTGAGCAATTGAGCACAACTTATATATGTAGGCAGATTTATATACCATAGTGTACATTGATTGTAACAGTGGTCATAATCTTGGTGAAGCCTGAAATGTCAGTATATAAACAACATCGTCCATAGTTTGGTTTATAAAACCTCAAATTTCCACAACTTATAATAAGTAAGACATCATCCATTCTTAACCTCATTATTTGAGGTAGTGAATACTATTACTAACAGTCAATTCTGACTGATAGTGTTCTTAGCATATCCTACAATGTTAGCATATAACATTATACAACATTCATCCAATTATCAATATCTTTAGACCTCCTTACTCATCTATATTAGGATAATTACTAGTGAAAGGATATTCAAACTTTACACCACATTCATGAGTGGCAATGCTAGGGGCATGGAAATTCCAATAATATCAGTAATTCAAGCAAATCTGCTTACCATAATTTCATATCTCAACTACTTATGTTATATCTTATGACTTTTCTAGTTCATCAAAATGAGAGCCTTTATATGGGTGCACTCTTTCTATGCAACTAGTAATATTAAGCACAACACATCATGCTATTTACCTTAGCCGTATTGTAGTCCAAGTTCATAAGCAGTCTAGTTTTCTCCTTCCCTTTCTTGAAGAAATACTGCAAGGAATGTTGTTGTTTTCATCAAAATGTATAAGAAGATCAATAATGCCAATGAAAATGTATAAATAGCTCAATAACCTTTATGTGCATTACCAAATTTCTTTCACACTAATAATTATATGTAAAGAATACATTATAACAGTGGTATTATTGTAACTAATTTGAATTCTCTTCCTAACAATTCTGAAATTCAAGTCCTACATTTTTCTTAGCATCTATTTCGTATGCTAATGGTATTCAACATTCACGAGTTAATCAACAACTTCTGATAAAGAAGTTAACATTTACTTTCTGAAAATCTATTGTTGATATTGTTCCTAACTCATACCTGTTTTCTCATAGTAATGATTCCATATTCCTACACATAAGACAATATGCATGTCAATAATTATTTTAATATTTAACATGGCAACTCTTTTAAGAAAGCTACTTTTGTTTGACAATAATAAACATTCCTAAGCTCCCATGAAGTTATTGCGATCTACACATTTCACGTGTTAGCATAACTCTTCATGTCCTGATCGTTAAGTGAGGAATAAAAAAATAAATGCAATTATAGAAAGCTTTCTCGGTTATATAGTGAGGCCAAGCCAATAAAACTAATTCACCCTTTTTTCGATAGATGACCCAACAATAGTTATTCACCAAATAGTTTCCTAATTGGTCATGTCCAATATTTATATCAATCCATTTCTATTTATACCACCTTTCATATATTACCCATAGTATATACTAGAGAAGGTTTTATAGATTTATAATGAATATTCAAATCAGATTGATAAATTTAGTGTCCAAACCTAAATTGATCTAAATTTCCAAAGCATGCTTTGCATTCTTCTATAAAAAAATTCATTTATTATATGTTGCAATGTAGCCCTAAACTAGTAAGTTTCTTGTCAAGGAGGCTTACCATTATTATGCAAAAACAAAAGTGTTATTTCTTAGCATTTCAGTGGGCACTCTTTTGTCAATAACATATTAAAGTTACTTTATAATTTGCACCACAAATCCTATTTGATCAATGTTCGATGTATATCAGTAACACACATTTCTTATAATGTTAATATTCATTTGTTACCATTTGTATTTTGTATAATCTGGACAATATATTATATTCCTTTAGCATATCCACTATTTTAGAATTACTTGCCTTTGTGCTTAAACCTTCTTACTATTTGTGATAGTTTGCAGTTAAATTTTTTTTGGAGAGTTTCAAGGGTAATACAGTTACTCCTAAACAATCAGCTATCAAGTTCCCTTTAATAGCTATCTTCAAGGAAGTTTTAGGTAAGTTATATATGCATCCATATATATAACCAGATACCTATAAGACTTTGGAGTATGCTCTCATGAGCCACTTAAATTTATAATGAACCCCAAATTAGGTCTAGAAGACTTATAATCAATTATTCAATCCTCATTAGATCTTTAGCAGTCCTATATTTTTGTTAGTGACGTAACCTTTTCCCACTAGTCCTTAACAACAAATGTTCGACGGTTTTCAATGTAACCTATTACAATTTGTCAACCTTGCAGTTCTAAGAATCCTTTATATAACAAAATTCATCAGTAGCAGGTTCAACTATGCCTGTAGGTTTTAAAGGTTACTTTTCCGCAATTCAAAGTCCCACATTACTATTCTAGATAGAGATTGCTATAGTACCTTCATCGACTATGAGTTTTTCTAAGAAGACTTCTATACTTCATTAAAATTTATCGATGCGACTCAAAATAGAGATGAAGCAACCGTCTTAGTCATTCGTAAACATATTCTGAAGTAATCAAGGAAATAGCCAGATACCTGTGTACTTACATCATCAGGCCTAACCTTGAACTGGAAAAACTAATGGGCCTTCTTCATTGTGGTTTTGAGAAAATCTTCCACCTTCTCTTGCACAACTACAAGGTCAATAAATATCTGATTTTGGTACATCTTAAGGTACCTGTATTGCAGATNCTTCATTGTGGTTTTGAGAAAATCTTCCACCTTCTCTTGCACAACTACAAGGTCAATAAATATCTGATTTTGGTACATCTTAAGGTACCTGTATTGCAGAACATTGTAACTTGTTGATTCCTGTTATCACAAGGCAAAACTCAATCATTAGTTCCGAAATGAAATATGTAGGAGCGTTTTGAGCCCAAATAGGCCCAAGTGTTTTAACTCTCGCTCTGATACCATCTGTGACATACCACTTATACCTCAATGCCATTATGTGTGAAAAAGGGGTAAAATTTTGTTTTGTTGTTACTACAAAATGAATTAATCCTGTTAGCGGCAAATTTTACATGGCATCTCATATAAAATATGTTCGATCAAATTCAATAATGTTAAAACCGTGTGCATTGTAAAATAATCATTTGAGAATTTTCTTTAATGTAAATCCCCTAAGATATTGTCATAACCACAAGCATTTCATCATCATAGTGCCCTAAAAATGACTTACTATGCGTATACTAAAACATTAAGATAACACTGAAATTTTTTATTATGTTTTATAGTACTACCGTCCATTTGTAGAATAGGATCATATGTACAGAAATAACATGA
This sequence comes from Pseudotsuga menziesii, assembly GCA_001517045.1. NCBI lineage: Eukaryota > Viridiplantae > Streptophyta > Pinopsida > Pinales > Pinaceae > Pseudotsuga > Pseudotsuga menziesii. Next base: position 33,848 of record LPNX010465803.1, on the reverse strand, counting down.
ATAAAGTAAAACATTTAGACACAACACACAGAGACACCCATATTCAAGCGAAGATAAACAACATGAGGCGCAAACATGAAAGAGACATCGGGGTACGTGGTTCACACCAAACTCGAGTTACATCCACCAAATGGTCGCATCATGCGACATTTATTTTCATAAATGGTTACAATATGTACAACTTGGTTGCCATGCTTTATTTTCCTTTTCTCATGGACTCCGTCTCTGGGATTAATACTAAGTTCTCTTCTAACAAAAAAAGAGGTACTTGTGAATCGACATGTAACAATCATTCTCATCTTAGATTCATGACTAAACCTCTTTTACTTAATCCTTCTTTAATGTTAAGTAGTCATTAACCTATCCATGCTAGATCTTTACCTTTTCCTATTGATACATAACCTATAAAGTAATAAAAACAAGCTGAGTGTGCTCTCGGAAACCCTGGCACACTAGATGAACAGTTTTGAGGGAGACATATGCCCCAACACAACCAAGAGTAATCAAAGTCAAATCACTCACAAGACCAAGGTAAAAAACCAACATATTATAGGTGTAATGTCCGATATACGTTATGTAGGTCCCCAACTGTCACAAATCTTATAATGGAAACATATACAAAATATAGTGTTCTACAAAACTACATACGACTTGAGTCCTATTGAGATCAATGTATTCGACAGCTTCACATCTATGAAATGAGGCCGATATCTAACAAATTACAAATACATGAATATATATATACTTTACTACAGTAATGAATATGATCAGAAATGCATTTAGGCCATCGTATTTGATAGCTTCATATCTATATCAGATATAAAAAGTAATGCCAAGGAATTACCCTTTAAAAATACATAAGTATAAAATTCCATATCACAAATTGAAACCCATTTCGAGTAAGATTCAAACCTGTGTGGTGGTAAGCGCATGCATTTGAGAAATTGATATGCAACTAACTCACAACAGAAAATACCAAGCACCAAAGCAGCGTCTCAAATATACTAAAGTACACAAACACGGGAAGCAAGAAACCATGAGTAAATGCTCATACACATAGGGAACGCCTTCTGTCAAGAGCACATGCAGGTAGATAACTAGGTTTTTACCACTCCTTCTACTGAGCAAAACTAGCCAACCGTTGTGAGGTAGTTTCACATACCTCGCAAGCTGTTATAAATTTAGCACAAACAAAGAAAACGAAAAACACTACAATTTCAGGATCCACCGGTATGGATCCAGCCCTTGATAGGGTTTTGGTCTACGATGATCCATAAGAGGTATATGAAGGCTTGGTATGAAATCACTACCAATAGTCTGCCCAAATCATAAGCTGCGATAAAGTTTGGAACAAGGGATGAAAGGTAAAAATGCAGCCATTGTAGATGGGGAAAAACACCATCAATCAAGGATTGTAATTGTGCTGTGCCTAAAAAATGGTTAACCCAAGATACCTCCACAACTGATCAAACCAGCAGATCTGAGACGCAGTCAAGGATCTAATCAACCATGAATCTACAATGTAGTCAGAGACAAAAAGCAATAACGATGGATCAAATGCAACCAACTATCGATGATCCTTTCAGTGTGGAACAAAAACCTTGTCACAAAAGATGCATTCAAAACAACTTAGTCAATTCATGGAGAGAAAACACTAGTTGATGGGTAATGCAACACCATCCGATCTGTACCCTTTCCATGGATGAAACTCATAATAAATGAAAAAACAAATGCAAGTGCTATCGATCAACAAAATTTGAAGTCGATGATTCAAACGGTCTAAGGACCTAGGCACATAGTCCAACCTATTTATTGACATAACGCCAACAACCATTAGCACATGATGAGATATGAATTCATGGGTAAGCATAGGTATAAATCCTAAATTTGGATTCGTCGGCAACCCAAATGTAAATCCTGAATCAGAAATCGCAGGCAAGATGTATACAACTACAAGAAATAAATGTATATACAATTACATATCTGCTTATAAATCCCATGCAGAAAATAAGCAAAGGTTATATCGTGATTATACCTTCCAAATGAGTCTCACTGAGTTCGCAAGTTCCAGATTTTCGTTGAGCACTTCACAGCTCATAGGGAGGAGGTTGTTTTGTTATTTTTGGGTGTTTCCCCAAACATCCCTCGTATCCCATATGTAACAGGCTCCAGAATATCATTTTCCCCTTTCGTTCTTCCCTCCCCTAAACAATGTTTCAACACCCCATATATAATTTGGTAAAACATGCTTCCACAATCAATGGACCTGCATCCCTGGTAATTCCTCCACAATGAGCGACCATAAAATAGGGTAATAATGATCAAGAGTCTATCAGTTTAAAATCAGTGACTATAAATTATGTGATGGCTCCTCAATCAGCGATTCCTAAAGTTATACGAGTCCCGGCACTTCAACAATGCCTCCACAATTAACTAGTATAAATCGAGGTAATGCTATAATGCCTCCTCAATAATCGATACAAATCCAGGCATTTCAATAATTCCTCCACAATTAAATGCTATAACCCAGGGTAAATCAATAAGCATATATTAGTATTGATAATTCTTCTTCACCGTAAATATAATGTTTTCTTTCACATTATATTTATATGAGATTCCTTTTGCTATCATTTTTGATGTTCTTCATATATATATATATAAAGTTTATTTCACTATAATATCCACTAATATATATATACATATATATATGAGATTTGTTTCACTATATAGTGTTGCATTATTATATGTAACATTATATACCTATATATGTATTTATTTATTTCACCATACAATCTCCAACATTATATATAATGTTCTGAATATAATATTCATATATGATTTTAGTTCTAATACCTTTGATTAACCTGCGGTGGGAGTAACCTCATTGTGGTGAGGGTTTTCTATTCCTCATGGACCTGTTTATGAATTAATTGTATTCTACCAGTGGTAGTTAGTCTTAGGTTTTCAAGGTGGGAGGGGGATGTTACAATACACATAAAGTTCATGGGTGCATTGGTAAACCCGAACGACATCACTACAAGCTCGTAGTGCCCGTACCTCGTACGAAAGGAGGTTTTGTGAATATCCTCATCGTTAATCCATACCTAATGGTATCCAGATCAGAGATCAATATTTGAAAATATTTTGGCTCCTCCCACCTGATCGAACAAGTCATCGATATGAGGGAGTGGGTGTCGGTTCCTGATAGTCAATTCTTTGAATTGACGGTAATCAATGCACATCCACATCGAACCATCCTTCTTCTTTACAAAAGTATCGATGCTCCCCAAGGAGACACACTGGTTCATATATACCCTTTTTCTATCAACTCCTGCAACTGTAGTTTTAGTTCCACTAACTCAGGTGCACTCATGCGGTAAGGGCCTTTTGAAGCCAGAACTGATCCTGGGGTCAGCTCGATGGAAAAGTATAGGCCTTGTTTCAGAGGTAATATTGGGATTTCCTCAAGAAATACATCCTTAAATTATTTAATAATGGGAAATTCTCCTATGCATTGTTCTCTTTCAGACTCTAGGTCTTGGATGTTTACTGCAAACAAATTGCATCCTTTTCGAATGCATTAATTTGCTTGTAAGGAAGATATTTTCCTTACAGAAAATTTCTTAAGAATTCCCTGAACCTTAACTTGGTTCCCTTGGCTATCAATACACAACATTGACTTGTGTAATATTTGGTTAATATTATTAAAGACTTGATTCCTTACAGAAAATTTCTTAAGAATTCCCTGAACCTTAACTTGGTTCCCTTGGCTATCAATACACAACATTGACTTGTGTAATATTTGGTTAATATTATTAAAGACTTGATGCATGGCTAATTCTAACTCCTTATATTTCTTGTTTTCCTCATCATCACTACACATATATTGAACACTTATCATGTGCCTTTTATTAAAACTAAGGTTTAATAATGCCTTCATATTCATCCAAAGTTTGTTCACTGGTTTGGTTTTAGGTCTAGAATATACTTTCGGAGGTTTGAATGAAAACCCAGTTGGCTCTGAAATCTTTTTAAAATCAGAAATAGTATGTATAGGTCCCTCTTTAACTGTCTCTATCTCATCGACATAACCTAAAACTGAACGGCCATTCTTTATCCACCAAGGCTCTTCTTCTGGTAGTTGTGCTGAGGTTATCTCTTCAGGATATTCTTGCTCATGACAATCTTCATATTTTTCAGATGAGGGTTTTGTCTCTACACTACGANAGGCTCTTCTTCTGGTAGTTGTGCTGAGGTTATCTCTTCAGGATATTCTTGCTCATGACAATCTTCATATTTTTCAGATGAGGGTTTTGTCTCTACACTATGAGGAATCTCTAAAAATTTCTTCCTAGAAGACTTTTTTCTTTCTCTTTATTTTCTCTACATCTTTAAGATTAACTTTGAAACACCCCCAGAAAATAAAATGGGACCATGAAATTTTTACTTTTCCTAAATCCTAAGCAATTAGAAGCTTAATCAATCCATGATGAAACATATGAACTAGGATGGTGAGGATCCCTAACAAACATTTTTTCCAGACGTTTTATTAAGTAAAAAGGCATGTTTAATTTATTAGCACCCGTTACATGCTATAGGAATCTCATATGATAGCGATACACCGTGTTGAGTATTCCCTCACAAGTGACATATCTTTGGATGATATGTAATATGTCGTGCCATTCATTAGAAAGGAAAGCCCTTTATACCACCTTTCCCCTCTAGGGACAACACCAATAACATGCAATATGGACTCCTCTATGAAAACCAATTTCCTTTACATTCTCGAGGGCAGAAGGAAATTTTTGCATCCATTCAACATTTGAAGGTTCTGTTCTAAGTAGATGACCACTTGGTCAAAATTTCTTGTCAACAATCATAGCTGGGACGTGAATTGTAGATGCAATACTGGAGCAAGATCCTTGATAAACATGAAGAAACCCTTGTTTCTGTAAAACCATGGTTACCCGACCTTTTTCAGAGTACAGACCATAATGTGGAAAATGATGAATAAAAATGGTTTTGTACAAGTTTTTTAACACAAGTACTGCTCAACACCAGATGCCGAATTATGGCAGATAAACATAGAGCTCGAAAACTGTTGGTAAAAGGATGTTACCTAGAGCAACCGAGTCCGGTTTATCTCTCAATAATCAAATCTGACTATCATGTTGGATGATAAATAAGAATAATGTATATTAGATGATAAATATTACAAAGAGTTCTTGGACTTAAATATGGCTTGGACATTCATTGTGAGGAGATGCCTCCTTTCATACTAACCTAGCTTATAAATTATTTAATTATTTAATTTTTTTCTTATTTATGTTCGTTACATTGCCACTCCCTTTAAGGGAGCTTTGTCCTCAAAGCTTAAGTGTTTTCCTAATGTTGTTCTTCATTCTGACTCGATGTAATTATTAGAATTAGATGAGGTCTCTTGAGTAGAGACTTGCACTTCCTCTCCATTGATGATTTTGCACTATATTGTGTCATTGTTCCTACATTTATGACCAGGGATCTAGTCCTCACCACATTGACAACATATGTTTTTCTTCTTTTTTCTATTATCAGAGTAAATGTTAGATGGATTCGATCTATTTTCCATTTCATAGACATATGATTGAGGTTTGTGGCATTGATGACCAGGTGACCAAGTATCTGCACAATACCTACATTGTGTCTCTTTTTCTTGCCGATAATGGTTATCGCCTCTTGTTTTAATTCCTTCCAATTTGTGTTCTATGGATTTTGCTTTATGTCTTGATAATTCTACGTTAGGCATGTCATGCAACTTTAAATATTTTTGGAGGTATGGTTTAAGACCTCCTAAATAGGTTTCGAGTCTTTGCTTGTTAGAAAAATCAAATACTCGTGTTGAAAAGGATTCCCACTGATGTGTGAATTCCTCAATGCTTCCAACCTATTATAATATGGTAAGTTTACTAAAAAAATCATCTTCTTTGATTCCTTGAAACCTATTAAAAAAATAATTTTTGAACAAGTTTGAGGTGTAGGTAATATCATCTCTCTTCCACTATAAGTACCAAATATAGGCATACCCTTCCATATGCATTGACGCATATTTCACCTCCTCCTCGCCAGATTGAATATTGTAAATGTCGAAGTATTCTTCTTCTTTGTTTATCCAAGCAACGCATTGGTCTTCACTCCCATTGTATTTAGACAACTCTATTTTTTCCTTAGGTGGGTACACTTTGTGAGAACAATATTGATTTCCTTTTTCCTTACAGTTTGATGGTGGCTTGGAACTACTGGACGATGAAAGTGACATATTTGAACTGCTTCACTCTTTGTAGTAATTTTTAGCCTTTTTATCCTCTACTATCTTACTGATAGCATCTATTTTTCTATTTAATCGTGCCTCCATATCTCACAGTACGTTTCTTTCTATCTCTTGCTTAAGCGCTGCATTTTTAATCTCTATTTCTTTTTGCAATTCTTCTTGATTCTTTGCGAGTGTTTTCTAGGTGGAAACATGAAATGAGGCATCTAACATGTCTGGATTGCTAACTTGGCCCAAACTGGGTATGAGCTTTTTTAACATCTCGAATAATGTATCATGGCTGTACATCTTGGTGCTCATGTTTTGTGTTAAGGTGTTTATGCTTTGAGTCATGGTACTCATTTTGGCATTGAGGTATTTTTGTTTTTTGCTCAAGATGTAAAATTTGTCATCGAGCCTTCTTTCTAGTACCAAAACAAGCTCGTCTTTGAGAACTGTGTTGTTATTTTGCATCTCTTCCTTCAAGCCTTTTTGGTTAGAGACAAGAGACTTGATGTTCTTCTCCATTTTTTTTATTTTCTCTTTTAGCTCCGCCATGGTCTTGGACCTTGTATGCAGAGGTGTGTACTGCCAAGCTATTTTGGCTTGTGAGAGATTTTTATTTTTTATTTTTTATTTTTAAATGAGATTTAAAAGAATAATAATTAATTATATATTAATTATTATATAATAAAACCTTTATTTTATTATTTTGTTCTAAATATAATAAAACAAAATTAAATATTATAATAATTTTATATTATAATATTTTGAAATAAATATTATATTATAATATTTAATTTTTTTTTTGTTTTTTTTGTGCAGGTCGTGGAAGTGGAGCGACGGTGGGTGGAACAAAGTGCGGGGGAAAATGAAGATGGGAAAATGGTGCTATGAGGAGGACATGCATAGGAGAAGGATGGCGCACAGGAGGAGACAAAGCATGATGGATGGGGGTGGAACGCACAAGTGGTGGAACAGGTGGTGAGGATTCAGATGGATGGACATTGTGAAGGAAGGTCAAAGTAGGGGAGTGTTAAGGGAGGCTACGGTGGTGTAGACTATGGGCAGAGTAGGTGGCTGCGGTGACATGGAGATGAAAGGAGGAGTTGTGGTTGCATGGAGTGTGGGCAGAGGAGTGGTAGGNGGGAGTGTTAAGGGAGGCTACGGTGGTGTAGACTATGGGCAGAGTAGGTGGCTGCGGTGACATGGAGATGAAAGGAGGAGTTGTGGTTGCATGGAGTGTGGGCAGAGGAGTGGCAGGGAGCTGAAAGGAGGTGGTTTCAGCATGAGAATGAGAAACGATGGAAGATGGGGATGATTCTAGGGCTTGGATGGACGCGGGTGTGGAAGATGCGATGGAATTTGGATGCTATTGAACATTGCAGGCTAGAGCATGTTGGTTTATATATTTTTTTTCGACAGCACTTGGGATGAAGTGATAAGTGGTGAAATCGAGCAGTGGAAGAAATGAAGGATTAATGAGGTGAGTTTGAGCTCAAGTAGGATTTGATGAGCCGAGTCGGATCTTAGAGTGTGGGAGTGAATCCGCTCTAATACCAAATGGAGCAACAGAGTTTGGTTGATCTCTTAATAATCAAATATGATTATCATGTTGGATGATAAATAAGAATAATATATATTAGATGATGAATATTACAAAGATGTCTTGGCCTTAAATATGTCTTAGAAATTAATAATGAGGAGACGCCTCCTTTCATACTAACCTAACTCATAAATTATTTAATTATTTAATTTTTTTCTTATTTATGTTCGTTACAGTACCTGCAAACATCTAATCTTTGATGAGCTTCCAATGTACTTGCTTCTTCGGTAATGTTCATGTGATGCTAGCTCATATTAATAATCATATAGAAATTTTATAAAGCCTTTGAATGAAATTTGAATGATCTAATGGAGCTTAGGATAAATAAACTAAAAATATGTGGAATGCATGAAATAAAAAGAAAAGACTAATCTAAAGTTTTACAAGAAAGACTAAAATCAAGAAAGAGAAGCTATGGAAAACAACAACTATAGGATAAGGAAAAAACATAAGAAAAATAGTAGTCGTTGTGGTTTTTATAGCATTGTGGTTTTTTTGTTTTATTACTGTAGCTTCCATACTTCTCATGCACCGTAGTGTTTCATGGTTGCAGATGACAGGGATAGCTCAAAGAGGTGGGATTCATAGCGTGATTGGGAATCATGGGTTGGCATTACCATTATAGTAAGCATGCTAACAAAATAGTGCTTGCCACCTCTTGGATTTAAAACTGGTTTGTAACTTATTGTAGTTTGGAGTTTTAAGATATGGGGTTTCGATTTTCCTTTGTCCCAGCATTACAAAGATTGGGTTTGTAATTAAGGGTGTTGTTAGTAGTGCTGGGGCCTTGGGACTTTTAACAGGCTCGATGTGTTTTTATATAAATCTTGTTTGATTTAAGATTTTTAAGCCTTAGAAGCACCATTGCTTGCAATGGTGCTATGGCCTGTGGCACGATTGTGTAAAATATTTTAATGTAATAAAATGTGGGGATTGCAATAATACATGTTGCGTTTATGTTTTGAAATGGTATTTAATTGGACTGTGTATAAATATTTATGTTGTGTTATTTTTTTATTGAACTTGGGTTCCATGTGGCTTTTTCCATCATGGATGGGCTACGTACATTTTAATTCCATTACTTGTATTAGTTGTGGGAATATAAATGTTGAAAGCACGTGTTTGATGCCTTGCCTTGAATGGCATGAGATTTCTTCTATGGTTGCTACAATATCTTAGAGGGTTTTAGAATTTCGNTAGTTGTGGGAATATAAATGTTGAAAGCACGTGTTTGATGCCTTGCCTTGAATGGCATGAGATTTCTTCTATGGTTGCTACAATATCTTAGAGGGTTTTAGACTTTCGATCAGTTTTTATTGTATAATAGGAAATGGAGAACATATGGCAGAATGTGTTGTTCATTTTAAAAGTCTACTTTAGAATGTTAATATGGCCGTGGGTGTAAACCCTGAGTGGCAATCATGTTTTAAGGTGGATTCGTCAACACACATTAAATCATTATTTAGTATTTACTGTGTATTTTAAATTCTAGGTCGTGGCTATATAAATGATGTGCATAGCTTAGTAAGGTTCGTACGACCTCTGTGAAATGATTTTTGTTTTGATTTATAACCTGTGTAGAAGGATGAGGTTCTCATGACCTCATTTTAGCAATTTTATTAAATGTTACAGCATGCACACACCGTGTGTATAGCAAGGCTTTGATGAGTGTAGAACAACTATACATGATTTGAATCTTGGTTGTTGTTGAGACATTGAGTTGTAATAAGTGGTTGGTTGTGATTTGGGGCTTAGGTGCCCACAAGATTCGATGCTTTCCCTCTCTTGTATAATTACTTGAACTCTGTGTAATATTATGATGGGGTTTATAACTTAGTTCTTGTGTATTAATGTTAGTCGTAGATTATGTTAGCGAAAATGGAAAAGGTCGTCTACATGATTTGTTTGTGCAACCTTAATGTAACTACCTAGTTTTTAATTGTTTATATTGTAATGCATTTGTTTTAACTATTATGCGATGGCTGTGAGTTGATTTTTTATGGGACTATTCGATTTATGGCATATTATTTGATTATGTAGATTTATAATATTAGGGCTGTGGATTTTAGTTAGGAAAAGGACTTGATTTTAGACCAATGAATGTTCACGATACTTACTCTGTTTATTTTCTTATGATGATGTTATTTTAATGGAAATGATTTAGTAGTTAGCATGTATTTAAATATACAGACCTTGAAAGGTCTTCGATGGTTTTTATCTTGGATTTAAAATGGAATGTTTATAAATTGGGCTTTACATATAATTATTGTATTAGTAGATTAGATTTGTATTTCTATTTTATATGTGTTAATATATATATATTAGTTTAGGTGTGCATAATAGATTAGGTTAACTAGGTTTTAAGCTTATAGTTATATATATAACATCTCACTTCTAAAATAGTCTATTTCAATTTAAAACATGCATGTGCTAACAAATGGAATATGTGAGTAGAGTATAAAGGCCAAAGAACATATAGGTAATAGATGTGAAATAAAAACTTAGTTTGAATTTAACACAATTTCAACACGAAATTAAAACTAAGGTGCAAAACCCTTGATAAACATTTATAAATGAATTAAAATTGCAGAAGTAAACTAAGCAATAAACTGTGGATAAATCTGGTATAGAAAATAACTTACACCCTAGGGTTAAATTTAAAATGTAAACGCTAGAAGATTTTAAATAGAGAACCAAACACATAGGGTTAGGAAATTCAATGTAATCATTTGCCTAACATAGCCATCATTTATTCCAGAGAAATGGAATAGGCAGCCTAGGATCTCATACATGTAATCTGAAGCTTCTTTAATGGTTGAACCTCCACACTTAAATAATGAGCATTAAAAATTCATAGGCATATTTGACCTCTGTATTAAATGACCAAATCTTGTAGGAATTACCATGTTCCACCCAACTATGACCCATAACCATTCCTTGTTTCAATCTAGATCCCCTCGAGCTAGACTCCAACATGCAAGTAGCTTAGAGCACCTAAGGTAGGGTTTCCTATCTCATATATCAGGTGTGTATCAATTCTCCTTTTCCTTCGAGGAAATTTTTCTTCAAGAATTCTCTTGATAGCAAAGCAAGAAGAATAATGACTCCCACCAGATAGATCAGAACCCCAAGCCTTTCTTTGGCTTTAGACATTATAGACAGACTTTTCAGTCAAAGGGACGGTTAAATCAAGAAACCTTGATTTTTTTATTTAACCCTTTTTAATTAATTTGCGTAATTTTTAATACTTTAACTCAGGAACTTTCAGCTAATTCCTAATTTGACTTTTTGTAGGTATTGTACTATTTATTATCTTTTCATAATAAATAATAATGGATGGAGCTTTCGTTTCTTTCTTTCATCATCAATATTATTACTACATTTATTATTTATACATACCATGTATAAAATGCATAATAATATAAGATTTGTTAACATTTGTCTTTGGGAATCATATACCATGATCCCTAGACTTGATTGTAATACCCTCGGTTTTGACTTTGGATGCATTAAAAGGTACATGACGTATATATTGTAATTAATCGTGTTGTGGAGCTAAAGGAAAAAGCCCCACCATCGATTTGGTTGTGTTATGTTTCAGTAATTGGGATCGTTGCCGGTGGTATATCATGCTATCTGACACATAATGGTTTTGGCATCATGTAAACATGCACATTAATTAAAAAAAATCTACAGCCAGCTACGATGGTGCAACGTTGAATGAATAGGGCACGATTCCTAACATTAAGGGGGGGTTGTCCAACTCGTGGGGGGCATTGGGAGTTTCCCATGTGTCGGCCACCCACTTAAACCTCTGATGTCTATTAGTTGGGAGTAGTTATGGCTGGGGAGTGGTGGGTGGCAGGACTGCCAATCTTTGCCCCATGAAAGCTCCACCATCAAGCTCGCTCTTCCTCATGCGGGGGGCAAAGGGAAAATTACCATTCTCTCCCAATCTTTCCACTCTGACTGCCAATCTTTGCCCCATGAAAGCTCCACCATCAAGCTCGCTCTTCCTCATGCGGGGGGCAAAGGGAAAATTATCATTCTCTCCCAATCTTTCCACTCTTCCACTCATGTTTTTGTTCTTCCTCCAATGATGATTCGTTCTAGTTATCCTCACGCAGAGAGAGATTCTGCTTCCTCTTGCACCGTTGGGGTTCTCCGTCGTGGTTTTGTCTCAGCCATCTCGCGCAGGCAGGGGTTTGCTCTATTCTTCCTTCTCTCGTCGATTGCTGGTCACAGGTCTATTCTTCCTCTCATTCTCACAAGGAATTTTTCTCCCTTCTCTAATTATAAAACTGTGTAATCCATTCATGCTCAGGGGCTATGGTTATGTGTGTTACCCTCACGGCTAATGGTCTACGTACATGTTCTCCCTTGTCCAGGATTGATAATAGGAATTCTCTCATGTTTGGGGACTTTTTAATGTCACCGCCACTTCATGGTTGAGCTAGAACTAGGGTTTTTCCCCCTGATTTGGCAGTTTGCTGCTGTTTCCCTCCATTGTTCATGGCTTGTTGTAGGTTTCCCCACGTTGTTTGTTGTCGTGAATGCAATCCTCTTTTAGTTTCTACTGAGTTGTTTTGGCCACGCTAGGGACACGAAAAACTCTGAAACATCTTGTTTGACCTGAGCTATGTTCACCTTTTCATTTGGGTTGTTGCCCTGTCGTCTTTGTTTTCTTCACAGAGCTGTGAACTTATTGTTTTACTGTGGTATGTAGTGGGTGGTCTTCGAAATTTTTAGAGTAGGATTAGAGGATGGGTATGCTTGAGAAACCTGGTGTTGGGAACTACTCATTCCTAATTAGACTGCTCTCCTTCTTCTCCACAACCCTTGAAGAGTATTGGAAAGGGAATTCACAGCCTCAGGGACTGCGGAGTAGAGAAAGGTTTGATTCCTGGTGTTGGGTGTGTAGATGTATTAGAAGTTAGGTTAGTTCTATTATGGGCACCCTTAGTTCTCCATTGAGACCACCAGCTTAGCATTGAGCCTTTCTTAGCTCGTTGACAGCCTCATAAACTCATCCGTGTTGACTTGGTTTTTTTGTGTACCTTGGCTACGTGTAAGCCTGCTTTGACCCTTACTCCTTAAGGAATCATGCCTAGCTTAGGGGTGGTAGTGTTGCTCATAGATTGATGAGCACACTGACCTATGGTTGGGTGGAACGTTGCAGCGACGTAGCTGGTTGCGGGATGAGTCCTTTTTAAGATGAGTATTCTTAACTATTTTGTCTCTGCATTTATATTACTAAATAATGAATATGATGAACACGTGGTATGCTTGAATGAATGTATGTTTTCTTCTGCTATGCATGTGAAGGTTTATGCGTCTTAGCATGTTTTATGTTTTAAGTATTTATTTCAGCACTATATGCATGTTCATCTTCATGGGGCTATTTTTCCATTATATGTTTGGTGATAGTAGCATCCTCTTCGTCGGTCAGAGGGTCGGGGACGTGAAATTAATGAAACTTCTTCATTAAGGTCAAAATAGGTAGATGGTTAGGTCTACTAGGGTAGGAAACTCTAAACATCCCTCCATGTTGGATTCCCTCGTATAATATGGTAGTTCTTTAGTTTTTTATGAGAATAGAGAAATTCAAAATTTCATTTAATCACTTATAAATAAGTGTGATGAGATCAATATTTTTCTCGAGTCGTTTTTACTCGGAAGTTATTAAATTATTTGTAGTAATCCCCAATGCTTACGAGATCCCATAGTCAATGATTAACATGGAGTTGCAAACTTAGTGCAATTCCAGAGCTCTTCGCTCAACACTAATGCTAGGATGTACTTGTACGATACACCTAGGGATACAATGGCCAAGGATCCGATGCTTCAGGGATTATGCCCAACACTTCCAATTATCTTTTCATGTGTTCCAGAGCTTCTCGCTCAACACAAACCATCTCATCAATCATGTGCTTCATGATCCACGCCCAACACAAACAAGCATATATATATATATATATATATATATATATATATATCATCACTAATTGGCTTACTCCCACTATATAAAACAAATCATCATGTTCATATGCAGTTGGGTCCTCGACCTAATATATCAAAATAAACTATCACGATAACATCATAATCAATAGGTTCATGCCTATAAGTGTTAGGTCAAAAAATAAGGATATTACACACAGTAATCATGTAAAAACCATATAATTACACAAAGGTTGCAGGATCGACTCTCGTGGGCGTTTATCCCCCAAATCGCAAACATTTAAGTATAAACCCTCATCACAGTAAACGACTGAGGATCAAATCATGTAGGGTCTATTAATAATTTACAAAACCATGCTATATTTCCTATATGTGAGCTGTAAACAAAACACAAACTCTCTACATAGAGGTCGAAAGACCCATTTTAATATACATGTTGTAATCTATTGGCCCATGACCTTTTACATATCTAACTCATTATAATAAATCAACAATTACAAAATATCATCACCCTTACAATGTTTACCAATAGCGATGATTGCTAGTCACACGGTTACACCACACACAACCCCCATATCATATTGTACAAACAAAATCATAAACAATAAATACGCTATCACAACTACGAGGGTGACAAACACCAATGCCATACGACATGGCCCCACACCATAACGATGTCACCCATTTTCATCCATACAACCAACACAAATCACGAATGCATTTTCACACAATCCACAAAACAACAACCATTGAAATTGACACAATATATATATATATATATATATATATATATATATATATATATAAACACTGTCTTTATAAAACCATTAAAAAGTTTACACAGTCGTTTACTTCTGGCCTTGCACCATTGCAAGAAATGGTGCTTCCCATTGGCATTATTATAACCTAAAATATTCATTTAAAAATACACATAGCATGTTGAAGGTTTACTGAGGCTCTCCTTGCTGCACAAAATCACCATTTAAATACATAACATACATTTAAATTTTCAGGCCCGAAAACATAAAAAACCCCAACAAACAAAACCCCAAGCCTATCAAATTTACAAAACGTAGAGTTCATGTAAGTTACAGTCAAACCCCCAACCCAAAATCCATCCATTGGAAACAGAATCAANAACATAAAAAACCCCAACAAACAAAACCCCAAGCCTATCAAATTTACAAAACGTAGAGTTCATGTAAGTTACAGTCAAACCCCCAACCCAAAATCCATCCATTGGAACCAGAATCAATCAAATCCAACCTACGCCGAGTGACAACTCAGTCTTAACCATGATACCACAAGAGGGGATAAGTAAATACTTGCATAGTAGGCTTACTGAAGGAGTATGGATTTGCCCATGGTTTTTCCCACGAGCTATGACCCACGCCTATACTCGCCACCCCTGCAAACCTCCAACAAAGTAGAGCCACAATGTGAGAAGTATGAATAATATCCATTTCCATATACATAGATTTTCTTAGTGACATTAGTAGTTATTGTATTTAGAATAGTATATTATCTCTATATATAAATCTTCTCTCTTTACATGGTGTACTTAGATAAATAATACATAGTATTTCTTATCTATTCTATTAAAAACCTTACACATTAAATCAAAGGGTTAAATTAGAATATACTTCATTTAAAATTATACTATGAAACTTTTACAAATACAGCCTAATATTTTCATTTTGGAATTAGTAAAAAAATCCCTAGATTCACAAGCTCTCTATTTAACAATATCATTATAACCTGAAAATACATGTTTTCTGCCAAACCGAGGATTAGAATTATAAGAATAATAAATAGCTACAAGTATTATCTAATATGTCCTAAAGGTCTATATATTCAATGTAATCAATTAGTATTTGTATAGCCGAAACGATTAATTTTTTTTCAAGAAAAGATAAACTAGGGTTTTAAAATTGTATAAACTAAAACACAATAAACCTAACCATTTTAAAAACCCATAATGGTTGGAAAAATAAAAGGAGGTATTTAACAATAAAACATTTATAATTTCTTATAGTTTCTAGTTAAAAGAAGTATATGACAAGTCATGGGATTGAGGCCTCCAAGGCTTTCTCCTTTTCTCATTGAATTATAAAAACACTAAAAAAACACATAGCAAAGCTCTTACATCTTGATAAATCTTGGAATTGATAGGAAAAAATAGTAAATACATATAACTAGATACTTGTCACGCACGAGCTAAAACAAAGTTTTAAATCTCACACGTTAATATTTAACTAACCATAAAATCAATTTAAATCATGTTGTAAATCTCTCTTAACCCAGCATTAAATATCCTCTTAACAGGTTGTAATTCTTTAGTTATGAGGTCCTGAATCTTTATGGACTAGATGAAACCTTTTAACAACCAACATATAAATTTTATGGAGTAAATTACCAAACTAGAATACAAACAAATTATCAGAAATTGTAAACAAAGTACAAAACATAACTAATTCATGTCATTGATACATAATCGAAATATCTTCTATACATTGAAGCGAAGCGAGTTAAACAATGTACAAGCTACGGATTGGAACCAAGGGATCTCAACAGAATTTGAACTCGAACAGACTCAACAAAAACATAAAATGTCTATAATTCCTTGAATTTCAGAAAGGATTATGCATTCAAAAGGAGTGTGAAACATTTAAATTGTATCTTTACGCCTCAAGGAAAAATTAATAAAGAAGTATACCATTGAAAAATGAAGGAGGTTTGTAACATCCAAAAATGAGTCCAAATCGTAAAGGAAATCAAAATTCTAGCTTTTCTTTCATGGATTTTCACAACATAGGCATCTTTGAACTGCACGATTTCCAAGGGCATGGGTCTTAGGAGGTACCCATGACCCAAGTTTGTTTTCCGTAGACCCAACTCCTTCAGTAAACCAACTTTTGAATTCCATGCCAAGAAAAAATACACAAAGGTCGAAATTCAATTTGTTATGGAATCCTTTTCCTTTACGGATTTTACACACAAAAGAAAAAAAGGAAATATATTTTAAAAAATAGTTAAAATTACCTTACCATGAGTTTGAATCAATCCACAACAATGAGGCTCGAGGTGACTATTAAACAAAGAACTCATGATTACATCATGACAAGAACATGAGTGGTTGACAAAATGCGTTGTTCTCCCACCGTGAAAGGGCCAAGAGGGGCCAAAGAGCCTTGGCTCTCATCATCTACACACAACGATAGGAATGAAAAAGATTTAAACCCGAGCTCTTTTCATTAGGGTTTAGATTTGGACAACATTTCCTTTGAAGGATCCACATGATGGCATTAAAANCATCTACACACAACGATAGGAATGAAAAAGATTTAAACCCGAGCTCTTTTCATTAGGGTTTAGATTTGGACAACATTTCCTTTGAAGGATCCACATGATGCCATTAAAACTCCCACCTTCCCCCATGTTAATGCAAATATTTACCCTTCGGCCTATAGTATTTTTTTAAATGTTCACATAGTTACATTGTAGTATTATGTTCCAATCCTTTTGGCTCATCTCCTAGCCTTGTTAGGTTTTCCTTGGTACTTTACCTTAGAATCTCACCTTTAGCTTTAGTTGTATAGAATTTACAAAGAGAAAATTCTTGACCTACTTTAACACCTACATAATCACAAGTAAAGAAATGCTTTAGCTTTAAGAAGCTAGTTAAGACCCATTGGCCTCGTAACCCTTATAATAAAGTAAGGTATAAAGGTAGAGGTCGTAAAAAATTATAAAAAAACATGACGATTCCATTCCCATGGTAAACGAGTTTAAGACTACAAATTATAACTTATGTTGAACTCTTACAACATATAAGAACTTCAAACTAAGTAAAGAGTGCAATCTAGTAGAGCTAAGTTTTCATGAACAATATTGTCATAAAGATACTATCGTAAGTGGGTTGTCTCAAATCAAATGGTTGAGCGCTTGTTATGAGCTACACTTTTGAATAGTTTTATTATTATAAAAGTTACTAGATTTTCCTTATAAGTTATGTTGTTACCTAGGATAAACTCTAAGTAATATATATACAATTTTTTTATGGATTTTGGGTGTAGTGTTTTTTATGGATTTTGGGTTGTTACACTATACCCAATGGGCTTACTCCTTCCAAATGTCTTAACTTAAATGTGTTATGTTCATTAATTTTATTTATAGTGTTATTTAAATTATTATTCTATTAATGTATTATTAATGTTATTACTAATGTTATTAATTTTACTCATAATTTTGATAATTATATTATTGTTGTTATTATTAATTTTGTTATTAATATTCTTATTAATATCATTAATTATAATATTACTATTTTCATTATAATATTATATATTATTAATTATTTTATTTAATATAATAATTATAAATTATTTTAATATAAATATATCCAAAATTCTTATACAAATAAGACAAAGTAAAGAAGTTTAAATATTTGAAGTAATATTGATTTTAAAGTTAATTGAATTAAGTTCTTGAAATGAGAAATAAGAATTTACAAGGTTAAGAAACTAAACCAAGTTCACTCCTTTAAGAGCTTTATGTTCATTTATTCAATATTTTTAAAGAGGTTATATTAGGTTTTCTTTAAAGAATTTATATTACTTTAATTATATATATCTATGTGTGTGTGTGTGTGAGGGGGGGACGAGCAATATGGAAACGGCCACTACTTACTTGACATGAGGTTTATGGGTCCAATCTCATGAGTAACCCCAAGCATGGAGCATGGGTAGATCAAGTAATTTTGGAAAGAAATTTACACGTTTATAATTTTTATATATACATTACAATTAATCTGTATAATAAACCTTTGAGATAAAATTAATAAAACATATACTTTATTATATGTCTCTAATAAAAATTATGTAGCGATTCCTTCCCTCATCAAGTAAAGTGATTAAGAGATATAAATATTATTTCAAGTGGAAGCCAATTTTTTTGCATCTAATTAGATGCAAATGCTTGTTGTGAATAACAAGAGCTACATAATTTGAACCAACATTACTTTCAGAGAAAGATAGGTATCTCAAGGAGGTGGATGAGGCCTACAACTTTATTTGCATGCCAATATTGTCCATAGAATTGTTCTTTTACAATGAATATTGTACCACTCTAGATGATATTTTGATAAAGTAGGAACATTTCTTCGGAAGGAACACAGCCTATAACAAATCTCATTACCTGCTTCTAAGTCTTTGTATAGTACACATGCCTTTGCAAATTTTCCATTGTCTACCTCGCACCAAAATGTCTAGCAATCCTAAAAGTGTGAAATTATCTCATTAGTGGAATTCTTTGATATTGTGGAATTCAAAACTTGTCCATCTTGTGTGGTATCCCATCACTGAGGTGACATTCACTTCCTTCCATGAAAGTGAGTATTCCCTCCTTTAGTTTCTTATATACTCCTTCTAATCTTCATCTCCCTAATAGCCATCATTAAACAAATCATCGATGAGAGGATTAAGATACATTATCACAGAAATTGCTACAATATTCTTTGGTAGAGGTTATGAAAGCATTTTTGCTAGCTCACTTGTAGCTCATTTCTTGTACTTCAATATATGGGGTTTTTACAAGAATTCCAAACACTTGTAATGTCTCATTTGTTGCATATTCCTTGGACTTGGAAGGTAATAAAGAGGTTGATAATTGGTTCTTATGATGATTTATTTCCTTAAGAGGTAGTGTTTCCTCTTATTTAGCACGTGCATAATAAAAAATAATTCTATCATAAGTGGGGTTTTCACGTATTACTACATAAAAAAAACTTTGAATAGAAACATATTGATTTTCCTCTTTGCATAAACATATTCAATAATACATATACTTTAGCACATGTATCTAGTTCAAATGATCATTGTAAATTAGGCATGATGACGACCAAAGCATCAATGATCTAATTTCTCATTTTTGTGAATTTCCCCATTGAAATCTCTTTCCCATGGTTCTAATGGCATGTAATCATGCTCATACTACTTAAAAGTTTGAAATAAACTTCCTTAAGTATTGAAATGCTCCCATAATACTCCTAACCTCTATTAAGATTGTGGGAATAAAATATTTATGGATGATTGCAATCTTGTTCAAATATACTCTCGAATATCCTCCATCCATCATATAACTAAGATAAATCAATGGAAATAGTTAAGCACACAAGAGGAATTTGATGAGGGCATACCTAATGTGAATTGTTGAGATTTAAGTATGCAAGTGAGGTTGCTAAGTTACAGAGAATATTGTGTAGGCTTCTCCATAACATCTTCGTCCTCGTGGTGGTTCATTGAAGAGGATCGGGGGTCTTAAAGAAACTAATCTTGGCCGCTTTCAGGAAGGAAACAGTTTAGAGGAACTAAATTNCTTCTCCATAACATCTTCGTCCTCGTGGTGGTTCATTGAAGAGGATCGGGGGTCTTAAAGAAACTAATCTTGGCCGCTTTCAGGAAGGAAACAGTTTAGAGGAACTAGATTCTTTGAGTGTTTTTCCCCTTCCACAGTTAGCAGGTTCTAAGTTGTCTTTCTTATGAATCTTAAGTTCATTTTATGTTTAATCTATAGAATTCTATGAATGTTAAAGTTTCCAAAGTTGTTATCTATTTGCTGCGTTAAAGTAGGATAATATTCTATTGACCATAGATTATCAATGCTACCATGTACATACAGTTTCTTATTGAAATTAGTAGTTATTGTATTTAGAATAGTATCGTATCTCTCTATATAATTATTCTCTGTTTACATGGTGTAATTAGACAAATACTAATNATACAGTTTCTTATTGAAATTAGTAGTTATTGTATTTAGAATAGTATCGTATCTCTCTATATAATTATTCTCTGTTTACATGGTGTAATTAGACAAATAATAATTAGCATTTCTTATTTATTCTATTAAAAACCTTACACATTAAATCAAAGGGTTAAATCAGTATATACATTCGTATAAAATTATATTATGAAACTTTTACAATTACGGCATAATATTTTCATTTCGAAATTAGTAAAAGAATGTGTATATTCACAAGCTCTCTATTTAACAATATCATTATAACCTCAAAATACATGCTTTCTCCCAAAAAACACATCTAGGTCAGGATTATAAGAATAATAAATATCTACAAGTATCAGCTAATACACCTATTCAAAGTTAGTATCTGTATAGTCGAAAGGATTAAACAATTTTCAATAAAAGATAAACTAGAGTTTTAAAATTGTATAAAATAAGAAACAATAAACCTAACCATTTTAAAAACCCACAATTGTTGGAAAGATAAACTCATGTCTTTAACAATAAAACATTTATATTTTGTTATAGTTTCTAGTTAAAAGAACTATACGAGAGGTGGCGAGATATATGACTCCAAGGATTTCTCCTTTCCTCATTAAATTATAAAAAAGTTAAAAGAACACATAGTGAAGCTCTTACACCTTGATAAATCTCAGTATCGATAGGAAAGAACAATAAATACATAGAACTAGATACTTATCATGCACGAGCTAAAACAAAGTTTTAAATCACACACCTTAATATAACCAAGCATAAAATCAATTTAAAGCATGTCGTATATCTCTCTTAACACAGAGTAAAATCTTCTCCTAACACGTCGTAATTCTTTATTTACGAGGTGGTCAATATTTATGGACTTGAGGAATCCTTTCAACAACCAACATATAAATTTTAAGGAGTAAATTACCAAACTAGAATACAAGCAAATTATCGGAAATAGTAAACAAAGTACAGAAAATAAATAATTCATGTCATTGATACATAATAGAAATATCTTTTCTACAGAGAAGCAAAGTGAGTTAAACAAGGTACAAGCTACATATTGGAATCGAGGGCATCTCAACATAATTTGACCTCAAATAGAAAACAAAAACATGAAATGGCTATAATTCCTTAAATTTGACAAAGGAAGCTTCATTCAAAAGGAGTGTGAAACATTTTATCTATATCTTTACGCCGCAAGGAAAAATTAACAAAGAAGTATTCCATCGAAAAATTAAGGAGGTGTGTATCTTTTCTTTCATGAATTTTCACACCATAGGCATCTTTGAACTGCAAGGTCTCCAAGGGCATCGGTCTTACGAGGTACCCTCTACCCAGATTGGTTTTTCGTAGACCCAAATCATTTAGTAAACTAGCTTTTGAATCCATTCCAATAAAAAATAGAGGGAGGTCAATATTCAATTTGTTATGGCATCCTTTTCCTTTACTGATTTTACACACAAAAGAAAAAAAATGAAATATATTTTAAAAAACAGTAAAAATTACCTCACCGTGAGTTTGAATCAATCCACAACAATGAGACTTGAGGTGATTGCGAAATGAAGAACTCGTGATTATATCATGAGACAAGAACATGAGTGGTTGACAAAAAGTGTTGTTCTCCCACCTTGAAAGGGCCAAGAGTGTCCAAAGAGCCATGGCTCTCCTCATCTACACACAACTAATGGAATCCAAAAGCTCTAAACCTGAGCTCTTTTCTTTAGGGTTTAGAGTTGGACATCATTTCTTTTGAAGGATCCATGTGATGGCATTAAAACTCCCACCTCCCCCCACGTTAATGCAAATATTTACCCTTCAGCCTATAGTTTTTTTTTAACTTTTCAAAATTATGAAAAATGTATTAAAAGCTTATACCTATACTATAACGTTCACATAGTTACATTGTAGTATTATGTTCCTATCCTTTTGGCTCATATCCTATCCTTGTTAGGTTTCGCTTTGTACTTTACCTTAGAATCTCACCTTTAGCTTTAGTTGTAAAGGATTTACAAAGAGCAAATTCTCGAGCTACTTTAACACATACATAATCACAAGTAAATAAATTCTTTAGCTTTAAGAAGCTAGGTAAGACCCATTGGCCTTGTAACCCTTGTATTGAAGCAAGGTATGAAGGTAGAGGAACTAAAACATTATAGAAAACATCACCATTCCATTCCCATGGTAAAGGAGTTTAAGACTAAAAATTATAACTTATGCCTAAGTGTTGCAACACATAAGAACTTCAAACTAACTAAAGAGTGCAATCTAGTAGAGCTAAGTTTTCATGAACAATATTGTCGTGAAGATACTATCGTAAGTGTGTTCTAGTAAATCAAATGGTTGAGTGCTTGTTATGAACTACACCTTTGAATAGTTTTATTATTATAGAAGTTACTAATTTTTCCTTCTAAGCTATGTTGTTACCTAGGATAAACCCTAAGTAATATATATACATTTTTTTATGGATTTTGGGTTGTTACACTACACCCCATGGGCTTAATCCTTCCAAATGCCTTAAGTTAAATGTGTTATGTTCATTAATTTTATTGATTTAATGTTATTTAAATTATCATTGTATTAATGTATTATTAATGTTAATACTAATGTTATTAATTTTATTGATAATTTTGGTAATTATATTATTGTTGTTCTTATTAATTTTGTTATTAATATTATTATTAATATTATTAATTATAATATTACTATTTTCATTATAATATTATATATTATTAATTATTTTATTTAATATAATAATTATAAATTATTTTAATATAAATATATCCAAAATTCTTATACAAATAAGACAAAGTAAAGAAGTTTAAATACTTGAAGTAATATTCATTTTAAAGTTAATTGAATTAAGTTCTTGAAATGAGAAAGGAGAATTGAAAAGGTTAACAAACTAAAGCAAATTCACTCCTTTACGAGCTTTATTTTCAATTATTCAATATCTTTAATGAGGTCTAATTACTTTTTTTTTAAAGAATTTATATTACTTTAATTTTATATGTTTGTGTGTAGTGGAGGGAATGAGCAATATGGAAAGGGCCACTAGTTGTTTGACATGAGGTTTAGGGGTCCAATCTCATGAGTAACCCCAAGCATGGAGCATGGGTAGATCAAGGAATTTTGAAAATAAATTTACAAGTTTATAATTTTTGTATATACATTACAATTAATCTTTATAAAAAACATTTAAGATAAAATTAATAAAACATATACTTAATTACAATTAATCTTTATAAAAAACCTTTGAGATAAACTTAATAAAACATATACTTAATTACAATTAATCTTCATAAAAAACCTTTGAGATAAAATTAATAAAACATATACTTAATTATATGTCTCTAATAAAAATTATGTAGGAATTCCTTCTTCCTTTATCAAGTAAAGTGATTAAGAGATAAAACTATTAGTTCAAGTGGAAGCCAATTTTTTTGCATTAAATTAGATGAAAATGCTTGTTGTGAATAACAAGAGCTACATAATTTGAACCAACATTACCTTTAGAGAAAGATAGGTATGGCAATGAGATGGATGAGGCCTACAACTTTATTTGCATGCCAATATTTTCCATAGAGTTGTTCTTTTACATTGAATATTGTACCACTCTAGATGATATTTTGACAAAGTAGGAATATCTCTTTGGGAGGAACACAACCTATAACAAATCTCACTACTTGCTTCTAATTATTTGTATAGTACACATGCCTTTGCAAATTTTCCATTGTCTACATAACACCAAAATTTCTAGCAATCCTAAAAGTGTGAAATTCTATCATTAGTGGAATTATTCGATATTGTGTAATGCACAAATTGTCCAACTTGTATGGTATCCCATCACTGAGGTGATATTCACTTATTTCCATGAAAGTGAGTAGTCCCTCCTTTAGATGTTTATATACTCCTTCAAAATATTCATCTCCCTCATATCCTTCACTAAACAAATCATGAATGAAAGGACTAAGCTACATTATCACACCAATTGCTACAATATTCTTTAGTAGGGGTCATGAAAGCATTTGAACTAGCTCATTTGTAGCTCATTTCTTGTACTTAAATATATGGGTTTTTTCGAAGAATTCCAACCACTTGTAATGTCTCATTTGTTGCATCTTCCTTGCACTTGGAAGGTACTAAAGGGGTTGATGATTCATGTTTATGATGATATATTGCCTTAAGAGGTAGTGTTTCCACTTTTTTAGCACTTGCATAATAAAAACTAACTCTATCATAAGTTGGGTTTTCATGTATTACTCCATCAAAAAACTTTGAATAGCAACACATTGATTTTCCTCTTTGGTAAGCATCTTCCATAATACATATACTTTAGCACATGTCTCTAGTTCAAATGAGCATTGCAAATTAGCCATGATGAAGACCAAAGCATCAATGATCTAATTGCTCATTTTTTTCACTTGTCCCATTGAAAGCTCTTTCCCATGGTGCTCATGGCATGTAATGGTGCTGATACTACTTAAAAGTAAACTTCCTTAAGTAATGAAATGGTCCCATAATACTCCTAACCTCTATTAATATTGTGGGAATAAACTATTGATGGATGATTGCAATCTTGTCCAAATATACTCTCAAATCTCCTCCATCCATCATATAACTAAAATAAATTAATGGAATAGGCCATTCATTAATGCTTACAATATTCTTGGTCAAATATACTCTCAACTTCCCTCCATGGATCATGTGATCAAGATTAATCAATAACTCTTAAGTATTTAAATTCTCCCATAATACTCCTAACCTCTATTAATATTGTGAGAATAAACTATTGATGAATGATAGCAATCTTGTTCAAATATACTCTCAAATGTCCTCCATCCATCATATAACTAAGATAAATCAATGGAATAGGCCATTGATTAATGCTTACAATATTGTTATTCAAATATACTTTCAACTCTCCTCCGTTGATAATGTGACCAAGATTAATCAATGACTCTTTGAACTCATATTTGGTCAAATCCACAATAAATTAATTATTCTGTGGACTCTCTGATACCTAATGAAGCCCACATGTGCTTTGTTCCTTATATTTTGTTTTGGAGTTTTTATATGATCTAGGGATATTAATAATTCAATTCACATGCATTGTTAGGCATGTCATGTCAAACATTGTATTATCAAAATAGTATAGGAGCATATCAAATAATACACTTTGCGGAGACACCACATTATATCAGATTTGAGGTTGATGTATTTGTGTGGAGACTGCTGGCCATGGAGGACGTCATTGGCAGAAAATATGAGGAGCGGTTCATATGGCGAGGTATATCATGGAAGAGATTTACAAATAGGAGAGAGGGTTGCTATTAAGATGGAAAGCGTGGACGTAAGGCACCCATGCTTGTATCATGAATATACAGTCTATGGAGCTATTCCCCATACAACTGGTATTCCAAAGGTTAGATGGATTGGGACAGGAAGAGGCCATAACATTCTAGTTATGAATCGTCTAGGCCCAACCATGGGAGAGTTATTTAGGTTTTGTGGGAATAAATTCTCACTTAATACCGTGTTAATGTTAGCTGATCAGTTGACTGAGAGGATTGAACATATACATGCAAGTGGCATTTTGCATAGAGAGTTTAAACCTGGGAATTTTCTTATTGAAATCGGTGAAAAATCAAAAGTGGTCCACATGGTTGAATTTTCCCTCATATTCCCAAAGCAACCAAAGGTTTAACTAGAACTGCACCCTATGCGAGTATCAGGAATCACAATTGTGTTGAGCAAAGCCAAAGGGATGATATGGAGTCCCTTGGATATGTTCTTCTGTACTTCTTAATGGGAAGACTTCCTTGGCAGGGTGTGAGTTACGATGAATACCCTGAAAAGATATGTCAAAAATAGATGGCTACTTCTATCGAATATCTATGCAACTCCCATCCCGGGGAGTTTGCATCCTACTTTCGCTACTGCTAGTCTCTAAGATTTCAGTAGATGCCAGATTATGCATATTTCAAGAGGTTGTTCCATGATTTGTTTGTNCTCCCATCCCGGGGAGTTTGCATCCTACTTTCGCTACTGCTAGTCTCTAAGATTTCAGTAGATGCCAGATTATGCATATTTCAAGAGGTTGTTCCATGATTTGTTTTTTCATAAAGGTTTTCAGTATGATAATATGTTTGATTCTACCATCTTAGCCGAAGAAAAAAAGGTAGCACAATTAAGTTCTAGGGTTGTCCCACTGCTGCTGGTACCACCATGAGCTATTGACACCAAGGATGACCATGGGATTGTAAATATGCAGAAGAGGGAGAAAGTACTTTAGAGTGTAAAATTGGATTTTTTATTTATTTGATAGATCAAAGGGATGATATGGAGTCCCTTGGATATGTTCTTCTATACTGCTTAATGGGAAGCCTTCCTTGACACTGTTTGAGTTACCATGAAAGGCATGAAAAGATAAGTCAGAAAAAATGGCTACTTTTATCTAATCTCTGTGCAACTCTCATCCTCAGAACTTTATGAAGAATTTATTATAGTATAAAATTGGATTTTTATGAAGCAATCTATTAGAATGTAAAATTGGATCTTTTTCTGTATTTGATAGATCAAAGTTTAAAATGAATATATTGTGATTTAATAGATTTTAGTAAAAGAACAAAGTTGAAATTTTTAAAACACCAAAAAAAACAGCTGAGATTTGATATTTAAGCATGAGGAGCAGTAGAGTATCATATTCCAGAAATTTGATTTAGCTAAGAGGATAAAGTTATTACAACTATTTTAACATTAATGGGTTATAACCATGAAATATGTAGGATCAAAAATTCAAAAATTCTTTTTAGTTTCCAAGAATTAATGGTGTTAAAATTGCATATATAAATTCTTAAGTTGCAGATGTCGAAACAATAATTACATCTATAATAGTGTTAAGCTATGTAGTCACGGAGATGTGGGTTTACATTGATTTACAATGAATGTTTTTATGGTTTTGTGTTGAGAACTCATGAAACATAAGAGTACCAAATGTGCACATAAAAAAAATACATATGTATTTAATAATGAGAAATACACTCACAACAAAAGAGCCATATATTTGGCCATTTGCAATTTTTGAGTATTACAAGTAGGTGTTTAAAATAAGATTTCAAATCTACCTTCTTCACGTGTTCAAGCTCCATGGTACAATGATTGATCAAATTTTATGTAACTTAAATCCTTCCAAGTGATATCAACTAAGTCTATAATTTATCAAATATTATGTTTCAAATTTTCAATTTGAATGTTCATTGTTCAAATAATCATTGAATTTATAATTA
>LPNX010465800.1:870480-917980 GCA_001517045.1 Pseudotsuga menziesii | reverse complement strand
TTGCTAAATTCCACAATGTCATATGCATTGACATATATTGATGTAACAAAAAAAAATGAAAACATCATGCATCCAACTCAATGCTGATGGAAATGCAAGACAGTAAGCAATCATTCCCGATCTTTCAGTAATCTCAAATGACCCTACAAATTGCAGCAAAAACTTGGATCCCTTGTCAAATTTGATGGAGCTCTTCTGCAGAATCACCCACAAGAAAACTCTATCCCAAACCTAATAGCTTTGATTTATCCTATGCGCATTGATATAAATTTTCTATTGATCCTGAAGCACATCCTTGCTCACATGGATGGCATTTTTTCTTCCATTTCTTTCATCATATCTGGACCTACCAAGACTCTATCTTCCAAATGATCCCCACTCAATGGTTTTTGACATGGCTGACCATAGAAAAACTCAAATGGTGCCATCTGAATAGAGCTATGGTATCTATTATTGTAGGCAAATTCTATCAATGGTAAGTACTCTTCCCAATGGTTATGTTGATCCATGATGTACATGTGTACCATGTCTTCTAGGACTTGGTTAACCCTATTAGTATGACCATCTGTTTCAGGATCATACGCGGTGTTGAAATTCAGTTGGGTACCTAAAGCTTCCTAGAAAATTGTCCAAAATCTCCCTCTAAAGTGTGTGATTTTTGTTAATGTGTCTACTACCATGAACAAAGAATCATGCCTCCTAGAGGTTATCAAAAACCCAACGATAAAGTATATAGATATTACCTCGCACTTAGACTCAAGGATGGCGTGGGGCTGTAAAATTTCCCTTGGATGGCAATGCTCAGCCTTCACAAGTTGACAATCTAGGGATCTTTCCATGAATTCTACCACATCCTTCTTCATACCATTTGATAAAAAAATGGCTTTATATCTTCATTCATCTTCATCACCCCTCGGTTGTCCATATACACCTCTCGATGGGCCTTTCATAGGATGAAATTTTGGACCTCCTTATTTATTGAAATGTACATACGTTTGTTGTATCTCATTAATCCATCATTTTTTGATTATGTATCCTACATACTTAAGGACTTCGACTGCTGCCCCTTTTATTCTCTCCTCGACTTCATTGTACTAATTACTTTCTTCTAGTTGCATCTTAAGTACATTCTCCTATAAATGTTTTGTAAGCAACAATACCGAGAATATATGAGGTCGTCGAATCAATGCATCTTCTACCTTATTCATCATCTTGTTGATGTACGAGATGTCAAAATCGTACTCACTCAACATATCTAACCACTTCTTGTTCCTCACATTGAGTTTAGTTCACTCTGAGTAAAAATATACTGCAGCCCATGGTTGTTTGTCTTTAATTCAAGATTTCTACGGACCAAATAGCATCTCCAAAGTCTCAAAGCATATACCACTGTTGCAAGTTCTGGGACATGTGTCACATAATTATCCTCATGCGGTCTAAGTTTCCTATAACCCTCAGAAATTGGCCTAACTTCCTTCATTAATACTTCCCCCAACCCTTCTTTATACAAAAAATTCTTTGTTCATGTCCGGTACTTTCAAAATTAGGGTTGTCGTTACTAATTCCTCAAGTTTTACGAATTCTTTCTCACACTGTTTGGACCATACAAATTTCTTGTTCTTTTTTTTTCAGTTCATTTATGGATCCTACAATCATAAAAAATCCTTCCACAAATCTTTGGTAATATCCTGATAGTCCCATGAAGCTCCGCACTTTGTGAAAATATTCCGGTGTTGACCATGCCAATATTGCCTCAATCTTGCGTGGATCGACTGCTATGGTGTTACCTAAGATGAAATGTCCTAGATAATGAATCTTTGTTTAGAAGAATGAGCATTTGGATAATTTTGCATAAATCTTATTCTCTGTAAGACATATTAGAACCATATTCAAGTGTTCTTCATGATCATCGACATTCTTTGAATAAATCAAAATGTCATCCAGGAACACTTGGACGAATTTGTCCAATACTTCCGAAATATGCCATTCATTAGGTTCATAAAGACACCTGGCACATTCAATAATCCAAATGGTACAACAAAAAACTCGAAGTGGCCACACCTCATCTTAAATGTTGTCTTGGGAATGTCTTCTTCTCTTATCCTCAACTGATGGTATCCAGACCTCAAATCTATTTTTGAAAATAATGTCACCCCCTTCATTTGATCAAATAGATAATCTATCAGTGGAAAAGGGTATTGATTCATGATAGTGGCCTTATTCAATTGTTGATATTCGATACATAGTCTCCATGACCCATCATTCTTTTTGACAAATATCACTGGCACTCCACACGACGATATACTAGGCCTGATGAATCTTAGATCCAACATTTCTTGAATTTGTATTTGCAACTCATGCAACTCAGGTGTGATCATGTAGTAAGGAGTCCTAGCTATTGGTTGAGTTCTTGGATTGAGCTCAATGGCGATTTCACTTCCTTCCTTGGTGTTAGTCCCAAAATTTCCTCTGGGAACACATCGGTGAACTGCGACAATATAGGATGTTGACTTACATTTATTGTATCAGATGTTTCATTCATAGTTGTCACTGCATATAACCGACATTCCTTATGCATGCTTTTATTTAGTTGCAATGCAGAGATCAATTTTAGAGACACTCCTCTCTTGGTACCTTCTAGTATCTACTTATTCCCAGAGTCATATTTAAGCGTCAAATTCTTCACCTTGCAATGTCCAACTGTTGAATTCACCTCTAGCCAATCCATTCCTACTATGATTCCGTAGGATCATAATGAGGCGGTGTAGAGGGAAAATTTTGTAACATAAATCCCTAGATCTAACTCACAGTCTCGGACTAACAACCCATTCCCTCGGATTATTTCGGATGACAATTAGACTACTTCAAATTTCTGTTTCTCGATTTCCATCATTCAACTTCTAGTCACCGCTTTAAGTTTCCAACCTCATACCTATGGTTTCCAGCCTCGCGAATTGATGTTATGCTTGCTTATTTTTCACCCCTGCATGAATCCGATGAGCCTACCCTATGTTACCCATTGTAGTCAGGTAATGCCCCTAATTCACCCCTCTATGTATATGTGTACAATTCTTCTGTCGATGGGGTCCTCCTCATGTCGAACATGATCCTCCTGGAGGTGCTCCCTACTGAAACTACTGAGCAAGACCGCCATTGTCTTGTTCTCGTTGCACAACTGGGATGTTTCCCCATGGAAAATTCTTCGGATCTCATGCCTCATATGGAGCTCTCAACCCACCATTTCCATGTCTCTAATTCCCATCCTAAGATTTGGGTAAGGGTATCTACGCCCTGTCCCCGACCTCGGGGCACTCATAGGTTGTACCCTAGGCTTCCAATCACTCTGTCCCATAGGTTGAGGTTGTTGTTGTGGACTGCCTCCATTAAATTATTTCTCTATTATTAGTGCTCGTTGTATGACCTCATGTAGTGTGCACAGAATCAAAATGCGCACTTTAGAATGAATGTTGTTGTGTAGGTCAGAAATAAATTTGTTCACCCTTAGTTTCTTGCTACTCAAAGGTGGTGCATACCACATAAGTTCCATGAATATTTCCTCATACGTAGGTACGGATGAAATTCCCTACTTTAGTGCATTGAAGTAATTTAATTGTCCTTCCAAAAAATTTTCTGACATGTACCATTTGAAAAAATATTCCACAAATAGTTCCCATGACACTTCAGCAAGCTCTAATCCTAGATGCAACAAAACCCTCTTCCACCATAATAGGGAATTCCCCTTCAGTTTCAGAATTTCCATACACAACTTCATGTTTGAGGAGTAGGTGCGCAACACAAAGCACATTGTTATGTTTTCCAACCATGCCTATGCAACCGTGTCTCCCAAGGAACCATGAAATTCTGAGAACTAGACTTTTTCCAAATCTCATTGTGTCGACTTAAGTAGAGGTACTGGGGCTGCTACTGTTGGATCCAGGCCTCCTTGTCCAACTTTTTCCAATCGAGTAACCAGTGCGTTCGTCATTAACTAGAATTAGTGTACCATATTCATCACTTCACCTACAGGTATGCTAGCTTCCTCATTCTCTCGAGGTTGTACTAGAGGTGGTTAAGGAGTGTGCGCACTACGTGTTTCGACTCCGCAAGTCTTTCCTACCCTTCCTCTTCTTCCTCCTCTCATTCCTGAATCCATCCTATTATTTTCACAAAGACCCAAGCATAAATAACCAAACCAGGATTTATGTTGCATACATCACTATATCATAATAATTACAACATACAGAATGATGTCGAGCATAAGCCCAACTGTGGAACCTCGCTCTGATACCATATATAATATCCTCTGGAGTAAACACTAAATTTTTGGAACACCAAATCATGTAATAACATGGTTAAAGAAGAACCTTGTGGCAGTTACAACTTTGTAGTCAAAGGTAGCCATGGATTTTTCCCATTTTGTGAAGTTATCAACTGCAACAATGATGTATTCTTGGCCTTGAGTGGATGTTGGGTGGCACTCAAAATTTTTTGGATAGAGTCCAAGAATTTCAGCATAAGACCATGAAAATATGTCTTGAAATTCTTTGAAGAGGGTGGTGAAATAGCTAATCTCCTACGGGGAACATGAGGGACCAATGGAAGTGTTTTCAACTACCTTGGGAGTGGTGTAGATGACAATTTGAGCACTTAGATAGATGTTAGACAAATTTCCTTCTTCAAAAGCATTCAGAGTGGGAATAGGATTCTTGAACAAGTCGACATGCTTTGGTTGGTAAGAAGTGTTTTGATTCAATTGTGTATTGTTGGTATATCACCAGGGATGTAAATTACAGTCGATGATGGAGGCTATGCCAAGGGGGGGATTCTAATCTCATTACCTCCATTATATCCTAATATATAAGTGTTACAGAGAGAAATTCCTATGGCTTGTGGTACCACAACAGACAACTTGACTCCATAAATCAATCCTTTCCAATAAGCAATAGAAATTAAATATCTAAGACTAAAGGATCAGACCTCGTACCTCATTCCGAACGGTTGAAGTAGATCCCCGTTGAGCTTTACAACTTCAGCTTGAATTGATAAATCACTTCCTCAACAACAAGTAAACAAGACAATCATACTATATATATTGGTGTTAGATCTATACTAGCATATATAATCAACAATGTATAAGCATTTCAAATCATCCATGGATAAAATATTCATTCAAACATACATTATTGTATAGGAAAATATATTTCTATTAATATAAAATCAGAGATTACAATGGATACAACCTCTATCAACACATCTGCAAATCGGAGAAACTGAATCCCCCACTTGGGCCTCCACCACCTCAATCCTCCATTTCTCGATAGAAAGCTCACAAGCAAAAGGCAAGCTTGGGAAGAACACAAAAGTGCTCCAAGGGACAAAGGGATGCAGACTCAAGCACAAGTTCCACCAACATTGCACTATAGTTTCTTTGCTCTCAATTCTCTCTTAAGCCTTCAATGTACCAAAGAGTTCCTTATATAGATTTTCAAAGGGGTAATGAAAGGTCGAATCCGAGCGATCTCAAGGCATATGGAAGGCCAGGAGTCAAGTGAGTCGGATCCATGTCAAGGAAAACTTCAAAAGGATTTGGATTATGCACACATCCCGATGTACACAGTTTTAGGGGTCAAACACATGTATATACGTGATTAGAGGTTTAAAAGTCACATGTATTAATTTTCACATGCTTTTAGGGATGGTCAAGGAAACATCGAACGACAAAAAATGGTCCAAGGGGTCTAAGGAGTCTGCAGGGGGACAGGGGAAGGCCATACAAGTGTGATTCACCTAGTGTGGTAAAATCAACTATAACAGATGCCCCCTAATGTGTGAGGTCAGAGGGGTCATACGATGGCTGAAATACATTATAAGTCCATCCCGGAAGTGGAGTGATGAAGGATCTCAAATGTAAGACTAGCTACCCAATCAACATATTACATTGATATAACTCTGCACATACTGCAAATACATATAGCAGTCCCAGATACATAAGAGTACAATGGCCATGAATAGGCATGATACAAGATATCACATAAGTGGTCATTGCCACGTACAATATACATAGATCAGAATCTCCATGATGAGTATATACCAAGGACCATGATCTCCATAATGACTGAAGATATATAATGGATCAACATCTCCATAATGGCTGGAAATGTCTGACATATACTAGAATCAAGTCACGAGAGCTGAAATTTCATGAACACTGGCACGATAAAGGAGGTAGCATATAAGAGATGCCACCAATTTGGAAGTTCTTCTACACAAACTGCTACGAGTACCTATCCTACTATGTGAATAGAGGTGTCGAGGTCAAACATAGTAATCCATCGTTTGATTACCGGTCGTTGATGTATACCGTTAACAGACACGAGATCACCCACCGATAATGAAAATGGGAATCAAGGTACTAGAGTGCAAACTAACAAGTGTGAATAAATGTGTTGAGGTCAAACACTTGAGAGGATCCATTAATTAAGGGACATTGATGTATTCCCAAATACTATCGATGGCGAGAGAACTTGCCACTGATGACTACAAGTCTCAAGGCACTCAAAAATGAATCTAGATTCCAATCCTTGAATAAATGATCTGAAGTCGATGTGATGAAATACGCTGGAAGGAGGGAATTAAGGCATCCCCCATTATCCAGCATGAGGTACTCAGCAAATCTATATAGTTTGGAAGGACTTGATCATAAAGTGCACGAACCAGTAACTATACCGGGAATGGCTGACATGCAAAGCCAAGATAACTGAGGAATGGCCGACTCATGTTTCAACTTCCTTCAAACAAGAGCATTACGGTGAATGGTGACTGAATAAAGGCAGCATAGACTCGATATATGAAAACTGGGACATCTCTGTGAGACATGAGGCATTGACAGAGGATCCATGGGGATTGGAAGCTTAACTAGTTGGTGGAGATAAACTCAAATAAACGAGTACAAATCCTAAAGTCAAACTATAAACCCAACCAATGGATGTGATATACAGTGTTCTATTCGAAGGTGACATGACTTGACAGTTGCCAAAGATAACATCTTTCCTTGTCTGCCTTTTTGGTTTTTTGATTTTTTTGGACTTTTTCAAATATTTAAAAATCTTGAAAAAGAATAAAACTGCTTTATAGTTACAGACTAGGAGGAGATGAGTGTCATAGGAACAAACAAACTAGTTCCAAGCAGTGGAACATACCTATGCTCAATGCAAGGATACATGTGTAGGATAGTGACACTCAGGGGAAAATCCCCTCCTGGTAAAAAGGGAATCAAGCTCCAAAGGATATATAAAATGGCTCTGCATGGCTAGACATGAGACAAGATCGAACTATATGGTTAAAACTCAATGTTAGAGAAGCCGACATAAAGCTCAATAAGGCAGGCATAGATCATGATAATGCAATTACAACTTGACATAAGGGAGTCATGAGGGAAATAGGCTAGCAAAATATCAAGAGGAGTATGAGGCTCTTGTGAAATGTCATGGCAATACTACACAATGGACTCCCACACCCTAAAGGACAAAATATCAGCATGGGCACCAAATGCAAATAAGGCGCTAACTAGGGTACCCATGTAAGTTCAAGCTCTACCACTCATATCATGCCACTTCTAAAACAACAAGAAGGTTCTGTGACATAATAGATTGGGTTCATACCTAAGGCTATAATGAAACGGTCATAAGGTCATGCAAAATGCAAATGGTGATGAAACCTAACCTATAT
Source organism: Pseudotsuga menziesii (assembly GCA_001517045.1). Lineage (NCBI taxonomy): Eukaryota > Viridiplantae > Streptophyta > Pinopsida > Pinales > Pinaceae > Pseudotsuga > Pseudotsuga menziesii. The sequence goes on along the minus strand of LPNX010465800.1, from coordinate 910,252 downwards.
GCTAGTTTAGACATGATACCTGAGATCGGCACGAACGGGTCAATCCAACGGCTGAAACGCCACTCAAAAAGGTCTCCTACATCATAAATTAGGTGAAAGTGTTAGAATAATCAACCCGTAGTTAGCTACCTTAGACATTAATTAATCCAATTTTTGTCTTATTTGCGTAGTTTCCATATCCCACCTTATGCAAGTTGTCCTAAACACATCCAAAGTGGTCAAACTTGCTAAATTTGAGTCATGGAGTTCTTGGGAAACCACTTGGAATCAAATCTGCTTTATTCCCAGCCTTCTTAGTACATGTCTGCTTTTTCTGAGTTTTAAGGCAATTAGGAAAGTTTGACTAGGTGAAGTTAACTTGTTTTTTGTCCGCATCATCCTCCACTCTTTTCTCCTAAGAAAAGCATGTATGAGTTGTCCTTCCATCATCTATTAGATTTCCTAATTTATTTTTCGAGTTCGTGATCTCCTAGACAGATTTGGAAATTTCTTTATGCACCTATGGGGGATTTGCTTATATTTAGTAAGCCTGCTTTTGACCAAATTTGAATGGCATCCTTATGCATTTGAATATCTCATGTAATTATTTATTGTGGAAGCCTATGACTTCATAGGGTTGGCTATTGTACACTTATTCAATACAGATTAGTGTTCTGCTCCATATTCAGTCTCCTTTGTGTGTAATTTGCATGTGTAATTGACAATTTTTGTGAGTGTAATTGTTCTAACACCTGGGTTAAATTTCCACATGGTATCAGAGCCTTTGTAGATCAATTTCTCTCCTTCCAATTTGTATAGCAGGTTTGACATCATTGACTGGGAGCATTCTGCTGACTGAAGGGACAATTTCTGAGCTATGGATCAATCTCAAAAGATCATCTTGACTCCATTTAACTTCTTTGAATGGAAAGCAGAGATGGAGATACTGTTGACAGAGAAAGGACTATACAAAGTGACTATGTAAATAGAATCAAATCCCAATGCACCTGCAGAGAAAATTAAATGGCACAACAAGAGGGATGAGGCCTATGGTCTCCTGTGTCTGAGCATATCCAGAGACCTCCTTTTCCATATTGATGAATTGAAATCACCAAATGAAGTATGGGAGAATATTGTTGAGCTTTTTGGTAAGACAGATGAGATGAGGGGACATCAAATTGAAAATGAATTGATCTCCCTGAGTCCCAATAGCTTTGAATCCCTGCAACTCTATTTTTCCAAGTTCAAAACCCTTGTTTTGCAGCTAAAAGAATGTAAGATCAAAAAGAAGGATGAGCAACTTGTTTTTGCCATACTCTCAAGTCTTGGCCCTGACTATTCATTGTTTGTATCGACCTTCTATGCCATAAATTTGACAGCTCAAGCCTGGAAAATGCCTAGCCTTGCAGATTTCATGGAATCTCTCACACAAGATCAAGATAAACTGGTGATGATGGGCACCATCAAACCTTCCAAAGACCAAGCTCTGGCTTCTGGATATTTGAGGGTGGATTCAAAAGGAAAGAAAAAAGCTAAGAAGCCACCTAAGAAAAAGAGAGACAAGAACAAGTCTTCAGAGGAGCCCCAAGGTTCCAAGAAGAACCCCCAGAAGAAGAAGAACAAAGGAGAAATGAGAAAGTGCGCATACTGCAGTAAGGGAAATCATCCTGAAAGATCTTGCATGAAGAAGCAAATTGACATGCTGACCCAGCTCTTGGAGAAGAATGGCATCTCCCTTATTGATAGTTCAAAGAAAAGGGAAGGAGGATCAAATTTAGAAGACAGAGAGAGAGTTCATGCATTGGTTGCTGGCACATCAAGCTCACCTAGTTTCATCATTGATTCTGGAGCTTCAAGACATATGGTTTCGACCAAGGAGGCATTCACCTCACTTGACATGTTGAAAGGTCCACCAATAGTACTGGGAGATGACTCTCTCACTGAAAGTTTGGGAAAAGGGAGGATTGATCTTGACCATGGTAAGTTCATCAATGTATTGTATGTTCGAGGTCTTGCCTCTAAGCTCTTACCAGTGTATCAAATGAACTACACAAGGTATCCAAAGAAGGTCATATTCTCCCCTGATGAAGTTGATATCACAGAGATCTCAAGTAGTAAAGTCATTGGAAAAGGAGTTGCAAATCACACTTCGAAGGTATAGATGTTCTCACACTTCCTACCCTACTAAAACCCCTCTGCTCTTCTAATTCATGCTAATGAGGCAAGCAATCTTTGGCATGAAATATTTGTCCATCTTAACTATAAGTATCTTTCTGATCTTAGTGAAAAAGAAATGGTCATAGCATTACCAAATATTAAGTTTTCCAAAGGATTCTGTCAAGGTTGCATCTTAGGAAAACACCCAGAGCATAAATTTGAGAAAGCTAGTCATGAGAGAACCTCTATACCTCTTGAGTTGATCCACAGTGATGTCGCTGGCCCATTTCCTCATATGTCAATGATTTAGGCCAAATATGCATTGACATTCATAAATGACTTTTCTAGGTACTGTTAGGTTTACTTCCTGAAACACAAGTCTGGAGTTTTTGGCCTCTTCAAAGTCTTTAAGGCTTTGGTTGAAAACTAGTCTGGGAGGAAAATCAAGGTCCTCAGATCTGAAAATGGTGGTGAGTATGTCAAGTCTGAGTTCATTCAATATTGTGTAGATGTAGGTATTCATATGCAACATTCTATCCCTTACACACCACAGCAAAATGGTGTTGCTGAGAGGAAGAATAGATCACTGAAAGAGATGGCAACCTGCATGATGGAGGCTAAGACTTTGCCACCAAAATTTTGAGCTGAAGCTATAAACTATGCAGCCTATATCTAGAATAGGGTGCCTCATAAACATCTTGATGGTATGACTCCTTTTGAAGCATGGAGTGGGCGCAAGCCAGATGTGACCCCTTTCAGGATTTTTGGTTCAAGGGCTTGGGCTAGAATTCCAACATAAAAGAGGAAGGATTTTCAGCCCCAAAGCCAAGAGTGTCTATTTGTTGGGTACTCTAAATATTCAAAATGATACAAGCTGATCAATTTGAGCACAAACTTCATTGAAACGAGTGTTCAGTTCCAAGAAGAGCCTTTAGCAGCAGTGGAAGTTGGAGAATCCTCTTTACCACCAAAACCAATGAATGTAAGTGAAGAGATAGTTGAACTTGATGATTCTGATATGTCTGATAATGATGATTTAATTGCATATCCTAACAGTCCTACAAGACTAAAATGGGCAGCAAATACCATTCACGCAGTTGGAGAACTAGCTGGAAATCCTAATGATCCTAGGAGGACTAGATCTCAATTTGAGAGTGCTCTATGCATGAAAGATCCTATGTTTGAAGAGAAATGATATTTGATGGTTGAATCAGACCCACAAACATATGAATATGTAGCACATGATCCAATATGGAAAACTGCCATGAAAGAAGAGTTCAACTCACTTCAAAAGAACAACACTTGGGAGCTGGTTGATCTTCCCCTAGGGAGGAAGCTAGTTCAGTGTAAGTGGGTTTACAAAACCAAATTTGCTGCTGATGGTTCACCTTTGACATATAATTCTAGATTGGTAACCAAGGGCTACTCACAAGTACATGGCATAGACTACAATGAGACCTTTGCACTAGTGGCAAAGATGGACTCCATCAGGCTAGCCTTAGCCATTGCAACTTTGAAGCAGTGGGAGGTACATCACATGGATGTGAAGTGTGCTTTCCTAAATGAGGATCTCATTGAAGATATTTACATGCAGAAGCCTCAAGGATTTTCTACTAATTCATCTCTTGTGTGCGGGATAAAAAAGTCATTGTATGGGCTTAAGCAAGCCCCCAGGGTTTGGTATGCCAAGATTGATAGCTTTCTGCTATCACTGAATTTTGTTCGATGCAAGTTAGATCCAAATGTCTATTTGAAGCTGATTTATGGTTCATTAATGATCATTGTTTTGTATGTTGATGATCTTCTCAGTACAGGAAGCTAAAAGGATGAAATTGCCTCCTTGAAGGATGCAATGAACCAAGCATTATCAATGACTGATTTGGGCTTATTGAGCCAATTCTTGGGGCTTGAGATTGCTCGAACCAAACAAGGAATCAAAGTACATCAGTCCAAGTATACCTTGGATTTGCTGAAAAAATTCAACATAAAGGATTGCAAGCCAAGCAAGACTCCCTTCCTTTCAGGAGTTAAGCTTGAAGAAGTTGATTCTTCACCTATGGTAAACAATACACTGTATAGGAAATTGATTGGATGTTTGCTGTATCTTAAACATAATCAACCGGATATTTCTCATGCAGTAAGTGTGGCTTCAGGATACATGGATCAGCCTCATGAGATCCATTGGAGAGCAGCCAAAAGGATCCTTAACTTTGTTCAGGGAACAAGGACTCATGGGATCTTCTACAAAGCTAAATCTGATCTTGATTTGATTGGGTTTATTGACAGTGATTGGGCAGGTGACAACACAAATATAAAGTCAACATTAGGATATGTGTTCATGGTTGCTGAAGGACCAATCAGCTGGTCAAGAAAGAAACTGAGTGCCATTACACTCTCATCTACAGAAGCAGAGTACAGAGGAGTTCTAAATGCAACAACTCAATGTTTATGGTTGTAGGGGTTAGTTGGTGAGTGTGGCTTCGAATCATAATACTCAAATACTATATATTGTGATAATCAGAGTACCATCTGAATATGCAATGATCCAGTTCAGAGACAGAGAACCAAACACATTGAGATCCATATGCACTACATCAGATAGCTTGTGTATGATGGCACCATTCACCTACTCTTCTATTCACCTTCAGAACAAGTAGCAGATATCTTCACCAAATTTTTTTGTGAGAAGACATTCAGCAATATCAAATCACTACTGGGGATTATTGATCATGCAGTGAAGCATGAGTGATGACACGATTTTCAAATTTTTTTTTACTGTCCATGTTTAAGGGAGGATTTTTCTCACTGGGTTTTTGCCTCTTTCCTTGGTTAGATGGACATGCAGTATGTAAAGGGTGACTAAGCCTTATTGATAGGCCCTATAATTTTCTATATTTTACTCATAAGTCAGGATTAAGGGAGGGTGTTAGAATAATCAACCCATAGTTAGCTACCGTAGACATTAATTAATCCAATTTTTGTCTTATTTGCCTAGTTTCCATATTCCACGTTATGCAAGTTGTCCTCCACACATCGAAAGTGGCCAAAATTTCTAAATTTGAGTCATGGAGCACTTGGGAAACCAATTGGAATCAAATTTTCTTTATTCCTGGCCTTCCTAGCACATGTCTGCTTTTTCTGCTTTATTGCTTGCTTTTTTCTGAGTTTTAAGGCAATTGGGAAAGTTTGACTAGGTGAAGTTAACCTGTTTTTTGTCCTCATCATCCTCCACTCTTTTCTCCTAAGAAAAGCATGTATGAGTTGTCCTTCCATCATCTATTAGATTTCCTAATTGATTTTTCCAATTCGTTAGCTCCTAGACATATTTGGAAACTGCTTTATGCACCTATGGGGGTTTTGCTTAGATTTAGTAAGCCTGCTTTTGACCAAATTCGAATGGCATCCTTATGCATTAGAATATCTCATGTAATTATTTATTGTGGCAGCCTATGACTTTAGAGGGTTGGCTATTGTACACTTATTCAATACAGATTAGTGTTCTACTCCATATTCAGTCTCCTTTGTGTGTAATTTGTATGTGTAATTGGCAATTTTTGTGAGTGTAATTGTTCTAACACCTGGGTTCAATTTACACAAAAAAACGGTCCAAAATGATTAGAAATGGTCCAAACTATAGAAAAGCGGGTAAAAATTTTCAAAAATTTGAAAAATTTCTATAAATATTAAAAAATTCAAAACATTATAAAACATTTGAAATTTTTACCCATTTGAGCTCAGATTTTCAATAGTGAATTCTAGGAGATCTAGCCGACGGAATCCACTATCGTTTCTTCCAGATACTTACCCATGCTCTACTCTTCCATTTTGATGCAATTTTTATCAAATTCCATGGTGTTTTTGGATTTCTAGGCCAATCCAAAATAGACGCTGCGGCCCATGCGAAAATCGAGGGTTTTTCCACTTATAGGGCTGGATATACATGAAAAATTCCCTCGTAGTCATGTACATACGTGGATTTTTTGCAAACAATCGCATATGCGGCTGTGCGTGAGGTTTTTTAAGTGTTCTAATTTGAAAACTTGCAATTTTTTGTGCAGGATGGTCCTAGAATGGAGAGAACGTGAACATGGTGATATAGAGGAGGTAGTAAGGGCCGATCTAATGGATCAACAAGTGCTATGTGCATGTGGGATCTACAAATTTTGGTGTCTTGGTGGCTTAAGGGCCAAACTAGGACTATTGAAGATGCTGGTGGATTACTGGGATCCAGACTCAGAGTCATTCCAGATAAATGGGATGTCCCTCACCATAGAGGTGGAGGACATATACTTCATTACTGGACTTTCCCGACCGGGGGAAGTAGTGAACCTACATTCTCATGAGCTCGGAGGTGGCCTGACTGTAGATGAATACATTGAGGTGTACTGATATCCAGACACGGAGGAGGTGGGGAGTCAGATCCCTACTAACTCCATAGAGGTGTTGGGCCTAAAGGCCATCTTACTGACACTAGGCAGGATAGAAGGCTTGGCTTCACTCCACTAGGTCTCGAGGCCTCTGATGTTCTATGCAGTGGAGTGCATGAGACCCATGATATATGATTGGAGCACTACACTAATGAGCAACATGAAACATCAGCTTAGTGAATGTAATATGGGCACAGTGTTAAACTTCGGTTTTAGCAGCATACTGAGCACGTTTTTCTTCGAGCATGTTCTAGGATTGAGCCCTAGAGTTAACATTCCTCTACAAGGGGTTCAAGATCTGGCTCAACAGTGTTGGGTGGATGCGATGCACAGACTGGGTGGAGGTAGGGTGTCCAACCCCTATCCAGTTGAGTTCTTTCCGTGGTGGCGACGATAGATAGTTTCCATCGATGACTACCCCTATTTGGGGATAGATTTATGGGGGGACCCGGACATGCTGCTACCACTAGGATCGGAATATGGTGATATAGGTAACGAATCTCGACCCTCTCTTTAAATTTTTGAGTTATTTAATTTTTTTTGTGTTTTCTGATTATATGGAATCAAAAGACATATTTTTGGGTGACAATACATAGTGACATCTACCATATGAATGCAAATGTGGGACCACAATGGCCTGAAGGATTCCCTTGTCATAGACAGAGGGGAAGAGGAGATGATATCACTGGTGTGGATGCGGAGTGGACGCTCTAGAGCATCCATACCAACTTTGTGAGACTAACACACAGAGTTCCCATGGCCCAAGTCGAGGACTTGCTTGACGCTATGCAGTGCCAGGTGGTGCGTGTACCACGAGCATGGGTGTGATTATTATGATGACTAGCTAGATCCGTAGTGACATTTCATGATCACAACCCCCCTCCTCCTCCACAGGCTTAGATACCTGGGATTGATACATTTTGTATTACCGTGTATTATATTTTGGTGGCTCGAGAGCCCCATTTTTGTATCATGACACTATGTATTACCACATTTTGGATGTTTATAATTTTTTTATGATGATTGGTTTATTTATTTACATATGTAAAAATTTGTGTTTGTGATGAATTTATTGTGTATGAAACAAATTCTAATCTAACACGTAGCTAGCATATGATTCAGCAACTTGATTATTAATTCTTGGAATATGTATGTATGTTATGTTGTCAAATTGCCGTTCTAATAATCTCACATGTAAGAATCTTCTTAACAATGTCGGATATCTAACATGGTACAAACCATTAAGCTGTGACACTACTAACTCTGAATCAAGACGTACCTCAAGAGAGAGAATTCCATGTAAAATGGCATCCCGTAGAAGTTCAATAGCGACACTATATTCAGCAACATTGTTTGAAGATGGCCATAAACATATGCCTCCTAAAGATAGTACCTGACCCATAGGATTATAAATCACCCAAGCAGCAGAGGCTGAGTGTTGAGTGTGACGGCTCACACCATCCGCAAATCCTACGTAGGTGGAAGATTCCATTGACATCTTCCAAAAGAAATGGAAACTAATCACAAACCAGATCACTATAAGAAAAAGACCTAACTATGCAAAAATGTACAATAATATACAATAACCAGCCTTGGCTGAAAACCATGCATAGTACTTCTTGAGATAGAGCCCATTCCTAGGCTCTGCCAAGGCCGTTCCCTCATAATCCACTAAATCATAAGCGCCCTTCTCTAACACACGTTTGACGACATAAGGACCATGCCACATGGGGTTAAACTTTTCTGCACCCAAGGGTTCTTTCGGTTGATCCCACAAAAGGACCAAGTCTCCCTCACTAAACCTCCTTGTATGGATAGACTTATCATACTGGACCTTTACACGACGTTTATTTACTTTTAGAGCCACCAAGGCATCTCGACGCTGCTCATTAAGTTGCTCAAGGTGGACCAAATGCTCCTTCAATGGTGAAGTGTCCAGTAAGAGCTCTATAGCTAGCTTAAAAGAATGAATCTTGCACTCAACCGGTAATACCGAATCCACTCCATGTACAAGTTGATATGGGGAAAAACCCGTGGCAGTCTTAACAGTGGTTCTATACACCCACAAAGCAGGATATAACATAATGTGCCAATTATTCTTGCTTTGTGTGATGGTTCATTGGAGAATGGATTTGAGTGACTTGTTCACTGATTCTACTTGTCCATTCACTTGAGGGTTGTAAGAGGAGGAATGCTCTTTCTTGTACCCTAACTTTGATGCCAACTCTTCCATCATACGATTCTGAAAGTGCGAGCCATGTTCAATGACAAGCTCTTTTGAAATCCTGAACCGAGTAATAAACTGGTTGAATAAGAAGTGCACGACTATCTCACCATCGGATTTAATTGTAGGCACAGCCTCAGCCCATTTCATGAAGTAATCAACAAACACTATGATATGATGATTCCCCCTAGCTGAAGCTAGGTTGAAATCCATAAAATCAAGCCTCCACTTAGTGAAGGGACCGGTGATGATGATGGGGTGTAACGGGGCAGGTTTTGAGTGCATATTACGTGCAAACACCTGGCAAGGGTGGCACCTTTTGACTGCATCTACACAATCCTTAAAGATCAACGGCTAGAAATAACCCGCTCTTAATTTTTTTGGGTTGTATAAATCCCAGATAAATGACCATCACACGCCCCTCCATGGCAATCATTCAGCACTACCTCAGCCTCCTCATGAGTTAAACAACGTCATAAAATGGAATCTACCCCACAGTAGTACAAAGTGTTTTCCACTATGAGGTAATTCTTAGACACATGACGTAATCATCGTCATTCATCCTGTGAGAGGTGAGTAGGGACCTTACATGTTTGTAAATATATAATGATATCCCTATAACATGGGTCTAAATTTGAGAATAAGAAGATGTGCTCATCGACAAACATATCTTCACAAACCAAATCCTCGTCCTCGCTTGGAAAATATGATATAAGCTCTACAAAAATTAACGATTTCTTCGATTTTGCTAAAACAAACTCGAGATCAAATTCTTGCACGATGACAATCCATTTATTATATTTTCCCCCAATCATCCTTCGAGTGAGGAAAAATAGAAATGGATTGACATGGGCTACAACCAAGGTCTGGCGAAGGAGAATATAATGTCTCAACCGTTGAACCGCATGTACGATAGCTAAAGAAAGCTTCTCAACATGAGAATAATGGATCTCTGCTTCAATAATATTCTATATTAGATAGTATATGACATGCTCTTGGAGCTCCTCATCCTCCTGAACCAAAACCATACCAATCGTCTCCATGGACGTGGCCACATAAAGTAGAAAATCACGGCTAAAGTCTCGGGGACTAATCACTCGGGCCAATGCTAGGGATTGCTTGAGTGCATCAAAGCACTCCTGGGCTTGCTCATCCCAACAAAAGGTGGTGTCCTTCTTTAAAAGATGCATGAATCCCCTAGTCAAATTGGAAAAATTGACAACAAATCTCCGTAAGAAGTTTTCCATGCCTTGCAAACATTGAAGATGAAGAATATTTTTCGAGGGAGACAATTGAGGTATTGCCTCAACCTTCAAAGGGTCGAGTCTTATACCCTCTTTAGACACAATGAATCCTAACAAGTGACCTAACTTCACACAAAATATGCACTTGTGAGTATTTAACCTGACCAAATAATGGCCGAATATTTCGAATACCAATCTCAAATGATAGGAATGACGCATTCTCATACGAGAATGAGTAGCAAGGTCATCCAAAAATACTTCGATAATCAATTTGAGATCGTGGAAGATCAAGGTCATGGCCTGCTGAAAAGAAGCTTTGGCATTCTTAAGTCCAAAAGGCATTTTTCGATATGCGAAAGTTCCCCAAGGACAAATAAATGTAGTCTTATGTTGGTCCTTAGGTTTAATTTGTATCTGATTATACCTGGAAAAGACATCCATAAAGGAAAAAACCTCACTACCCGCACAATCATCCAAAATCTTATTAATAAATGGTGTGGGGAAATTGTCCTTAGGATAGGCACGATTCAAAGCACGGAAATCAGTACATATGCGAATCGCTCCCTGCTTCTTATCTACCAGAATGGTGTTTGAAACCCACTCTGTCAAGGGAATGGGATAGATTAAACCGGATTTCAACAGTTTCTTTATCTCTTCCTTAATCACGGGTGCTTTCCTAGGATTCACTGCATGCAAGCATTGTTGAATAGGCTTAGCATTGGGATAAGTATTAATCTCGTGTTTGACAATACGAGGGTCGATACCTGGAATTTCATTGTAAGACCAAGCAAAGATATCACGAAATTCTTTAAAGAGCTCGATGTATTCTTGAATCTCAACATGGGAACATTCTACCCCAATATAGACATTCTCTATCCTGCCAAGATCGCGATAGATATTGATAGCAATCATTGAAGATATATTTTCCATGTTTCCATCAGCCATCAGACCAGGAGAGCTTAATGGAACCATAGGACTACCAATTCTCTCACTAAGAACCTCCCTAAAGTCCTCATGCTCCAAGTGATCAAGCTCGGGAAGAAAGTAAGATCTATGATGAAGCTCTTCCCATGGTGGCTCAACTCTCGATTGACATGGCCTCAATAATGGCTTCATCCAAAGGGAAGACACTATCGAGGTAGTCATGTGCATGAGAATACTGTACTGCCCATGTAGGAAGCACATAAGGGTCCTCCTCCTTCGTCCGCGAAGAGGAAGGATTGGACTCTACAACACACTCAAGATTCACTTGATAAGCTACCATAGTTGTAGACGACAGCATGTCCATAATGATGGGCTCACTCAAAGTACTCGGTGTAGGAAGAATCCAAGGATCTTCCATATGACTCGTGTGAAAAGACACCAATATCATAGATGTCGAAGCCTCACCGGAACTAGACCCTATCATAAGGATCGATGCAGGACAACTAAAACTTCCCATGAGGGATGGATACATGCCTACACTCACACTCCCAGTTGCCGACTGAGAGTGCTCAACAATGGGGATCGAAGCTCCTGAAGATGCGCTAACTGACAGATTCTTGAATGACGTTTGATCAATCGTGACTATCTTCCCGTTAAATGGAAAGCATACAATGAGAAATAAGGAAGAAGCTAAGGCTTGATAAATATTTTGACACACACAGAACCTTTGGCAAGCATTTCAAAATAGCTTCTCAACCTCTTTTGAACATCAACACATATTTCTTCCCATTTTGGCAGACTCCTATTTCACATGTGTGAACACTCTATGGAGACCTAAAGTCATGAACAGATGGACAACTTACCAAAGAATGGATCCATGACATTTGATAAATTTACTTTCAAAAAGAGAGCCCTTGATAGGAATTTCCAACTGACCTCTCAAACTCCTATTTTTAACATAGTCAATTTTCTTTTGTTCTCACTATGCAAAATATTATTTTTCTTATTTTTGGCAGATTGATATTTTTCATATCAGACCATCATAAGACAACCTGAAGGTATGGATGGATATTTAGTTCACCAAGGAACATGCCTATTCTATATAATGAATTTTATCATCAAAAAATAACCCCTCCTTAGGGGTATTTCAAAATGACTTTTCAATTTCCTGAATCTAACAAAACCAATTTTCTTGTGTTCTTAAAATGAAAAATAATATTTTTCTTACTTTTGGCAGATTTATATCTTTGTCATAAAACACTCCACAGGATAACTGATAGCATGGTTAGATGCACCCATCAACAAGATATATCCTAGCACTTCCATATTATTTTTCTCATCATCTTATGAGATAAGGCGGGCATTTCCCTGAGGCCACTGAGGTAGTTTTACAAGTACTGGAATAGTGCAAAATAGCCTGAAAGTTTGTTTTGGCAGACCATTATCTTTGTCATCAAACATCTTCTTTGAGAACTGAGACAATGGTGAGATAGCCTCTTTAATAAGTTGTAGGATGATAGATTCAAATAAATTTTATCATGCACCTAGAAGGTACGGCGGGCAATTTACCAAGGCCACATGAGCCATTTTTTCCAACACTTACACAATTTTCTTAGTCTGGTCCAATCTGCCTAAAACATTGTTTTGGCAGGTTCATAACTTCTTCCTCAGCTAATTCCAACGCAATATGAATACATGGTCAGGTAGGCCAAATATCAATCTACAAGACCCCCATATGGTGTGGTATTTTTATTCAACACACAATCTGTGGCGGGCATTTTTTTAAGGCTACCTATGCCAGTTTTCCAACACTTAGTCATTTTCCTATTTTTCACCAAATTACCATATTTCTCCAAAATGATTGTCATTAATGTTGTCATCAATGACAATGCTATTCCTCATAGTCTTCATTTTTTTCTTTATAGAAATTGGTATATAATATATTGCATTTAGAAATATACTTATATCTAATGTATTTGACAAGTTACTGTTTGGTATGGTGTAGGTAAGAAAATTATTTGTCACTACAAGGATTTTTCAGTATGAATGAAAATGCAAGGAAGATTGCTCAGTTTAGAGCGGCATTAGAGGTGATGGGAGATGGAAGATGTTATTTCCCTTGCTCTAATTTTAGGGGCTTGCAAAGAAGAAGAATTTTAATAACGACAACTGAAAGACATTGTAGGGAAAAGGGGCACACCAAAGGGGGTTATGAATATCATCCCTTGGTAAGAGGTTATTCAATTTTTAATGTATCCTTTATAATACTCATCATGTCATGAATTTCAGTAAAATGTCTTATCGTTTTATTATATGTTCTATACACTCTAATTTTACTACATTGTTTGTAAATATATAGACAATGCTCCCAAAATGTCCCCTTCCAGAGAGTTATTTGCCAAGTACTAGCAGAAATAATCATTTACAGGGTGATGAACATCTGGATTAGAATATTGAAGTTGATCAAGTTTTTAATAAATATATGGATGTAGATAACATTAGTGATACAAATAAGGAAGATGAGATACATAGATTGATCGAAGACACGTTTGCTCCAATGGACGAGGATAACCAAGATGATAGTCATGATGTTGATCCTCTACTCAAGAAGTCACGTCAAACTCTTTATGAAGGCTCAAAAAAAATCTTCTAAAGATATTGAAAATAATTTTTCTTGAAAATTTAAAAAAAGCTTCAAAGAGAGTTAAAGAGCTTGGAAAGAAATCGCAACAAGTGCCTTGTCCAACTCCAGAACAATTACAGTCTTCTACAAAAGGCAAGAGAGACAATGCAAATTTGTCTTTTGCTCAAGAGGATGGATTGAAGCCATCTCTGAAACATGGTAGACATGTATAAATCAATGTATATATGTATTTACCGATAGTTAATGAAAAAAAATATTTGTATGATGGAGTTTTGTATTTATTAGCATATAATGAAAAATGCTTTTTAGTTGGCATATAAATGTATATATGTATTTATCGAAAGTTAATGATTTTTTTTTTGTATGATGGAGTTTTTTATTTATCAACATAGAAGATAACATTATAGAGAATTCATCTCTGAATCCAATGTTTTCAGTGATCAATACGAGACTGCTTGTAGGTTGTGAAAGAAAGCATCAATCTCTTCGAAATAAATTAAATTTATGTGTGTTAATTAAATAATAAATTTTGTTTTGTTTATGTCTCTTATTTATTTCATCTTTTTTTATTTAACTGGCTGAGCAATCTCTATTTAAATTTCTGGCTTGTGCGGGCATCTGAAAAACTTGTTTAGTATAAATTTTTAAGCTATGTGCGGGCAAACTCATATGCTGTGTGAACATGATTTTTTTCAACATGGAAGGTTAATTTTTCACTCATGTGACCTCCATAGGGAAAACTAAAACCATGAATGGATAAACACTTCAACAAGGAACAAATACATGTCATTTAATGAATTAATTGACACACACACATCATCTGGTGGGCATTTGAAAATAGAATTTTAAATTACAGATTTACCACTTCGACAAAATTATAAAACCCTAAGTCAACATGAGGGATTTTTATTTTCACCAACTCCTAAACCAATGATACCAAATGATGTAGTAAATCCCATTTAGCACAACCAAACTTATTGCCCCTCTAGACTCATCTTCTTTTGAGTTGGGCAGGCATTTTAATGGACTAGAGAAAAACAAGCCAGAGGGCACTTTTGGCATACTGGTAACTTCATCTTTAGAGAGTTTTTGGAAAAAATAATGATGTGGTTAGATGCACCAATCAACACTCTAGATACCCATACCCTCATAACAATTTAATCCATCAACTACTGGAAACGGAAGACATTTTAATGAGGTCAGTTACACATTTTTACCAAAATTTTTATCAAACCCTAGGTCAACATGATGATATTTTTATTTTCATCCAATTTGGGGTGTGAGACACCCAAAGGGTAGATTCCAACATGGTGACTCCATTAGGACCACTATCATCCTCTGAAGCTTCTTTATCTCTCCTCGACGGGCATTTTCTTCTTCTAATGAATTATTGTGGACATTTCATAACGCAACTGCTTTAGGGTAGTTTTTCATCACTTAGTAAAATTCCCAAAATTATCATACTCTTGAAAACCACTATGAGAATGTAACAAAGGCATCATGAGACATTAGGACACCATCATGTGTCTTTCCAACCTCATCACATCATGAGACTCATATTTTTGTCATCTGACCATCACTAAGAAAACTCGAGGTATGGATGGATAGCCAGTCCACTAGGCAACAAGATCATGTCACCCTTAGAATTTACTGAGACAACCTGAGCCTCTAGTAGGAATATTAAAATAGCTTCTTAACTTCTTTTAAGCATCAAAACAAATTTCTTCCTATTTTGACAGACTCCTATTTCACATGTGTGAACACCCTATGGAGACCTAAAGTCATGAGCAGATGTAAAAATTTCAAAAGAATGGATCCATAACATTCAATGAATTTACTTGCTCAAAGACAACTCTTGGCGGGTATTTCCAACTGATCTCTCAAACTCCTGTTCTTAACACTAAGTCAAATTTTCATACTTTTGAATATGCAAAATAGTTTTTCTTCTATTTTGGCAGATTGCTATTTTCCTCATCTGGTCACCATAAGAAAAAATAAGAACATGGAAAGATATATAGTTCATAAAATAACAACCCCATAGCCTCAGATAAACTTATCATCATCAGGACAACCTCTAGCGGGCATTTTCGTGAAACCACTTAGGCAGTTTTGCCAGAACTGGAATAGTGCAAATATGGCTGGGAGGCACTTTTGGTAGGTTGACATCTTTCTCCTTTGAGAATCTTTAGTGAGGCAAGTGACTTGGTTGTATGATCCATACAACACTCTAGAGACTCACATTCTCGATACATTTTTCACATCATCCTATGAGGCATGGTGGGAAATTTCTTTAAGGCCACTTGGGCATATTTAACATTAATTCCATACTTGGACAAATTTCTCAATTTGGTCTAATCTTCCTAAAACACCCTTTTGGCAGATCCATAAATTGTTCTTCATCTACTTCCAAGACAATATGAAGACATGGTCAGGTAGGCCGAATACCAATCTATAAGACCCCCATGTGTTGCAGGCATTTAATCTAACCCATTATTTAGGGTGGGCATATTTCTAAGGCTGCTTATCCATTTTTGTATCCACTGGTGAAAAACCCTATTTTCGTAGGCCTATATCTTTCTCCTCAATAACTATTAAAGAAAACTCAAATCATGAATAGGTATCCAAACCAACTAAATATAGGACGATACCATGGTACAGGAATTCTTCTAAAACCATGAATTGTGGTGGGCATTCTCTTAAGGTTGCTGGGACCAATTTTGACTTAATTATTCCATGGTCAATTTCCTGTTTTTAACCATTTTGCCATATTTCTCTAGAGTGATGTCATAATACAACAATGAATTCAACTTCATGCCACATCATCATCTATGCCATTCCATGTGATCACCACCTTTATCTTTCCTTTGAATTTCATTGGGTTCACTCTTGCCATCATGTCCTTTGGTTATTCCTCTGTCATCACTGGACTCCTTTTGACATCAATGACAACCATATTCCATATTTACAACATGATGGTGGTGGTGGTGATGACGAAGACAACGATGATATATACAAGTTGAATGAATAAAGTATGTAGAAACATTTTTAGTAATAATGGCATGACCTGCATAAGAGTGTTTTTGGCATTCATGGCTAATGTGGATATATAGGTCTTCTGAAGTTTAATGTAAATATTTTGTTATTTAAAGGCATGTTGGAAGTAAAGTGTTAACACTAAGAATGTACCCAAGTTATGGTAAGGTAAATCTCGAGGTAACATCAGAACTTATTTAGACTATATTTCTGACCTAATATAGTCAAAGAGGGATCTCTTGCTATTTACAAGGTTTTTATACTCAAAATATCCAATCAAAGACGACATAAGGTCATATTCCTGATTAGAACGAGTTTGTTTTTATAAATTTTGGTGGGAGAATCATGGAGGGTACTATTGGGTAATGGATTCAACAATTAGGTATGAAAGTAGGTTCCAGAAGGTAGGAAGTCTGAAGGTTTGTGGACATAGGAAAGATAGACATCGTTTCTTCAATCTGGAGGTATTGGCAGGTTGAATAGTGAATAGAAGGAGACAATCCATCAAACAAAGCACCTAACTGAGACAAATTCTACAAGAATTTAGAGGAAAATGTTTTAAAAATGATTGAACATTGGACCTAGAGCATGCGAGATGAATTCTGGACCATGTACACTAATGCTCAAACATGAAAGCAAATACAAAATGGAGTGAAAACAGGATAAACAGTCAAATAAAGAAATCACTTATTTAAGAAAAATATGACAAAGGAATCTTTGCTGTGAGAGGTTTAACATTCCGCCTCTGCAATTTTATTCATCTCTGAAAAAAATTGAAACCCATTACAATGCAGAGTCTCTCTGCTCTTGAAAACCCAACTTCTCTCCCCTCTGTTGGGAGCCTTTTTATAATGTCTCAAACCCTGAGTGTAATCCTTGAAATAGGATTTGAAACTGTTTACAATCATAATCAAACATTAACAACTAGAGCATGGCACTTCTGACATGGTTTACATATCTTTAAACAAACATCATGGAGAAAATTCGCATGCTTGGTTTGGATGGAAGCACAGCATTTCTAGTTCTGAACTCGCGTGCAGTGAAAACGACGTCTCAAGATGCTTCTGGTGGCTCATTTCTGACTAGGATCGACCACTTGTTTGTCGTTTGATTCAGCAACGTGTCCTTTCCATTTTCGTTCTTTCCATGCTTGGAGGAACATTTATGCATGGGATCAAAGCTGGAAAATGATTTTATATCCTTTATGTGCTCAACTTTATTCAAAGCTTCCCCCCTTATTTCTAGCAAAAACAAGCCTCTACAGTGGCTTTTCATTCTTCTACTCCTCACCACCTTAGAAAAGGTTGACAGACAAGGTGCACGGAAGATATGATGAAGACCTTGGGCCCTTGATGCTCCAGTATGAGAATTAGCTCCCACAAAGAGATGCTAGACACTATCATCATCTGTTGAGGCTTTGGAGGTAGCAATTGCATCCAAGGGTTCTAGAGGGACACCCACGGGACATGAAAGCCCAGGAACAGTGCAGCTGGAGGTATGGCTATCTGAAAATAGGTGCATCTCTCAAAGTGTTGTACATTTGTTCCTCGATGGTTGGTGAATCCTTGGTGTGAAAAACCAGGACGATAGATGAGCATGGAATCAAGGTCACCAACCAACAACACACCCAGACTAACAAGATTCTTGAACCATACTTACATTGTAAACATATCATAATCCTCAAAACCTATTGGCAGAATGATACCGCGAGTTTGCATCTACACTTGCTCATCCTATGCACTTTAATGGATCTGAAAGGTGGTGTTTATATAGGATTGGAAAACTAGACACAGGGATGACCTGTCAGCATTTTCACACATTTCATCATCGAGTAGCCTGGTGACGACACGAGCAAGCACATGAGCCGAGGGATTCCTTTCCCGCTGGAGATCTAGTCATGCCTCTGTACCTAATGCAGCATTTCATTATTGGCCGTGGAAAATACTTTAGGTGTTACCCTTCCTGGTCAACCATATGCTTCAGGGCATATGGACTCGAGGTTTTTTGGCCCTTTCCCTCCCATGATGACCATACCAGAACCATTCTTTCGCCATGTTTCCCCTGCTACGTGTGGTGATCAGATTCGTTGTTCCGCTTCTTATATTTTCATGATATCTTTCTGATTTCACATGCCAACCATACGACGGGTTACTATGGGTATTTGGTATTGGGCGAGATGGTGCTACCACAGGGATGATTTATTCAGTGCGTGTATCACAAATGACATCGGGGAAATCAATTAACTGTCGGGAAGGCAGATCATACATGAGGGCATCTTCTCCACGTAGATGTTTTTGTAGTTTTTTTTATGTTGCATAACCCTCATGTTTCTCCATGCACTTAGTACTGTATATCTATTCATATTTTCTATCTAAACCTTCGATACACCAAATATTCATACCCAAAACTCAACACTATCAACCTACACAACTTGATTTGGGGAGATCAATATCAACCATCGATCTTTAAACTACCTTCATCAGGATAACTCAATCTTGAGAACTTTAACATTCTGCTAACCCTTTTTCATCTGAACGAGTGAGCAACTTATGATTACGGAATGCTTCTCACCCATTGATCTACCCAACATCTTATTCCGACCATAGATCTTCGTAGCCCCTACCACTTTCTGTGGATCGAAATTGTAACTTTCTCCATGCTAGTTCAATATGTGAAATTGTTTGAGACTGCAGATCTATCTCTACCTTCATCTCAACCATCTGATTTTCTCACTAATTAACCCTTTTCGCGATTTGAAAAAGTTTCTCCCTCCAAGAAATTTCATCACGTGAAATGATTTAGGGCCATTGATCTCACCTTGTGGCAATCTCAACCCTCCATCATTACACCCATTTAACGGACTCCACAAATATCAAAATTAAATCCTTCCTCGCATCTCCGCTCCATGGAATCACTTTCCGCCATCAATCTCCACCATCATGAATATGAACCATTGAAGTTTGACGCACTTTACCCTTATTCCGCTGCTGCATGTTTCAATATACAGAAAGACCTATCACTGTAGATCAAAATCCACTCTCCATCTGACGAATCCATGGTGGCAAAACATGCTAACCAGTTAACCTTAAAGGCACTCCCACAAAATTCCTCAAATAAGATCATTTTCAAACCTTTCAAGTCCTTAATTCAAAATTTCAAACATAGTGCTAACATAAAGATATACATGTATTTTTCAAAGGATAAGTTCACAAGGGAGGGAAGCAAAAGATGTGAAACATGAAGAAATAACTTAATGAGATGAAGGAATCATCTTGAGATTGGTAATAGTGGATAGATGGTCATTTGATTAGATATGGTCTTCTAAAACATTAAGATGGAAACAAGAAAGTGTGGATCAAGTGGGTTGGTAAGAACATTTCTAATCTTAAAACTATATGTAGATGAAGTGATTGTCTTAATCCATGTTGAATGTTTTCAAAAAAAAAAAACCTAAGTGAAAAAACATGGGGAGATCCATTATTCTCTAGGAGTTCAAGTATAAATAGATAGAAGGAGGAGGCTAATTCAATCAATGAAGGTAGATATGAAACTACAATGAGCATATTTATAATGAGTTAATGTTATCCCATATCCACACCAATGGAAGCTAGCATAAAATTGTCAAGAGACATGCATGCTTAAAGATAGAGGATGAAATAGAAGTGATGAAAACAGTTCCATACGAGAGTTCCTTTGAAACCCTAATGCATCCAATAGTTACTATGAGTGCTAATATAGCCCATGTTGTGAACATTATTATTATTATCCATTATGTAGTGTTTTTAAGTATATTTTCAAGTATATTAGAAATACAACAAAACTAGGCATCACATTTAGTGGGGAGTAAGAAGGATGCACGAGATTTGCTTGTTCAATATGGTGTGGGTTGGGAAGGAGACATAGATGAACATAAATCAACATTGAATGATGATGATGAAGATGATAATGATGATGGTGGTGGTGATGAAGATGATGAAGATAATGAAGATGATGATGAGGGCGATGATGAAAATGATGATGATGACAATGATGAAGATGTTGATTAGGAAGAGGGAGATGATGATGATGATGATGATGGTGGTGGTGGTGATGAAGATGATGATGATGATGGTGGTGGTGGTGGTGGTGATGAAGATGATGATGAGGGCGATGATGAAAATGATGATGATGATAATGATGAAGATGCTGATTAGGAAGAGGGAGATGACAATGATGATGATGATGATGATGATGATGATGATGATGACAATGGCAATGATGATGATGGTGATGATGATGATGGTGATGATGATGATGATGATGACGACGACGATGACGATGATGATGATGGTGATGATGATGATGATGATGATGATGATGATGATTATGATGACCAGGATGAGGATGATGATGACGAAAATGATGATGATGATGAAGATGATGATGATGAGGAGGAGGATGAGGATGAAGATGAGGATGAGGATGACGAGGATGATGATGATGATGATGATGATGATGATGAAGATGTTGTTGTTCTTAATGATGATGATGATGATGAAGGTGATGATGATGATGGTGGTGGTGATGAAGATGATGAACGTGATGAAGATGATGATCAGGGCAATGATGAAAATGATGATGATGATGATGAAGATGTTGATTAGGAAGAGGGAGATGACGACGATGACGAAAACAATGATGACGATGATGATGATGATGATGATGACGACGACGATGATGATGACGATGATGATGATGATGATGACAACGATGATGATGACAATGATGATGATGTTGATGATGATGATGATGACAATGATGACGACGGCGATGATGCCGATGATGATGCTGCTGCTGCTAATGATGACGATGATGATGATGATGATGATGAGGATGATGATGAGGATGACGATGAATAAAATGATGATGATGATGATGACGATCATGATGATGATGATGAGGATGAGGATGAGGATGAGGATGAGGATGATGAGGATGATGGTGATGATGATGATGATGATGATGATGAAGAAGATATTGATGATGATGATGATGATGATGATGGTGGTGGTGGTGGTGGTGACAATGAAGATGAAGAAGATGATGATGAGGGCGATGATGAAAATGATGACGATGATGCTGATGAATATGTTGATTAGGAAGAACGAGATGACGATGATGATGATGGTGGTGGTGGTGATAATGAAGATGAAGAAGAAGATGATGAGGGAAATGATGAAAATGATGATGATAACGATGATGAATATGTTGATTAGGAAGAACGAGATGATGACGACGATGACGACGATGATGATAATGATGATGATGATGATGATGACGATGACGATGACGACGAGGATGATGATAATGATGATGAGGGTGATGGTGATGATGATGATGACGATGACGATGACGATGATGATGATGATGATGATGATGATGATGACTATGATGAGGATGATGATGAAAAAAATGATGATGATGACAATCATGATGATGATGATAAGGATGAGGATGAGGATGAGCATGATGAGGATGATGATGATGATGATGAAGATTTCGATGATGATGATGATGATGAAGATTTCGATGATGATGATGATAATGAAGATGATGATGGTGGTGGTGGTGATGAAGATGATGAAGATGATGAAGATGATGATGAGGGTGATGATGAAAATGATGATGATGACGATGATGAAGATGTTGATTAGGAAGAGGGAGATGATGATGATGATGATGATGATGATGATGATGATGATGATGATGGTAATGATGATGTTGATGAAGAAGATGATGATGATGATGAAGAGGGCGAGGATGAGGACGAGGATGATGAGGATGAGGATGATGAGGATGAGGATGATGAAGATGATGATGATGATGATGATTAGGATGAGGATGTTGATGATGATGATGATGATGATGATGATTAATATAATGGTGATGGTGATGATGATGATGATGAATATGCTGATGATGATGAAGATGTGATGACAAGATCTTTACCTTGGTCTTCACTAAATTTTTCTGATCTTCACCAACATTATAATAAAATGGTTATGAGTGATTATTCACTCCTATAAAGAATGCACTTTATGGAACTACGAAAATGCTCAGTTTGGATCTTCCTCTTTTAAGACACCAGAATAGGTCCATAAGTCTTGATTCTTCATGTGCACAAATCTAAGAGTAGGAGGCTTCACAGAGCACAAAAAGTTGATTTTTTTACTACTTCCTTGGATCATATTGAATTGCCAGATTATTCCTTGGAATGGGTGTTAGGAGCAATCCTTAATTTTTCACTCAACTAGTTGCTCCCCCTATCATGTAGACGTCTTCATTCACTGAGCTTTGCCTAAAATTGTCATGATGAAGATGATGATGATGATGATGATGAATATGATGATGATGATGAAGATGATGGTGATGATAATGAAAATGATGATGATGATGATCATGATAATGAATATGGTGATCATGATAATGGAGATGCTGATGAATTGGATGATGATGATGTTGATGATGAATACGATGATGAAGATGAAGATGCTGTTGATGATGATGAGGATCAAGATGATGATGGTGATAACAAAGACGTTGATGATGAATATGATGATTATGATGACAATGATAAGGAAGATGATGATGGAGAAGAATATCATGATGACGATGATGATGATGATATTGATGAAGACGTCGAAGACGATGGTGATGACGATGACAAGGATGATGATGAGGATAATGATGATGATGATGATGATCATTATTTTCGTCATCACCATCATCTTCTTCATCTTCATGATCATCATGATCATCGTCATCATCATCGTGTTCGTCCTTGAAGGGACTTATGTATAGGATCTCAATATAAGCAATGCAACCAATACAAATTATGACAAAATCCTAGTTAAATTAAATTAAATTAAATTAAACTACACTAAATTAAAAACATATAGTTGTTTAACTTTAATTAATTTAAAATGAAACAAAATATAAAATATGCAAATAAAAATAACCCAAAATAAACTAAACAAAAGATAAATATGCAAAATAAAAAACAAAAGGAAATACAAAATATAAAATATGCAAATAAACAAACAAAAAACATAGAATTAAAAAACACCCGCGCACTAGCTCATTAGCAAAACAACAACAAACAAGTTCACTCCCACGCACTAGTTCATTAGCAACATCCAAAGCACTGGTAATTTCATGAGCAGAGCAGTGGTAAATCGAGGACCAGGGGATACCGGTCTAGAGGATACCGACGTTCCCAGTGGAGGCAATCCAACCGCAGTCTAGAGGATAACAAAACAATCTGGCTACTGTCCAAAGAATACTGGCGTTCCCAAGGGAGGAAATTCGGGTGCAATCTAGAGGATGACAAAGGGCCCAATGAATTATGCAATCCCATTAACCCTAGCAGCATAGGAATTTGGGAAAAATACATCAAATGTCTAAACCAATATGGATTCGGTACAGTCATACTAAAATTATAATTTTTTTGTTGTGCTACCATCACTTCTATTATCGGTGGATCTAGTAGAGGTTTTCTATTATTGGAGCATCTGAAGCTCCTCCTTAAATTTGGGGAAAATACATATGGTTTAAGAACTGTAAGCCAGCCATGCTCTTATATAATTTTATGAATTATGGCACAATTTGCAAGATTTTGTATTTTTATTCTATTTAATGGTCCGGGACAGTGTGCAGAGTCCTGTAGGAGCTATAATCTGAACTGGTTCAATTGATTCTGTCGAAACTTTGAACCTGAGACGTGTTTCTTCTAAGCATTTAATTTTACTTTAATAATTAGTTTTACCTCAATTATGGCACAAATTACAATATTTTGTTATTTTATTCTATTATATGTCTGAAACATTCTATAGAGTGCAATCTTAGCAATATTATTCTATTTAATGGTCTAGAACATAGTCCTCTATGAGCTATAATTTGAACTGATTCTATCAAAACTTGAACATGAGACCTCTTTCTCCTTTAAAGATGCATTTAATTTTTCTTTGATGTCATTTTTACATGGATTATGGCACACTTTTCAAGATTTTGTGATTTTTTTCTATTATGGGTCTAAAACATTTTGTAGAGTTCCATGGGAGCTACAATTATAATGATTGGGTACAATTCAACCTAAGACCTATTTCTCCTTTAAAAAAAGCATTTTATTTTATTTTTATGCTCACTTTTACCTGAATTACAACACACTTTGCAAGCTTTTCCCATTTAATGGTTTGGATTTTGGAACAATGTATAGTTCCCTGGGACTCATGGGATATAATTTGAATTGACTCCAGTAAATTCACCCTCATACCTCTTTCTTCTTTAAATACACATTTGATACAAGTATTATTTTTCAACGACACTTATATCTTTTTTCCTCTGTTTGGCATATACCATGGTAGTTAGTGTGGTTGCCTTTGTTTGGCATATCTCAAAGAGTTTGAAGGTTATCAAGAATATTGTAGCCTGCGTGTGTCTTCATTAAACCATGTGTGAGCATTTCTTCCTTAAATATATGCTGTGTAATTTCAATCACATCATATATTCCAAAATACTATCCTTAAATCCTTCTCAACATATGCAGAATTCCCTTTATAAATTTCTGTTTATTAATTTCCTATAGCTTACTCTTTTGTTTCACCAAGACTATAGATGCATACTTTTCTAACTTTTTCCAGACTTATATTTTTCACATCTTGACCATCTTTAAACAAACTGAAGGTATGGCTAGGTATCCACCTCAACTAGGAACAATACCATATCACTTTAAAACCTTATTGACAAACAAACAACCTCTGGAAGTCACTTTAAAATGGTATTTCAAGCTGCTCAATTTAACACTTATTCAATTTTGTCAGACCCTAGTCATTACTATGCTAGGAGGCATTTTGATAGACTCATATCTCACACCTGTGAATACCCAGAGGGAAACTGATATCATGAGTGGATTCCCAGATCATCAAAGAATGGACCCATAACATCTAATTAATTTATCAGTTAAAGAGATAACTCTGGTGTGCCTTTCCAAGTGAGCTCTCAACCTCCTGTTTTCAACATTCAGTCAAATTTTCATATTTTTGGATATGCAAGCTAATGTTTTTACCTCTTTTGGTAGGATGATATTTTTTCTCATGTGGTCACCATAAGAAAAAATAAGAACATGGATGGATAACCAGTTCATTAAATAACATGCCTATACCTTCTGATGAATTTATCAGGCATTTCCAAATGCCTCTTCAACCTTGTGATTTGACACTTAGTCAATTTATTTAAACCTTAGGTCTGAAAGGTGATTTCAAATTTTCATCAAAATTAGAGTGTAAGACATCCACTAGATGTAGGACAACTAGATGAATCCATTAAGACTAGTTTCATCCCATGGAACTGTAGAAGGAGCAAGTCGACATAAGTCGACTTGAAGGAAGACCGACTTAGTCGATCAGCCGACTAAGTCGATGGACTGACTAGTCAATCAGCCGACTACGTCGATCGGCCAACTAAACTAGTTAATTAAGTCGGCTAACTAATAGTCGTGCCGGTTCACCGAACCGACAGGTAGTTATTTTGTAACTGTTTGTAACTTGTATATATTAGGCTGTTGAGCCTCACAAGAACTCAGTTCAGTTCTGTGCTCTGTATGAACTCATAATAATAAATTATTCTGTTCTATCATATATGTTCCTATCTCTTGTCTCTGTTTATATTTATGTATGTTTTAGTATGTATTATTGGTAACCTTATGTGATCTGTGAGATTACAACATTGGTTCCGTTGCCGGTAGTACATGTCTAGAATATATGCTCACATATGATACCAAAGCAGGAGATCAAGGACTAGTGGGAGCGTAAGATTGCCAATTATTTACAAAATTACGCATGTAGGAACAGACTATCAGTAGCAGAAGCCAAAGCCAGATTTTTCACGGAGACACACGAGAATTTTGTCGAATCCGTGCCTCAATTATTGAAGCAACTTCTGGATGAGAAAGAACGAAAAAACTAAAGAAGAACAGTTGCTAGAGAAGCTTATTCAAGGGGGTAGAACTAATCTGTTGGAGTGGCGTGAAAATATTGCCGACGACTTCTATGAGGAGCAAGCAATCGAAGACAGAACCTCGGTGGAAACTGTAAAAGCCAAATTCTACACAGATTTCACTGACCAATTTCTGTGCTCCTTACCGACCCTGCTGTTCAAGTTCTTAATAGATAAAGGAGCAGGACATATCGTCAAACCTCGACCACCATTGTGTGAACCGCCATCAAACACTAACTGGGCGGAGAAGCAAAAGAAGTGGGAAAAATTCATCGCTGAAAGGGAGTGGGAATACTTCCTGAGAAAATAGACAGCACTATCTGAGCTTTCTAAAAATCATCGGGTAGGCCATGGAGGGGTAGCTGGTCGTGTGTTGGAGAGCATGGTGGATACCATTCAACCAGACTTAAAGCCAGTAATGAACAGTCGACCAAAGAGGAACTGAAGGAATAATATTGTATGAAAGCATGTCGGACATTAAGAGAATCGAGAGGGACAAAAGACAGCAATGAAGGGAAGCCGAACGAGAACTAGCCGAAGAGCTGCGTAGAGAACAAAACCCTAGGGAGACCAACTGACATGAGAATCCGCCAGAGTCGGGTCATGACCGACCAGAAGAAGGCGTAGAAGCAGAGACGGCCCCTAAGGATGAGGAAGTGTGGATAGAGCAGCAAGAAGCTCTCCAAATAATGGTTCCTGATGAAGTAACCTTGTCCCCAGTCAATCAACATACCATAATACAGACTATTATTGAAGAAGACCTTCGACTGAGAGCTGGTGATATCACAATCTGGAGTCGACTAGGTGATGAACCGTACCCGAGACGACACCTCGTCATACGCCAACCAGTCGAAGGGAACTGGGTGACCTTTCAAACGACACCCTCCTTTCGTAGTATCCACTTGCTCCTGCCGACACATGAAGGAGCACCCCCCCTGCCACATACAACTCTTGAAGAACTCAACGAAGACGACCTGCACACACAAATTGATAGTGACAATGGACCATCGATAGTGAAAATCCATAACAACCCACTGTACGGTGACAAAGAAACAACCACCGATAGAACCACAAGTTCTATCGACCAAAACTCTGCAGGTTCGACTATATCATCAACCCCACCTCTTTCACCCCCACCAACACCTCCCACCCCGCCAACTTCCGAGAGTAGTGATAGTGATTCAAGCATGGGTCACGACACTACTCACATTCCTCTCTACAAGGGGGATGAAGACCCCAGACGACATTGGTTCATCTGTGAGTCGACCTGGGAAGCAAACCAGGTCACAGATGAAGAACGACAGATGGCACAGTTCGCTGGGGCCCTATGTAAATGAGCCTTGACATGGTTCATGACATTCACAGAAAGGACCCCCAAGGCAACCAAGGCAGAGATAAAGGCGCAATTCTTGTCCTTTTTCAAAACCCCAGACGCTAAGCACCTGGCAGCCAAAAAGCTGAAGACAACCCAACAGAAGCCAGGAGAAACTGTCCGCGAATATGACAAACGCTGGAAGGACCTAATGAGCCAACTAGACTATGTTATTGATGAAAAATTACTGATTCAATGGTTCCTTGCAGGTCTATCACAGAAATTTCACCGACACATCAGTCTGGAAACTTTCAGGACATATGAAGACGTGCTAACAAAATCCTTGCAGGTCGAGATGGATGAAGATATCCCTGCATATCCAACCAACCACCGCTTGGAAGAACAGCTTGAAAATGTCTAGAAGTCCTTAAAAGAGTTGACCCTGAAAAATCAAGAAATCTGGTGTACAAACTGTTCAACAGCCGGTCATTCAAAAGATACTTGTCGATAGTAGTACAGCCGACAAAATGTTCGTTTTGTGTAGACTAAAACATTTTGCGACATCTACCAGGAACGTGGAGACCATTCTACAGCTGACTGTCCATACAACATGAAGAATTGAAAGGCTTCCTGGTGTGCTATCTGTGAGACAAAAAGCCACAACACGGTCGACTGTCAACTCAACCTGAAAAATAGACAGAACTACCAGGCCGTCTATCAAACAAACGCAGTAGCACAGAGTAATGAGCAAAGCAATTCAAACAATCAGAATGGGCAACAAGCTAACAGCCAACGACATGAACGTCGGTATGATAATCGACGACAAGGGTTTGGAAGAGGTCGATTCGTTGGGAATCGAGACATATGAACTCGTCGACCTAGCTAGTGCTTCATTTGCTATAAGGAGGGGCACAGATGTGCAGACTATCCGTACAAGGACAGAACTGACTTAAAATTCTGTACACATTGTGGAGTAGGCGATCACTCCTTGGAGGATTTTCCTACTATGTTGAAAAAAATCAATGAGAAGAAAAATGTTAATGTCTTGTCTTGTGTACAAAAGCATGATGAATTAAATACTAAAAATATACATATTGTCACTTGTCAAGGCACAAAAACCGGGCCTGATAACCCCCAAATTAGCAGAATAAAAGACACAAATAATTATCCAAACCCTATAAAACAAAAACACACCTATCAAGAGGCATCACACATATTTTAAAATATTGCACAGCAAGAAGACATTATGCACAGTCGACTTAGCACGACACAACAATTAACCCATCTCATTCAAACAGATGAGTCGGTAGCCCACTTTATTGATTTATTGCATCAAATCAAAAGTACTAACCCTCAAAAACAAACTAAGAACATTTGGAACCTAAATCAAAAAGACAAAAATGATGTCGACCCTCTAGTTGACCTGGAAATCGAAGGTTTCCATGTCTGACAAGTGGTGCTCGATTTCGGGTCTCAGGTAAACATTATGACCCAGGACACATGGGAAAATATGGGAAGACCTCGACTTTATGAGTCAGGCATTTATCTAAAATTAGTCGACCAAGGTCTCATTGAACCCATTGGGGTTTGGAAAAATGTAGACACGACCATCAAAGGAATATCGACTAAGGTTGATTTCGAAATTATTGACCCAAAGGAAGGAGCCAGCTCCTTCCCAGCCCTTGTAGGTCGACCTTGGGGTCGAAAGATGAAAGCTTCTATCTCCTTAGACAAAGAATGTATTAAGCTAAAAGGAAATGGCCAAAAGGTCATAGTACCTATCAATCCATCCCAAGGACAACCTTGGATTGAACCGATTGATGAGGAAGTCGATATCCGACAAATTTATCAGATTCAGAACAATATTGACTACACTGAACCAAACGCCCAAGGGGAGCTTTACTTAGGTAACCCCGACTCAGTTGGATATAATTCAAATGCTGAACTCTATGACTAGGAGATAGAAAACTACGAAACACAAGCAAGAGGGTGCTGGACTATTCAAACAGTACAGAGAAAACCCACCTGAGAGTGCTTCATTGTCTCCATTATCCCTAAATTTTTTGAAAATAAACTCAGGGAACACCCTACCTTACAACCCACGAACTTAAACAATAATCAACTACCCAGGTATAAGGAGAGGGAATCCCCATTCATGCATGTCGAACAAGTCTCTAAAAATATTGGAGAACATGGTCGACTGCAAAGCTTAGTAGAAACTTTTACAGGACAAGCATCTAGATGGTGGGATACCACATTAGGACTTGTGAAAAGGAGTGGAGAAGACTTGGTTACAAATATGAGAGAGCCTGGCCCCATTTGTTTCCTTCAACCTTAGACGACCTACCTAACAAATGGTACAAGATGGAGGAAGCTAGAGGAGAAACCTTCTTTTGGCAGGAATTGAGAGAGAACTTTATCAAAGACTTCCAGTTTACACCTCAAAATGAAAAATTGGTTGAGACAGCACAACAAATCAAACAATTCCTCCAGCCGACCGTCAAGCAACCCTCCCAGACCGACCGACAGATCAAGGATTGTAATTCTATACAAACTACATCCAGACCACAGTCAACCCGTTTGCACTTAGAAAATGAACACACCACAGGTAAGAGCTTCAGATGGAACCCTGACCACAGTGAAACTAACAAACCCATCTATTCCATCTTGAAAGTCGAGACCACAGATAAACCCAACCTCGACCGAATGACTGCAGCCGACTTTCTTGCTACATTCTCACAGTTCAAAGAGGGAAGTTGGCCGATCAATGAAGTTAAAGCTCTAGAGTGGCTGGATGCAAAAGTGAAAACCAAGGAGGTCGACATTTCAAATGACGACCGTCCAAAGATAGCTAAGATTGGTGACTATTGGGATGAACATCAAACCATTGAAATCATAAACTTACTTAGGGAGTTCCAAGATGTCTTTGCAAGGGACTAAAAAGACTTAAAAGGACTAGTACAGGAAATGGGAGAGATGAAAATAGATACTAAACCTGATGTCCGACCTGTTAAGAAACGCCCTTATAAACTAGCTCATAAGTATAAGGAGATAGTTAAGAAGGAAAAAGACAACATGTTAGCAACAGGAATCATTTACCCCATCAACCAGTCGGAATGGGCAAGTCCCATGGTCGTACAGCCTAAGAAACATGACCTGACTAGGTTAAGAATTTGTGTCAACTTTAGAGAACTTAATAAAGTCACACTAACAGATCCTATGGAACTACTTTCTCTCTCCTCGGTGGGCATTTTACTGAAGTATGATGTAAAAGCTGCTTAAGACCCTGTTTTGGCAGATCCATAATTTCTGCCTCAGGTACTTTCAGGTCAAAGTAATAACATGGTCAGGTAAAAAACACAGCCACCTATAGGATTCCCATATGGTGTGGTCATTTATTTCAACCTACAAATTCTGGTGGGCATTCTCCTAGAGAAAATTGTCTAATTTGACCAAAAAGAACTTCTTTTGGGAGGCCTGTGTCTTCTTCCTCAAATAGTTGTTTTGAGAACTGGTTCCATGGTTGGATGGATACTTCAACCAGCTATGGGATGACAGGACATGGTGGTAATTTTCTCCTTCTTATGAAATATGGTGGGCATTTTCATAAGATTACCGCTTTAGGACAATTTTTCACCACTTAGTCTTTTTCCAACTTTATCATACATGCCTATGCCCATCAACAGTTCTTTTGTCATTAATGAACATCACTAGGATATGTTTATCCATAATCATCAGTTCACCAAATGTCACCAATTATCCATTCATATATTGACATCAATGCCAACACATTCATCTGCCATATTGCCAACAATGATTCCCAAGAGGATGGAGATGAGAGGTTACCCATCATCATGTCAACCTGAATATGTAACTTAGCCATTTCTAAAGCCTTAGATATTGCTAGGTCATCATTAGTGCAACTCTCCCATTGAAGTGATAAGGATTTGAATAACAGAGCCCTTTTATGGGGTCCAATGAGCCCTTAATTATCTCAGATCAAAATTGGAGATTCTTTTCCATATACTATACCTTTTCCTGTTGTTTCCCTTGGCTTGGAGGTTGAAACTATAGAGAAAGGACAGTTGCAGGTCTCATCCATTGTCACAAGAAATTAATACTTGGTTACTACTTGTGTTAGTTCTTAAAGAATAACGAATGACATGTTACGCTTTGGAATGATGATCATATAATCTTATCTTATTAAAATTAAAATTGCATGTTTTTGTATTTATATGATGCATATTCCTGTATTTTAGTCGTACTTGATTTTTATGTTATGTATTTTTTCAGTATCGTATTTGAATTCATACTTGAATATTGCAACTATGGTTTTGACTATTTACTTCGTACTTTCTGAGGATTTATATGAAATATACGTCTTATTTGAGGTCCAAAATGACCCATGATGAGCATTTTTCCTGTCAAATGCCAGCCTTGAACCCATCCATCACCGGTTTGATAGAGAATGGTCGCGAACCATACCATCATGACCAAACAAATTTGGGATTTCCCTCTTGCAAAGCACCATAGCAATGGTAATAAAATGGTCTTCGGTAGTGTAAGATGATTCAGGGTTGTGATAAGACAATTTCAGATCCAACATCACCCTATTTGATCCATGTACAAAACCACTCAAAAATACCTATAATTGGTCTAAATTTTGTGACATTTCACAATGTTATCCTATTTAGAAAAAATCAGGCACATAGTTAGAGAAGGAGTGCCTTGCACGAGGAAACTTGCATATCAAACCACTGTGGAAGAGGGAGTGTTACACTAACGTCACCAAGTTTCAGTGGGAAATCCATGAATGAAGCAGTATTACCACCACCCATTCCAAATTGAATCCCCAACATGATCTATATGAGGGGGAACCCCATACCTCTTTGCATGCATTAACTAGTCAAGTGGCGCAAGAAACACACTTCTATATCCGTGTTGTGAACAAATTCCAAACCAAATCAAATCGTGTCTTATACTTAAAAATAATTCAAATATAAATAACTCTAAAATAAATTATACCTTTGAGAGAAAAATAGCTTTTCGTAAAGTTTTTGGGAAGAAAAAACTTTTGATATTAAAACATTACAAGTAAATATATTTGAACGCTTGATTATATCCGCTTGGTAGCTTATATTCTTTTTTTATCGAGTGTAGGTACCACCAGATAGGTATCTATCACATCTATCTTCCTCAAGTGATGGTGAAGATATAGTAGGAGAGGTTGAAAGTGATACGTGGTGTACTAGATCTACTGCTTCTATATCAAATAGATTTGAAAAGGTAAGGAAAATATTTCTTAGACGCATGCAATATTTTATTGCCAATGGAGGGTCATGTAATTATGATGATGAGAGCATAGGTGACATTGAGTTTCCCTTGAGGTATAGACATTTAGTGCAGCGATGGGTACCTAATAAGCTACCTCAAGCGGACAAGGATTTCTTCATTAATGGGAGGATGTATTGCATTGTTCCTTCTTCCTTACATGGATTGGAGCTATTTTCCATGGATGGCATAAATTTTGGCTATGGAACTATAGCTAAATTGATGGAGTATGTCGAACCATTATACATATACAATAACTGGTTGATCTTGGTCCAATATACTCGAAGTATGAGGAGATACGAAATTACCGCAAATTCTATACAACTAGAAGAACACAATAAAAACAAAGGGGTGACTATGTATATTGATGGGAGACCAAAAGCGTCCAGAAACGTTGTTAGATTTATAAATAGTACGTGGCTAGTGAAAGAAACTAAGCAACATAATTGTGAATTTGAGGGACGCAAAGAACATCGTATATTTGTATGTGCAACAAAAATAATACTTCCAGGTGAAGAGTTGTTGATCGATTACAACTTAAATCAAATAGATGTGGCTTCCATAGTCTAGGGTAATCGTGGAAGGTCACATGTTATTCCTCATCAGGTAAATGATAAATATAGTAACTAAACATGACTACAATAACCAAATGTTTCGATTTTTTCTGTTAACATTCAATTTCCACCATTGACATTCTCTTTTTTCGTGCATATTATGAATATTTCCATGTGATAACATGCTTATTACACTGTTATGCTTATCTCATTTTTTTATGCTACAATTATTGACTCAAATTTTATTGATTGATTTATTTTGTTAGGGTTGCAGCAGTGGAAAGCCACATGCTGCTTCTGCGGTACAAGGTTATCGTGGAAGGTCACAATCTATGCCTCGTGTGGTAAATGTTAAATATAGCAAATAAATATGACGTCAATAACAAAATGTTTCAATTTTTTCAGTTAACATTTGATTTTCACTGTTACCATTCGCTTTTGTCATGCTTATAGTGCATATTTCCATATGATAACATTATTATTACATTGTGGCAGGGGTCTACTCATCCCCATGGAGCAAAACATGTATCTCCTCCTTCAAAGGTAAAAGTAAATATTATTGCAGTAGCTCATTTTTTTATTATGTTACAATTATTGACTCAACTAAATATAGTAACTAAATATGAATACAATAACTAGAAACTCCAACCCTAGAAGATTTCCATGTGACAACTTGCTTACTGCATTGTGGTAGGGGTATGCCCATGGTCTTCATGGAAAAAAACCCATGTCCTCTGCTTCCATGGTCCAGGGTGACAGTGGAAGGTCACACTCTATGCCCCATCAGGTAAGTGTTAAATATAATAACTAAATCTTGAGATTTTTCTGTTAACATTCAATTTCCACTGATACCATTCTCTTTTTTCATGCTTATTGTGAATATTTCTATACTATAACATGCTTATTACACTATGTCAGGGGTCTACTCATTGCCATGGACCATAACATGTATCTTCTCCATCGGAGGTAAAAGTAAATATTATTGCAAAATCTCATTTTTGTTGATGTTACAATTATTGTCTCAACTAAATATAGTTACTAAATATGACTACAATAACTAGAAACTCCAACCCCAAAAGATTTCCATGTGGAAGCATGCTTATTACACTGTGGCAGGGGTCTTCCCATGTTCATCATGGAACAGAACACGTGTCCTCTACTTCTGAGGTAAAAATAAATATTATTGCAATATCTCATTTTTTATCATGTTACAACTATTTTCATAACGTTTATTTATTGATTTATTGTGTCAAGGTGGTGTCGGTGGAAAGGCACCTACTACTTCCTTGGTCCAGGGTGACCGTGGAAGATCACACTTTGTGCCCCGTTAGGTAAGTGTTAAATATAATAACTAAATGTTTCAATTTTTTCTGTTAGCATTCGATTTCCACTTATGACATCCGATTTCCCTAAACACACAAACCTGCTGCTCCCACAATCTTAGCCCTCTCCTTTATCAAACACAGGTCTACAATATCTATTGCAGACCTCGTATTCCCTAGGTGCCTTCTCTGCACACTCAAAATAGAAAACAAGTTAATATTTCAAAGTATTTAGATGGTGGTCTATTTTGTAAAATATATCTTACTGATTTGATTATTTTTCTTCCATATTCGCATTAGTTTTCTGGGTAAATGTAAGTCTGATTTTTTACTTAGATATGGAACCTTACATATTTGAATGCACAATGATATAATTCTGACTTTATTTTACTGAGTATTGTTTTGGATTTTCTTCATACTAATTATTTCTATTGAGAGCTGGGTGATGGTAAGGGACTTGATGATTTTAGGTTTCATAGCTTGCATACAGGATCGAGTGAATGATAATAACATTATGGTTAGCTTGGCACTAAATTTTCATTAAATTAGTATTTTATATCTATGCCATCACTTACACAGATATATAAATTATATGCTAAATGACACTTTAAATGATTAACACTGGTTATATGTTGCACTATTTTACACGTTCTGATTACTGTGATGATAAACTTTCAGTTGTTGCATGGCACGTATGTGGACCATAAATTCATATGTATAGATCTTCAAAGGTAGAAGATAAAGTGATGTTATTACATGAGGAGCGTCTCCAAGGAAATTATGATATGGTTTATAAACTACAAAGTGCATGCTCAACTGTGCAACCTACTTCTCAGTGCCAAAAGTTAATTTATGATGATTCTTTTTCTACATGAGATCATTCCTAGTAATTGAATAGAAATAAGTTGTCAATTTTTTGTTGACTAGCATGTCTCTTTCCCATCATGTGCTTAGGGGACTGCTTTTATCTTATGGGAATATTTGATACTAACTTGACCAATTTTGGCCATGCTTAAGGTGGTTGCATAAGAAGGATCAACTTTTCATATTCACCTCTTCCAATAATGAGCAACATCAAAACAACTTACCACCAGGTTCAACTACAAAGATCCTAAACATATTTTCCAGGTGAACAACTACTCTTTCTCCCTAGGGGTTGAGTTATTTTTTTATTATTTATTCATTTTTCAATAAAGATGAATTCAATGCACCTTATTTTTTTTGTAGTATGATGAATTATTACTAGTATCTCTTCACATGTAGTAGAGAAAGTGATGATATTTAACGAGGAGTGACTCCAAGGAAATTATGATATGGTTTCTAAACTACAAATTGCATGTTCAACTATGCAACCTGCTTCTGATCAATGCCAAAAGGTGATTTATGATGAAATTTTTTTTATATGAGATCATGCATAGTAAAAGAATAGAAATAAGTTGCCAATTTTTTGTTCATTAACATGTCTCTTTCCTATCATGTGCTCAAGGGACTTTTTTTCTATTTCTTTCGGG
Source organism: Pseudotsuga menziesii (assembly GCA_001517045.1). Taxonomy (NCBI): domain Eukaryota; kingdom Viridiplantae; phylum Streptophyta; class Pinopsida; order Pinales; family Pinaceae; genus Pseudotsuga; species Pseudotsuga menziesii. The sequence goes on along the minus strand of LPNX010465800.1, from coordinate 873,558 downwards.
CATATTTGGTAATAACTTTGACTAATTTTGGCCATGCTTGAGGTGGTTTCATAAGAAGGATCAATTTTTTATTTTCATCTCTTCCAGAAATTACGGGCTTCCTCAGTCTTCAAAGCTCAAGCTCCCTTCATCTTCACAACATGGGATTCCTTTACATCTAACTGGTGGGATTCTTTACGCTTCTGCGGGTATCTACAGGCCTCTGTGGGCTTCTTCCAAGCTTTGTGGGAATCCTTCCAAGCCCTTGTGGGCTCTTTAATCCCCTATGGGCTTAACCTAATTTCAGATCACAATAATTTGATCTGATCCCATTGGTTCCTACATCTTTTATCTATAATATTTTTTATAGATGTATCCCCCTACCTTATCATAGAAATCAGCGCTCAGTGGTGCCTAGAATATCATTTAATTAATGTTTATACGATCCCTATGGGGCTTACAATGTATTTTATTGATGGTATTTTTATAGATGTACCCTCCTACCTTGTCATAGAATCTGCTCTAAGAGGTGCCACTTTAACCTCTAATTATGTATTTTGGCCAATTATTATGAATTTATGCATCATAATGGGAAGACGGTTTTTGAGGCAATAATTAGGGTGCTTAGGGCCACTTTGGGTACTTTTGGGAACTTTTTAAATCATTATGCCTTATTTATTGGAGTAAGTTAACACTTTTTGACCTCCCCCCTAAACTTCCCATTTATTTTTTTCCCTTTTACTTCAATATGTTTTTCCCATATCTTACTTTCAGGATATATTTGTTTTCTATAAATCACCTTTCATGTGTTATATTTTATCCATTTCTTTATCTTTACAATATAGTATGTATTTTTTCACAACCACTTATTAAAGATCCAAAACCGTGGAAAGGAAGGTGCCTTTCCATGGTTTTTAAATTTTTTTCTGAAACCTCCAGGTTTCGTCGCAATATCGATGAACTTTCATCGTGGGTATTGCAAAACCGTTGAAACCTCGGGTGGATTTCCACGAATACCGTTGCTATAGCGACGAAGTTTCGTGGAAATATTTCCATTCAACTTGCAGATTTTTTCAATAGAGATTGGTTTCCCATGGTTTTGCATGGAAGAAATTTCTGTTCAAATTCCAGAATTCGTTGATAGAGAGACAAAGATTCGTCGAAAGTGTTCCACCATTTTGCGTGGAAACAAAATAATTTCCTAACAATTTTTGGCCATATTTTTGTCGTTATAGGGATGACAACTTTGTCGATAGAGCGATGAAACGTAGAAAATGAATTAAAAAAATCAATTTCAAAGCCATGGTATAGAAGACACGTAGCGGGCAGTTTTTGTCTCTAAATCGACGAATTATAAAGTTCATCGTTGTATCCATGAAACATCGCGACCATTATTGTTGCAATTGAGATGACGAAATGTGGAAATAGCAACGAAAAGCCATCTCAAATTTGCTATTATGTATTAGTGGATGTGACCTGCATGGTAGGTGTGTCATGCATGATTAGTTATTTCAATGTTTTTTGCTTTGCATCCTTTATGTTAGTATTAGTTGTGCCTGATGAGCATTAAGGTGCATGGTTGATTATGGGAGGGGATTTAAACTTGGGTTGTCCGATTCCCCCATTGTGTGGTTTAATGACTACTAGTGGTGGTTGAGTCACAGGTGGTGTGGGGACAGTGGTTGGAATTATAGGGGTGACTCGTCGTACTAACACCATATCATAATGTGCAATGGGATTTGAATCTATTTTGGGAAATGGTGGCATTAGGTAGCACACTGAGAATCCTAACGTGACTCCTAGGAGTGTTAATTGATCCATAAATGTTGTTCCTTGCACTTCAATAAAGGGGGGGGGTGGTACAAAAATGGTATCAAGAACATAGGAGGCATTGATGGGTTCAACACATGTTCCACACCATGAATCATTGGTGTTTTTGTCGATGAAGTCGTTGTGGGGGAACACTCCTTTTTGGTGGTGAAAAGAGTACACATGAGTCCTTCCATTGTGATGGGGATTTAAAGTGGAGGGCCTAAATATGCCCCTAGGAGGTCACAATATTTGTACACACCCAAGCTGATTTCGACATATGGTGTTGGATTTTATTCTTGAATTGTGGGTAGAAAATTATCAATATTTGTAAATCCTTGGCGTTGTAGTAGCTTAGTTGGTCTAAGCTGACCACCTTCCCATTGGAAGGAAAGATCATGGTACAAAATACCGAGGAGGTAAATTTCTTCATGGCATACATGTAACTACGAACCAAGAGGATATCATAGTCTAGTGGGGAATCGATGACTTCAACATCAATCATCACCATTTTTCTTCCTATATCGATGGGGACATTGTGGTATAATCCCAGTGGTTGCGATGGTCTTCCATCATATGCATGAAAAGCGATAGAGGCACTAGTACAAAATGAGGAATTAGCTACTACGTGACTAAAAATTCTAGTCACCACAGGTTTTTAAGTGATTTACTACTAAATATGAGCAATTTTGATTGACCCAACTATAAATGACTAAAATTAATGACTAATTTAGTCACCAATTCACAAACATGACTAGATAATAAATGACAGAGTTAAAAATGACTAACATAAACGACTAATTTAGTCATGGCATAAAAATGACTAACTAGAAGAATATGAACTAGTCATTTATGTTAGTTTTTTTTTATTTCCACTCCAACAATGGAAAATTGTAATTTTGGCAATGAAGTGTTGCAATTTACTAAATTTTTACACTACATATAGATTCTTTCTAGATCCATCTGCGGTGTTAAAATTTAGTAAATTGTAACTTTGTAGATGGATTTGTGTCACAAAGGGATTCTAATGAATTAATCCTAATTAACATAACCCATAAGTTAATTTGTGCAGGATAAGTACAAGAACATGCTAACGATATTGCTTATACGTTCAATATCCCTGGCCATTTGTGTACCTTATAAAATTAATAAAGTGAGATCTAGACCACCCAAGTTAGACCTAATACTATAGTATAATGCTTATTTCGAGGAGGCTATAGATATGTTTGATGACATATCAATACGAGACTAATCAATTAATATCGATGATAGACATAAATAGAAAATATC